>CM075876.1:14217965-14302965 GCA_038021265.1 Cyprinella venusta | reverse complement strand
ATTTGAACCATGTCATGAGTGTTGGAATTGTATAGTTTGTCCACCAGAGGGCACTCAGCCATCAGTCTGTTCTGTTGTGGCAATAAAAGAAACAAGTTTCTTTATAAAATGCATTATCATATTATTTTAGTTAAAACTCATAAATAACTACAAATAACTAATGTTAGGGAAATCTGTTCATTTTTTGTTGCACGTTTCGAGAAAAATATATATATATCGGCCGATATATCGGAATTTCGAATTTTTAAACCAACAAATATTTGTATCGGTATCGGCCTTCAAAATCCTTTATCGGTCAGGCTCTACTTTTTATCTCACAATTCGGACTTTTTTTCTCACCATTGCTAGTTTACGTCTTGCAATTCTGACTTTATAACACACAATTGTGAGTTGATATCTCTCAATTCTGACATCTTTTGTCAGAATTGTGACAAACTCGCAATTGGGAGTGTATATTATGCATTTCTGACTTTAACACAATTGCAACTTTATAACAATCAATTCTGACTTTATATCTCGCAATTCTGAATTTAACACGCAATTGCGACTTTATATCATGCAATTCTGACTTTATATCTCACAATTCTGACTTTATAACACGTAATTGCGACTTTAGAACACGCAATTGAGACTGTATATCACGCAATTCTGACTTTATATCTCGCAATCTCTCTTTATATCTCGCAAAAAGCATCTAAAATATAAATCCATGTACATTTAGTAAATTTAAACGTGTACATAACATAATGAATCCTTTGAAAACTGGTCAACCTGTAATTTGTTTTTGAAGTGAGGAATGTTTCAACCGAGATCTGCAGAAGAGCATCTCTAAATTCACAACACATCAAACATTGAAGCTGATGGTATACAGCAGCAGAAGACACAGGAAACTGAGGTTACAATTCACACAGGCTCACCAAAATTGGACAATAGAAGATTGGAAGAACGTTGCATGGTCTGGTGAGTTTTGTTTTCTGCTGCAACATTCAGATGGTAGATTTTGGCATAAACAACATGAAAGCATGGATCTATCCTGCCTTGGTTCAGGCTGATGCTGGTGCAATGGTGTGGAGGGTATTTTCTTGGCACACGTTGGGCCCTCTTGTTTGTGAAACTGAAGGATAATATATGTGCAATGTGCATGCATGCGACTGGTCACAGCAAAAGCATGCATTACTAACTAACTTCCCCAGCTCCTCAGCCTGTCTTCAATGATGCAACTTGCTGGTGCGATTCAGCTGTTTTTTTTTAACATTCTCTCTCATTGCTTCAAGGCAAGCTTCTTCCGCTCAGAGCTAAACTGAAGTCCGGGCTTCTCTTTAGATTATAGTGAAACAGAGTTCCTCCCAGCAGGAGTCTTACAGCCTGGAGCTTTGATTCCAGAAGAATCGACACACATGGGAGCAGAGGCTGACAGACAGGCCTTCCACTCTGCAACTCGATCAAACAACTCAAACATGAGTACTGCAGACAACTCCAATCACGGCACAACTCAAAAAAGATGAAATTTGGCTACATCCTTGATCCGAGCACCACCAAAACACTGCTCTGGTTAATGTTTCAAACATGTTTTGGAGGATTCCGTGAAGCCTCGTCTGTCCTCGGATGTGATCACGACATGTTTGACTAACAGAATGTGGAAGTAGGGACAGAAACTGTTTTGATCATTTTCTTAGTAGGCTACTTTTTGAAATGTAGCTTTTTGAATTGCACCTTTGTGTGCTTATTCACAAATAACTTGAAAAGCTGTTGCTGGTAAAAACATTTTGCGCAATGCACATTCTTCAAAGATAAGCAAGACTTCCTGAAATTCTCCAAAGTAAAAGCAGGGTATAAATGCCACCAAAGTAAAGTTTTGATGCTGCATAAATAAACATTGTGACATTTGAAATATGGGTCCTGCCAACATTTTCACTGGCCCCATTTTCCTTTGTTTTTTTATTGTTTTCTTTTTCAGCAATGCATATTTATTGTTTATTCAACATTTTGTATTTGTCATTAAATGTACAGTGGATTTAGAAAGTATTCGTCAGTGTTACAAATACGTAATCAGATTACTTTTTTTAATGTAACTACAGTAGTTAGCAATGCATTACATTTAAATTTACAGCAAAATATCCAAGTTATTTTTTCAAACAAGTAACGCTAGTTTTCCTATTTATTGACTAACAACTCTCCTGTTTCCATGTTGAGAGAAATCAGGAGTAAGGTAAGGTGCAAAGATTTGTTTAGCTGCGCCTTCTACTGTACAGGTGTGAATTTGCATGCCCTTCAGCCTGAGGCTTATACAATAGAGCCAGACTGATATATCAGCCGGCCGATATTAGGCATTTTCCAAAATATTGGTAGTGGCAGTTATAATAACCGATAAATTAATATCTAAAAAATAAAATAAAAACGGACGAAAGATGCTTCAATCATCTCTCCTTGGCCTGTTATATTGAAAATGTATGTTTTATAATTTGCAGTATGATGTTATCTATTGCTAAATTATGGCTCATCATAGACTAGCTAACCACAAAGCTAGCTAATGCCACTATCATCAGTGGAAGACCGCTAACGTTAACATTAATGAGCTTGGAAACCACAATGAACTTTTTCTGCCTAAATAAAGTAATGATTACTGTATTTATAACTAGCATATCTCTAGTTACAGTCCCTGCATTGTAAAATGTAAGTTACACTTGCGAGGAGTGAACATTTAGACATAGAGAAAAAGTATCAAACGTATCTTGTGCAGAAAAGTTAGCTTTTCTTTTACATGTGTGTGAAATCCAACAATATTTAATAAAATAAAATATCAGCCGATATATTGGAATATCGGATTTTAAAACCCCAAAATATTTGTATCGGTCTCGGCCTTCAAAATCCTTTATCGGTCGGGCTCTATTCACTTTTGTTGTGAAAGGGCCTTTATTTTTAAAAAAGCAAGCAAGCCCATCCAAGGGGAATAAAAGTAATGCAATTCATTACTTTTCATTAAAAGTACACAATTAATTACTTTTTAGGGCATAACACAATATTGTAATACATTATTTTTAAAGGTAGTACACAATCTACAATCCTTACCCCATAATGACAAAGCAAACTTTGCAAATGTATTAAAAAATTAACAAATTAAATATCACTGGCATATTCAGACCCTTTGCTATGACTTGGAAATTTAGCACACTTGAAATGAAGGGGTCTAAATACTTTATATACTTAATCCTCTATACTTTCTATTATTTATTTTGTCTTTATAAAGCTAAGAAACTCTTCACCAAATAACTTTCACCAAAAACCAATGATGGAAATTTCGATCATTTTTCATATTTCGATATTTTTCGATACACATCACGATACTGAACTCACGATACGATATTATTGCGATGCTCCGAAACATATAATAAACAGTTAACAAAAACTGTACTGTTGATTAAAATGCTAACTTTGATATTAAATTGTGGGTTAAAATGAACAGGCTTGGACTTGGTGCTTGTAACCCAAGGACAAAGGTGACACCAGAATAAAAAATTTCATGATTCTGAAGCTGAAAATACAGAATTATTTTAGATGAATATGCTTGATATCTGTCACTGACTAGATATATTTAAAATAAATGAAGGCCACTTTTTACTGGTAACATCAGACATTTGGCATTATCGGGACCCACAAATATTCCCCCATTGCATTATTATACATTATAATCAACCTTATTTAGTTTAATATAGTACACTAAAACTTTTTCTCACACAGTAATTTTTATTTTGGGGGGACTATCCACGATACATATTGTTGCATTTTTGGATTACAATATATTGTGGCACAATATATTGTTAGACCCCTATTAAAAATTTATACTCGAATCCATAATTTCATGGAAAACAATGCCATAAAACGCATTAAGAAAGAAATAACACACACACTTTATCACAATCTCATTGATGCTTTCATGTCCATGAGCCATTTTTGCCCAAACCCAATACAGACATCAATACCTTGGTCAGTAGAATTTGCAGCAACAGCAATGTAGAATACATCACACAGAACCAACCATTTGCAAGAAATCAGCTCTAAAAATACAAGATCAATACATTGTAAATCGTACAGTCCGGCGGGCCTTCCTTACTGTTCAGCAATAACCCGACCACACGAGCGAAATGCATGAAAGTTGATTTCAAAAATCAAAAACACTAATCACAATAAATGTTCTTTTTAACTTTAAACATTCATCACTCACAATTAAATATATTTCATATTCACCAAAACTTTTACACCGACTCTGAAGGAGATTGTAAACAGGAAGTTGGCTAGTGCTTTGCTGTCAGCATTCACCCCATTACTTCCACACAGTGTTTTATCAGGAGAAATGCACTTGCTTGATACCTTGAGATCTGTCCCCTCTAAAAATATGTGCTGCACTGCGATGTGACAGTGAAAAATGGGGCTCGTGCTTTGTGTATGCCAGACTACAGGCCTGCCCTGTAAACTCAAGCACTGAAATACAGCCGAGCCTGTGCTAACTGACACGCTCTTTGTTCTAACGTCAGGAACAAGAGAATTTACTCTCGGAAAACTATAACTCACTCAGAACTTACTTCAGGCTAAAGGAACAAACTCTGCTATGTTTGGGTTCAAAATACATGTATGCTTAATGACAAACATGAAATCACTAAAAGGCGTATTTGCTTTAGCTTCACATTAAACACTGCTCCAGTTCATCTGCATGGGTGCATTATATTATGCTGTTTAAATCCAAACGATTAGATAAAGGAAGGAGAAATAAGGACATGTTGTTAAACTGATTAAGTCCTGACTAATGCATAAGTAATGTCAGATATAAGCAGCATTGATGACAAAAATCAGTACATTTCTCTCATTACATTTTTCTTATTTCTCATAATTCCTCAGTGTCACTCATTTTATGCTTCCTCCTCTTCTTTCCTCGATAAACCAATAACTCAATGCAGCACGGAAGGTTTAAGGCTCAGCCTTGCCATAAATCAACCTCAGGCACCAATACTGGCCTCAGAGGAGCCAGATAACTGTAGGCTTATACTTCTATTCGATGGGCTTTATTATTCCCAGAAAACTACTTCAGCTCATGTTAGGGTGGCTTTCAATCTCACACAACACCATTACAGGGGTTTTCAGGGGGAGTCATGGACTGAAACGGAGGGGAAAAAGTTCTGAAGACCAAGCCGAATTATTAATATTTGATTACAGCATGCTTATAAAGCGAACCTAAAGAGTATATGTTTGCATACGTTGGAGGGGAAAAGTCAGCAGCAAAAGCATCACAAAGTGAAAGTATGGAGAAGAAAAGAATGTTTTTAACCACACACAAATCCAACAGTTTGTATTTTTTGAAGGATATTGATTTGCTTATGCCCTTTTTGAGCACTCGAGCTTAACGTAGATTTGAGTGTTTGCATATATTTGCAAATATATTTGCATATATTTGCATATATTGCATAGGGTCTTATCAAGCGAAACGATCGCTCATTTAATAAATAAATAACAAAGTTTAAGTTTTATAAGCTCAAATGCTCGACTTGGTCTGTTATGCGATGCACATTTGTGATTCTCCTGTTCAAACTCTTTCTTCACCACGGACCCCCACAAAGACTGGCTGGATAAATTTGGCACAGACCTTGGAACACGCAACCTGACTTTCCTGTCTGATTTATGTAGCGGTAGTGAGTCTACAGTCAAGCCCTGTTTCGACACCACAGATGGATGCTTCACCGAAGTTGGATTCAAAATCATAAAAGCCACTGTCGTGCTGTTGCTGCAACATCTCATCGGTGATAAGCTGAAGGAAGACTGTGAGGGATGTGCGATAAACCGTCCTAGCCAGCTACAACATTCCTGTTTGTTTGACCCCCCTACATACTACTTCGACACCTACTTTGACGAACTGTCCACCAGACTGTTTAAACCTAATCTGCATTTCATTATCGGGATTGTCCTAAACCACTGCGGTTTAAAATCCCATCCTCACAGGATTCAAGGAACAGTCGGAACTATTCTGCGTGAATTAAAAGACGAGCCCTTCATCGCTGCTAAGCTAGAAGAAATCAGGGTGAGACTTTTGGACAAACCCTGCAAGGCTATTGTCTACGACGTCGTCCACTTCTCGACGGCACATTCTTCAGAACCTCGGACGCGACGGCGTCCTCCTTCGCATCCCCGATGTCTCTAACAACGGCAGATGGTTGTTCGTCTTTAAGGCCGGGGTCCGGATGCGGTAATGATCGTGTTAGAACGGTGCTCTCGCGATCGCCTTGTTTAACAACGGTCAGAAACCTGCTCAACGTGTTTGTGTAAAGTTTGGCTTTTTCATACGGATTCAAATCAGTACGTTGTAAAATACTCCTTATGGCACCATCCAAATCATTCTCCACGGTCTGTTGAATGTTCTCTCTGATATTTTCACTTTTCATCTTATCCAGCTGATGATGCGGAACTAAATACATCTTCTCGGCATACTCCATAGTAGCCCTATCTGTTTGCTATCAAGCTTGAGAAGAATGGGACAGCGACGCTCAAGAGAGGTAAAAGAAATCCCCCCGTCCGATTGAAGACTTGTTTCTTAGCCGCTAGACTGATTTTTTTATCGGCGATGAATTTTTTCAGCTTTTCTCTTTTTCAGTCTTCGATACTGTTTTTGATTGACCGGAATCGTACCATGGAGAATGTTAAGCGCAACTTCACACAGAGTTAAAATGAATTCGTTCGATGCCGATTGTAAAATAAGCCGACGTTGTTTGGGCGATGCTTTATGTAGCAGTTTTAAAGCCAGTAGATGCTTACAAAGTCTGGCAGACATAATGATTTATCACGTTCTTCTTCTTTTTTTCTGGATATAAACCACCTGTCGTTCTGACAGTAACCCCGTTCTGAGACGGTATTGTTCAGGAGTTTTTGCTTTATAGTCTATCATTAGATATCCAAAAGGTTGGCTGATTGCATCGTTATAACATTCCATAAAGTATTTCGTATTTCCGGGGTACATTTGTCGTCCTAGTACCGCTACTTGATTGGCGTCCCGAGGATTTTTAAACAGGATCATGTAATTGGTGTTTAAGCTGATGGTTCGACTGGATTTACCCTGAACAAATAGATTTTGCACTATATAGATGGCACTGAGATTGCGGTGGTGCACGTATTGTGTGAAAACTCTTTGAAGTTCAGAGTTGGCGCTTGCTTGCTGCATTAGATCATCCACAATTAGAAGATTTGTTTTGTTGACCAGGAGTAAATCATCATCATTCAGACTCTGGGGTATTCCTTCGATAAATTTAATGTCATACAATTTAAGCAATTCATCGTACAGAGGTTGCCAACAATCATACAAAAAAACAATGTTTTCAATTTTCTCTGAAATCAAATTCAGACCTTTTTCCAGCAAAAGTTTTACAAAATAAGACTTTCCAGAATTGGATGGTCTGCTTATAACACAGCTAAATGGATGTTGAAACCTGAAATCAAAATCAGAGACAATCCTTCCCCCTCTGTTTGTCAACGACTCAGTAGCCATAAGGGAGTGTGGTGAAATCGGGTAAAAGCCTGCGCTTATTATACACCACCTTAAACCTTTTAGCGACTGATTTGTTGTGCAATGTGAGAGTCTTTTTATTCCTCACAATATTTTCAGTATGAGCGATGATGTATTGCGTACTATCGTGCAATGTCACATAGCTGTCAACCAGACCAATCAGGGTGTCTAAGCGGATAGCTCGGGAATTTTTTGCATTCAGCGTTATTCCCTTGGCTTTCATGCACACTTTACCTTTGACGGTTCGATACCCGTACGATTTAGGGCCACTAGAACAAAACTCCATAATATAGTCTCCATCATCTATTTCATTCGTCAGCTCCCCCAAATGATCCCCCAGAGGGGGTTCCCAGTCCCCATCCCTAGATACGAATATTACGCTATCTGTGTCAGAATATAGCACTCAATCGCCGAGTTTGTCCATCAATTCGTAGAGCTCCAATCGAGCATGAGCCGTTGTAAACGCGCCAACAAACACGTTAATGTCTCGCGTCTTACAAACATCCCCTTTGGCGGGTTTATGCTGAACGAGAGCTACGTCGTCTGACACAAATGTGAAATATGTCAGCGTGTCGGTATTACCAAAAACGGTTCTGGTGAATTCTTCGGGGTCATTCACCAGACTAGTTTGCGGTAGTTGTTCTCTCATGGAGAACCGGCCCCACAAAGAATTCAGCAGTAGCTTATTGATAGCGCGCTGAGCGGGGTTGTACTTGATCTTTTCGGGGTCGAGGTGAATCCCCTCTTTTTCAAAATACTCTTGAATGTACGCCGCTTTCTCAGCGTCTGTGACAACGTTCGACGGATACCCCGACGCCTGTTGCTTCAATTGCAAAAAAGTTTTTACATAGTCGCCAAACAGTGTATCTGACCACTGTGGAAAATGCCAAACTTCATCTATCCGGGCTATCGCATAACCCTTCTCGACGGCTTTTAAAAGCTCAATACTAACCCAACACCCCGAGAGGGATCTCTGATCGTCTGTGTGATTACAGGCAGTAGTCTGGTTTTGGTCATGCGCGCATGTTCTACACAATGGGAACATGGGCTTTCCTCCGCATCTGTAAGGGAGAACCGGATGCAATAATTTGCGAGACGGGTATACGGTTGCTTTGACAAGCCTGTAGTAATTTTCAATCAACTCAAAATCTTTTAAAATAATTTGTGGATGATCGATAGGATAGCTTTTCCTAGCCTGACAGAAGGGGTACAAGCTGGTAAAATCGACGTAACTTATTTTCTCACCCCCGGTAACCTTGTGATAGAGTTTATAAGCATTAGTACGTCCTCCAAACAGTGCGTCTCGTGGTTTCAATCTCTCTGGGGCCGTATAAGTGCTCATAAATTCCATCTCAGAGGCGTCGGTCTTTTTCATTCTACCCCATTCACATTCCCAAAGCACTTCGATTTGCAAGCCGTACGCGTTCTGCAGAATCTCAACCTTTTCGTCAAACTGTCTCCTGAGAACGCTGAAGGATACTCCAGACATGGGGTGTGTATGGTGGGGCTCAAAGCGACAGCTATGTCCATGAAAGAGGCACCCATTGTATTCTAACCCATGCTTCACACCATCCTGTTCATAGTAACCGTCTAAAAAGTAGTTACCGAATGATACTTCACCATAGTTTACAGCATGGTGAATGTCGACGTTCCGAGTCTTTTTTAGATACTCAAGCCATTCAATAGAACCGGCCGAGTAGGACTTAGTCTGGTGGACGTACGCGTTATTATGAGTGAGAGCCAGCGTATTTTTCTCGAGATAATGTGTCTTGAAGACACCCATCGAACAGCTAGCGAGTGTCGTAAAGCTGAAAGGGTCAAGCTCGGTGCATTGTATGAATGCTTCCCGGTATTTCATGCATCCCTCACGTAGTAAAACAACATCGTTTACTCCGTACTCATGCAACTCTTTCCTGAAGTCAAACCACTCACCCTCAACAGTGCTGTACCACTTATCAAACTCTTCGCGTCCCTTATCGGACATGTTATCGTAGTTATACACTTTTACAATATACACTTTTAAAGAACATTTTTCAAAGCTAGTTAGTATGAAATATCTGTAATTGACTAAATGTAAATAACCATTTAATTTATACACTTTTAAAGAGTGTTTTTAAACTTTAGTGTAACGCATTTGATATTTTCTCTGCCCCACCAATCTCCATCTGCTCTGGAATGTGGTGGGACGATCCCGTTCAAACATGAAACCTCACATCATATCAATGGTTCCCTTATAATCACAAGGATCGGAGATCCCCTTCGAACATAAAATCTTACATCATATCAATGATTCCCTTACAATCACGAGGCCACAAACATGCCACACCTATTATACAATTACACACTAGGTCATACGACACAAGGTCACCCAAGGACGCAGGGGGGAGGGGCAGGGTCAAACACAGGGCACGGGGAGGGGGCGGGTCAAAGGTCACCATCAATCATTTTGACAGATGGTCCATCATATCACTACTACTCTACTCAAGTAAAAGTTGTATTGGAATTGGTGACTTGTAATGGAGTACTTTTCACTGTAAGGTCTCCGTACTTTGACTCAAGTATGGTTTTCAGGTACTCTTTACACCTCTGAGGAAAAGAGAAGCTGAAAATCAAGGCCTGACTCCCACTGGTATGTATCGTCATTTTTGTAGCCTTTGCCATATTTCCTCAATCTTAACAACCAATCTCCATTACAGATACATGAAAACACACTTAAACGCGTCACAGTTTAAAAGGCACACACAGTCATCTTGCTTCATGCACTTCCACATACACACACAAGCTATAAATATCAGCTCCAATTTCAATTATGACATTTAGTAGGCGAAGTCACTGAGTGTGAGAAGTGTGCTGTAAATGACTGGACAGCACTGGCCACTCACGGGCCGCCATAAACACAAGACAAATGTCAGGGTGCTTGCGGAGACTGCCTGAAAGCAGAACAGACACTCTGTATTCAAAGAACACACTCTTTCTGTGCTCTTCTGCTCTGAATACCCCAGGGGGGCAGGGAGGCAGAGAACAACGCTGTTTCTGAAAATCTTTGTGACATTGTACATTCTGCTTTGGTGCTACAGGCCCCGGGACTCAACAGAAGGGAGATTAAGAATTCCCTGCATGGGCTTTGGACCTGGAGATGGAGGCCGCGAGCTTGGCGTAGGGAAAGAAAGACGTTTAGTCAGTCTAAAAGAAATAGATCAGCAGTTTTAGGGCAATATACACTCGACATGAGCATCTCAGCCATAGCAGAGGCCCGGGGAGAAGAACGGAGTCTGTGATTCAGAGCTTCAGCTGAAGGGTGTTCAGGGCCACGGACAGCATCACACATTCAAATGAAGACTGTGCAGAAAAGTGCCATTGATCATAACGGGAGTCGGGAGCAATTTAATCTCATCTGGTTTTGCTTCACTACCCAGATTATGCATAATCATATATACATATACATAACCAAATTAGGCTCATTAGGAAAACCAACCACTTTACAAATGAGTAACAAACAGCAGATTTGTGAACAAATACTGGGCCAAATACTATATAGAGTGCAACAGTTGGGTTTTGGGTTTTAAAAATGAATGCCATTCAATTTCTTTATCCACCTTACTCCTGACCATCTTACTGTGTTTTGAATTATGGGTGGCACTTCCGGTTTGGGGAACTTCCATTCAAGAAGGCTAAAACGAATCATTTCAAATCATAAGGTTTCCATACAAATAAAACTCATCTTTATTTGATCTAAAAGCTGATAAAGCTTTAAATAAAGCATAAAGCTGATCTTTAGTTTCACTGGATGAACCGTCAATTTTCCTTCATGATTTATTTTCAGACATGAGAATAACCCGCAACGCATTCTCATCCTTTAGCGTCATATGTGACGCTATATGACAAAACGGCCAAATACTACGCACGACACCCATTATCGTTAATATAACACGCGCTGTGATGGGTAGGTTTAGTATCGTTTGAATTTGAACGATTCTCAATTCCGATTCTTTTAAGAGGCAGGGTTAAAAAAGTTTAGCTAACCTTGCTAACCAACGGTCTTTCTGAAGGAAATAATCCTTTCTGAAGAAAATACTCCTTCTGTCACAAATACTCCTTTTGTCACAAATTTTGCATTTTGCTGAGATTTCGTTATTTTTAGGAAAGTGAAGCCACACTTTGGACCACCGACGTAAGCTACTCATGTTCGACTCTCGTTATGCCAACACTTCCGGTAGACGCTTCTTCGTTGGTGTTGTTCAGAGGTTTCTTCTTTGACTGTGAATATCGAAACTAGGAATCGAAATTTTAACTTTTGAACGATTCCGGGAAAACGAAAAGTTAGACCCGGTTCCAATTGATACTCGATTCTCGATACCCAACCCTAGTGTGGTGTAGGGTAGGGTAGTCTCATATTACGCTAAAGGATTTATGACGCCTTGGGTTCGCGTGTTATATTAACGATAAAAGGTGTCGTGTGTAGTATTTCGCCGTTTTGTCATATAGCGTCACAAATGACGCTAAAGGATGAGAACGGGCTGGAATAACGTTATACTTGGTATTTTAACGTGACATGTTATAACAAGAATATCTATGGTAGAGCCCGACCGATAAAGGAGTTTGAAGGCCGATACCGATACAAATATTTGTTGGTTTTAAAATCTGATATTCCGATATATCGGCCGATATTTTTTTATATTTTTTTTTTTCCCAGAAATGTGCAACAAAACATTAACAGATTTCCCTTGTTAGAACTTGTTTCTTTTATTGTCAAAACAAAAGAACAGAGCAACATCAAAATATATTAAAGTTCTGATAAATAAAATAATAATTAGCCCCTGCAACTAGCTACTAAGCTACCTGCAACCTGGATCAGCAGGATGTATGGCGCGTTATACACGAGTGTTCCCAACAGGGACGGTGTAGAGTGCCCTCTGGTGGGAAAACTATACAACTCGTATAGTGTTTCGTCCATTTTTATTTTATTTTTGAATATTCATTTATCGGCCATTCATTTAATGCCTAATATCGGCCGATATCAGCCTGCCGATAAATCGGTCTGGCTCTAATTTATGGCAAGAGCTCTTTTCAATCGCTGCTTTCTTTTCCTCATGATGATTTTTATCTTTTCCTTTGCAATCCGCTGTAAAAGTATGAAAAAGGACAACATATACGGCACATTTGTGGTCTGTTCTACCAAATTTAATTATGATATCCCATTAATCCCACTGAATGCACGAAGAATTTCTCATTATTCTCCTCAAATCCTCACGTCTCTTTCCAGGTTTGTTTACACAGGTAAATGCAATTTATAATCTGTCAAAATGACGGAAATCACTTTGATATAGTCACGTAATGCTGAAGTTAATGAACATTTTTGATTAAGGCTTGTTATACAATACAGATATTTGCTTACTACAGTGATATTTAACCAAATACTCGCACTTATGAGGCTATTTTTGGTCTGAAAATACCTGTTGATTCTTTTAAACTTTTAAATTTTATTTTAATAGTCGATGTTTGAACGGTGAGTCGATTAATGTCATCTCATTGTGACACTTTTTTAACGTATTGCGTATTTGCGTTCATAAAGCGAGCCTTTCACTGATTGTTTACAGCTTAACGCAAGTTACACCCATAATTTGCGCAAAGCGTCATGGGGCGTGGGAATAAGGTGGACAGGGGAACTGATTAACTTAACTATAACTTAGAAACCGTAAAACACAAAATTGCTGTGAGCTACAAGGTTGTTTATCACTGGTATATTCTTCTGTTGAAGTCATCAGCCCACATCATTACAACTCGTTCCCTAAATAATCGATCATTCCTGACAAAAAAAAACAACATTGCCCATGATTCTGCAATCTCCACCAATCAGAGAAGTTTATACATCCTATCAGCCATATTAAAAATCAACATTTCTGTCTTGCATCCACAAACACTATTTCAAAACACATTTCCCTCCTGAGGGCTGTTTCATAAAAGCCGCTTAGAAAAGCGGGGATTAAAGTCCAAAACCTGACTTGAATGAACCGAGCTAAACATCCGCGCTTAAATTGGTTCCATAACAGTAAGTTGCGGATCATATGATCTTACTAATTTGAGTCAGGTTTAAATAGTCTAGATAATTGCGCGTGCACGCCATTCTTTTAAAGTCCTGAAAAGTCGAGCATGGGTCAATCGATTTACTGTGTGGGCTACCATGGCAACGAAAGGAAAAGATAGAGCAGCGATGTACACGGCAATAATTTAAAGATGTCATCACCGAAAAAGGAAATACAGCGGCAATAAATAAAGCAAGTGAGAAAGTTTGGCAGGAAATTGCTTATCGTCTTAATGCGTAAGTTGCGGTGAAAACTATTTAAAATACTTCAACATTTAATGTGTGTCACAGTAGGCTACATTGCAAAATTTGTGTGTGAATAACAGTAACGTTAATGTTTCACGCAGCAGCAAAAGTTGAAGGAAAAAGACCCTGGCAGCAGGTGAAAATAAAATATAAAAATATAGTTCAGAATATGTAATCAATGCCAGCTTGAAGTTACAACTATTGAGGTTTTTTATTTTTTATTTTCTTTATTGAGGTGACCAAAAGGAAGACAGGTTGCTGGCACTAGGGGAAGGCCACCACCAGAGGAGCTGGCTTTGCAAATTAATAAAGGGAGGCCCGTCCTTGAGGGAATAGAGGGTGGGACATCATCGAAAATGATATCACATAGTATAAGGAGTAAAAGTTGTGTGTGTGTTTTATTATCATTATTCCTTCATGACTAAGTGATTTCTTCCTTCCTTAGGCATTGTAAGCCTAAGTACATCATAGCAGTAATGTCATGTAGAGGTACTTGTGCTATTATAATGGTGCATTTTGGTAAAAAAAAAAAATAAAAAAAATTCTATCAAGATTCTGTATGCTTTATGGATCCACCAGACATCATGTTGCCTGTGAGTATGAAACCTTTTAAATCTGTTATCTAAGCTAATGAATGAGTTTAATCAGTGGTCACAGGGAGAAGGCCCATCAGTTGAGGAGGATGAGGAGACTGTGTCTGTATGTTCAAGGAGGGGGTACTCACAGGTTCTATCCATGCTATACTGTATTGAATATTTAAAAAGTGTACTTGTGTGATAAAATGATCATAATGTGTTTTCAGGATGCTGACACTGTTAGAGTCCTCTCAGTCTGGGACCACATGTGACAAAGTGTGTATTAAGAAATGAAAACAATGTGACAAGAGTATTCAATGAAATAACTCAAATGTTGCTACATAACCCAGAAAACAGAAAAGTAGAGTATAAATGATACTGCCTTAAACAAATGGAAGCAATTATAGACACCCAGTATAAAAAACTGAAGATGAGGAAGTTGGAGCTGGAAATTCAACAGCTACAGAAAAATCCAAGTAGAACTACCATTTTTAAAAAGGAAAAGAAAAAAAACATTATCTTTTTGATCATTCACAATATTTATTTGTGTGTTTTCACCCCTAACAGACAGATTCACTCTGAATAAAGACAAATCACATTAAATACTTTGACTTTGGTGTTTGTTCAACTAAGGAGAAAGTTGAGGGGCCAGTGGAAAATTTTAAAGGCTACACAGTCATGGTTTAGACCATATTAAACAAAATAATTATTTGCATATGTGTGGGCTTGGTAATCTATATGCAATGCCATCTCTTGAGAATCTATATCGTTCATACAGGTAACTGTCATTTAATGCCAAATGGGTCTGACCTGTCTCTGAAAGTTCTCTCTCTTTGAAATGCCCTCCGCTAGACTATAGCTCCCTCATCCGCCACCTCATCTATGAAAGGACACGCCATGGTTAAGTTTGGAAACGAGTTCAGCTCCCTATTTATATACTTCATTAATTACCAAACTCATTAAACAAACTCACCAATTAAATACACAAGTTTTGAAAATTTCTTAGTGTATTTATACCTTATAATTTCTTACATTTATTAGTAAAGTACATTTTCCTTATTTATTATAAAATTGTATTAATAGTGTTTAAGTAAAATAAAATGACATCGAAAAACCAGCAGGTGAGTATAAATGGTGTGCTCGTTAAGCCTGAACTCAGACTTAGCCTGCCAGTTAGCCTGCCCCGGACCAGGCTAGTTTCCCAGCATAAGTTTCCAGGGTAACTGAGTTTGAACTAATTTAAGTTTGCTTTATGAAACAGAATTCACCGACAATAAGTTTGACTAACCAAAATAAGCCGGGCTTATTTCCTAATCTTGTTTTATGAAACAGCCCTCTGGTTTATTCACAGTGACCACGCTGTCACCATGTCACCATGTTCACTGTCAATCACAATTGTTTGATGGGAAGGCCACGAGTGTGACCAGAAAAATAACAACCTCTTTATTCGTTTCACTAGAATTAAGCAAAGAAAGAGTGTTTACACAAGCCCGGCATTAATACAAACTTCTAACAGAGCAGAAAGCCACTAATTACTCTTTCAGAGGGGAAATTAAACTCAGCTAATATCTTTGTGATCTACAGAGACAACAAGATAGCCGTTTACTGTGTTTTAACCAATATTCAGAGTTAATATGGTTTCAACACACTCTGTGGCCTCAGCCTCGGCTGAAGGTCACTGTGGGAAAAAAAAACATCATGCAGAGAGGAAGCTCTTAACCTCTTGAACAATACATCTAAGAGCTCTGCCCTTTAGATTTACTCAATTACAGCGTCCATGCGCGAGTGTGTTGGTGTGTGAGGAAGACAGAGCACCTCTGTCCAGAGTATGCTTCGCGGTAACAGTGTTTATAAGGCCCGATCGATGGCGGCGAGATAATAAGAGTGAAAATGTGAGATGCGCTTGTGTACATCGGTTTAAAAATTTGACTTGTCGTTTTAAGTGATTCTTTTTCACAGCCTCACGTTTATATACGTACGTCCAACAAAGAGTAGAAATGAAGACGCTCATTTTAAATCCTTGGGTTTGTACAGCTCATACGACAATATGTATAATAAGCAGACGTTTATTCCTCCCCTCAGTTTGCAGTCGACATCAAAAGAGGGATTTCAGCATTTCGGCTCCCTCTTGTTTAACCGCAGGAACACAGATGAACCTGATACCGTCCCTTTAGGACCTGAGCGGAAAGAGAGATGAAAGAAGAGGAGAGTTGGTGCGTAGATCGTCTGTTCTGTTTACGTATCTATTAGTCATAAAGCATTTCTGAGCCAGCAGGGGGACTGTGTATGTCAGCAATGACATCAGCATGAGACTGCCACAAGGCACCTTTGATTTCATCATTAATCGGCTGTATGATGAATACAATCACACAGATGTAGGTTGGAAACAAACGAAACAAAAGAGTAAGTTCATGTCTGCCTTTCATACCATTAAAGTCCACAATGGACGGTAGGCCTGGGCAACGATTAATCACGATTAATCGTATCCAAAATAAAAGTTTGTGTTTACGTATGTTTGTGTAGTGTATATAATTATTTTGTATATATATATATATATACATACACATGCATGTATATATTTAAGAAATATATGCATATATACACTGTATATATTTATACATAATTTATATTAAATATACATGTTGATATTTTATATATTAATCACACATTTTTCTTAAATACATGCATGTGTGTGAATTTTTATGTACAAAAATAATTATACACAGTACACACACATATATTATATAAACACAAACTTTTATTTTGGATGCGATTAATTTGCCCAGGTCAAAAATGGCGAAACATGCCATGAAAAAGTGGCGTTTTTTAAAATTGTCAAGAAACAGAAGAAGTGGCAGATCATTCATTAAATAAATCATATTTTTTTACAGCTGGGGGCAGGAAACTACGGTTCATTTATGTAAGTGCGGATAGCTAAATAAAGTAAACTGTGACACATTATACCCAAATATTCTTCATAGAGTGGACTACCAGTAAATATGAACTGATCAAATAATATCAATTGATTTGATAACTGAATTCTTGCCATATGTTACTACCATTGTCTAAACTATAGCGAATAAACTGTGATAAATGTTGGTGCCTGAATACATTTTGGTTCGACTGTGAATTAAAATATTTAAACGACAGATAGATTTTGAGAAAGAAAATAAATGAACTCTATACATCTTTTTAATATCTGAAACGCTACACATACAACATAATCATTTTCTCTCCCTTTGTTTGGTTCTACTTGCTCTTTCTCTGTCCAGCCCTACAGCGGTCCCATACTTCTCTGCTCACCTGAATGCCCTCCCTCGATCTAAATTGGCACCTGTCTGCTGAGCTGCCGAGCAGGCCGAGTGCACAGCGGGAGAGAGAGGCTCAATCACCTCAACATCAAGAACCCACGCAGGCACCCCTGTGGCAATGTCGACGTGCTCCAGACAGACACAGCAAAAGACAGAGAGGGAGAGCTGGAGGCTGTAGTTTATTGTCTGTCTGGCATGGACTCCTCTGTGGGGCATCTTTGAGAGCAGACACTGAGCCTCATCCAGCTCTTTATGTTGCTGAGCTCTAGGGGCAAGGACATCGGCTAAAGCCGGGTTTGAACTAGACTGCCTCTCGCTGTGAACCCTCCAGAGACTTCAGGGAAGATTCAGAAGGGCCTTGTGTTTGTGCTCAAATGCTGCAGGCTAATAAACTCACTCTCACACACATATATACACACAACATTGATATGTATTCCAGAGTGGTCATACTAGATCTCAAGCATGTGGAATTATTGCAGGCTAAGTAATGGATATGGCAACAGGATGTCACAATTGGCTATAGTTTGTATTGAAGTAGTTAAAAAAGGGAGAAATAATTAAATAATATTGAACAATAACTAATATGAAGCTTTAAAGACAGACCTACTGTGAGCTACGAGGTTGTTAATCCATGCTATTTGCTTCTGCTGAAGGCGTCCGCCCATATTATGGATTTTTTTTTTTTTAAAAAATCGGATTTAAAGTCCCCATGAAATCAAAATTGACCATACTTACTTTGTTTGCCTAAATTGGTCGTTTTGTGGTGAACAATTCATGCAAGTCAATCCACACAAAAAAAAATTTGGCTTTGTAATCTTTAATCAAATTTTGAAAATGCCCCTCCCCTCTGCATTGGAGGACCTTGCCCGATGACATAGGCTTTACGGTTTGGGTGTCTCCTTAACATCCATAACCACGCCCCTCCAACTGACAGCTGCTATGTGTTTGCGAGCGCCGAGCGATTGACAGCGTGTGTAAACTTGCGTCATCCTCCATTTCAGAATGAAACACCCATTTTTCTAGATCCAATCAGGTGCTAGTTGGAAAAAAAGCCACGCCCACTATTTTGCCTCATTTAGTATTCCGTTTCTCTCAGAAATACGTCACAACACTGGAGAAAAGTCGTTTGCAACTTCCGGTTCACGGGGACTTTAACAGTGGAATTCCTGGCAAAAAACTACATTACCCATGATTCTGTACAGAAAATTAGCAACAATCACCACAATAAGAATGTCAGTCGACCAAGACGGCATCGACCGATTATTCGACTAAACGACTAAAGTTGACAGCCCTACTCTCTAGCTCCACCCACTCGCATGCAGCACAGCGAATGACGCAATTTCTCTACGATCTTCTTTAAATACTTCACTCTTTGTAATCCCTGTATGCAATGATTCATGGGATTGTAGTTCTTTCCCTCGCTAAACCCGTATTTTCAAGGTTTGTAGTGTTGTGATTCACCTAGTAGCTTTTTGGTACGTGGCAACTTTAACAAATGGGCGATTCCACAGTATCGGTCCACAAGGGGTGTAATGAACTATATAGATTGAATAATACCCAGGTGTTGCCATTTTTTTAATTTTTAGTTCATAATTTCGTTAAAGATAAATGTTAGAAATAATAAATTTAGTTTTATCCCACTAAGCCTTGGCATTATCATGTAATGAGACTTTATTTTATTTCCGTCCCCAGAAATTGCAGGTGTCAGTGTGGGACATTACGTGCATCTGAATATTTCCTAAGTCATTTCTTTAATTTGCTGTAATAAAATCCTGAATTTTGGCACTCAACATTTATTTTGGTGTGTCTTCTACAAAATAAATCTACTAACACTGAAATTATAATTCCCTTAATCTACCACGATGCAATGGAAAGATTTATTAACGTTCGTCACACTTTCTGTCAAAGAAGTTACGAACGTTAAACTATGATTTTAAAGTAAGCAGACATATAATTTTTCCATGTAATTCTATCAGTAACAAGACGATAAAAACATCTTGTGTGGACTAAATTCTCATGTACGTAGCTACATGATTTTTGTTAATAAATCGGGATAAAACAGGGGCTGAGATTTTCTGTCAAAAAATCATAACGCTCGAACATTTTATTTCATCGCTTAATTTCATCTCCTAACGCCTCAACGGTTCACCTGTCAGGAATAAGATTGTCTAGGTCACGGTCGCTCTGCGTGAGAGGAAGAGTTAACAGGATTTCACGGATTTCGATGAATGTGGGTAAGTTTGTGGATTCTGTCCAAAATGTTACAAACGTTAAAATGTTACGAACGTGGTAAACTTTGTTTAAGTAAACATTAAATAGGATCATTGTGGTGAGAAAGGATAAAAGAGTGATCAAGTCGATATCAAGTGCATGGTTTCGGACCGAAAGCAGCGTCGTGTTCATGAAGATCATGCATGAATGGTGGTTGTATTATATTTTGACAGATTATGCACTTCATGTTCGTAAATTGGACAGAAGCTATCCAACTTCGAACGTTGTTTTCCGCGTATTTTGAATCAATGAGCTTTTCATGAAAGTCAACATCGTCATCAATGACTTTTTTTTATTATGATTTTATTTTCTGTCAGAATGTCAGTATATAGCGTAGGCTATCCAAGTTAACATGTTAATAGTGCGACGTGCGTTAACACAATATCACAAATGCCATTAGAATAATCTGTCGGCGTCAAGCGCAGGTTGTTAGTGAACTGGGCATGTAAGGCACACGCGCAGATTTTCCGCTCTGACGGCACACATTAGTTTAAACATTAGGGGCTCTATCTTGCACCCGGCGCAAATTACTTTATACACTGACGCATTTATCATTCCTATTTTGCACGCGTGCAAAGCGTTTTTTTTCCTCCACAGACGCACGTCGGTAAACTAGGAAATGAACTTGCGCTCCCTGGGCGGCTTGGCGCAAAAAGGAGACGTGTGTCGGCGCAAACAATTCCTTGTGCTATTTTGCAGTTCCAGAAAACAATTGCGCCAATGACCAGAAAAAAACTGGTCTAATGTCAGTGGCGCGTTGCTCATAATGCTATTTTAAGCGCGCATGCTTGGCCATAACAGAGAGTGAACAACACGCATACACTGTAGATGATTCTCTCAGCTACACAGATGCATTTTACTTTTTGCAAATGATACATTATTATAAGAAAAAAATATAAACTTGAGGGAAATCATTGTTGTGTCCATGATGATGGGAAAAATAGGCATACAACTTACACATTTACCCAAGTTATTATATGCATGTTTAACCGAAGCTAATTTGGGTCGGTTTGTCCCATCCCCAATGTCACTTCTCTTTCTTTTACGGCCCTGACGAGAACGTCGATCTCCTCGGCTGTGAACCGATTGTGAAGTGCGTCTGGTGCGCCGTTAAAATAGAATTGCGCCACGGAACAAGCGCACGTCGTCTTCTGTCTTCTACATTTGGCAAAGAAATTTGAAAAATATACCTGTGGTATTTGTTAGTAATTTGCTGGCTTTAAATTTATGAACATACCAGACTCAAAAATGCACCTTTAAGTTTATGAAACAGATCATATTAGATGGCCACCCTGCCTGCATGGAAGTCATATTGCAGTTTTGTGAAAAATGCACAACGCATGACTCATGATTATGCCAAATTAGGAACAAAGCAAAACATGAACTTGGATTCAACCTGAATTTTATTAAACTGAATTAGATTAAGTACACTTTCTGCTTGAATTTACACTGTTTTTCCGTCCATGTTACATACGTTAAATTCAACTTTGATCAAAGTTTACAAGTTCAACATTGCCAGATTTATCCTGGCTTTCACACAGCTGTATCCCAGGTTGTCACAGGATGTTAACCTGAGGACAATGGCTTTCTGCATGAAGATTGAATTTTGCAGACTTTTGTCCTCGAAGTAAGCCCGATACTGTGGAATCGCCCAAATACTTTTTTTTTTAAATCCCTATGGGAAAAATTATTGGGGAAAAAAATCTTAACTGTTGCGCTCTTCACAAAGCTTCGACACATGCCGAGCAACAAATTCCTTGTGAACGCATCCCTGATTGGAAATCACAAGCCACTCATGCATTTATGATCCACAGTTCTGATTCAAGGCCCATATATTTCCATCACTGAAGAGGCTGCTGGACACAGTGGTCAGATGACATTTACACAATAACAGTTTGGTCAACACCGCTGTCACCCCGAGTGACATCATCTTCTGTCCACATGTCCCGCCGATGTCCCCCTACTTGTTAGAATGCCACAGCGGGGTGACATTTGCCTCGTTAAGGGCCTAACGAGGTTGACACCTCATTAAAGGTTATCTGTTAATTACCATAACAGCTCGGTGCAGTGAGCGGACTGGGGGCTGGGAGGGGGGATTCTTATCACATCAAATCTTAACCTTTTCAACACACTCCCACTCTGTGCTCCCATTCACCCCACTCACACAGAACAAACATTGGACGCACACTCTCAAGGGGAATTGCTCCAGCTTAAATGCCATTGAGACGTGCTCCACGAAGGCCTAAATAGAGGAATTCCTCTATTATTACATAAACAACCATAGACGACCATTGAAGTCACTTCAAAACTTAGCCAAACATGTCAGAGATACAGGCAGGATGAAACTGATACTTTCCAGCAGCCAGAAAGTCAAGGCAGAGAGCTGAACAGAAATCACTTGTCCAATATTTCAAACAATGCTTGAATGCACACACTTAAATTTGATGTATAATATTGTGCTATGCTATCCATTGGCTCACCTGTTATCTGCTAACACGAGGAGTGAATGGGTCTGCCGAATTCAGTAGGATTTGTTATTCGTTTTAAAGCCATTATCCGTGTTTTTCCAAATAAGGTGTTCGGCTTCAGGCACATCCCTATCCCTAAACATCATATTAATGATCTAGAACACATTTAAGTTTGCTTTACACATAACCAAAAATGTACAAGCACAAAATATCTGTACCACATCAGTTAAAGTTATTTTTATTTTTAATTATCGGTCAATATTGGATATATTTTGTCGCTACTGAATATTTAATTATCCAAGCTAATTTCTTCTATTACATTTATATTGCATTTGCCATCATCTAACAAAGTTAATCTTGAAAAAGAGTAATTTAATAATGCTGTTAAATGTAATCTTAGCCAATCGAAATATTAATTGTTCGTACTGTACATTATAGTGTTGTGATGCCTAAATCCACTTTTAACATTTAAAACGATTGATTATAGTTTTTAGTGGGGGTGTTTTTTCACTTTTTTTGGACAAAAATATATAAATACAACACTGTCAAGAAGTTTGGAATCAGTCAGTACAATTATTTTTAAAGAATATGATACTTTTATTCATCAAAGATGCATTAAATTGGTCAAAAGTCAATAAA
Organism: Cyprinella venusta; assembly: GCA_038021265.1. Lineage (NCBI taxonomy): Eukaryota > Metazoa > Chordata > Actinopteri > Cypriniformes > Leuciscidae > Cyprinella > Cyprinella venusta. The sequence goes on along the minus strand of CM075876.1, from coordinate 14,279,830 downwards.
GATAGTCAATGAAGACATTTAAAATGCGGTTATTTTTTCCATTCAAAAAATCAAGTTTCCACAAAAAAAAAAAAAATATTAAGCAGCACAACCATTTTCAACGTTGATAAATAATAAATGTTTCTTAAGCACCAAATCAGCATATTCTAATGATTTCTGAAGGATCATGTGACACTGAAGACTGGAGTAATGATGCTGAAAATACGGCCCTATATCACAGGTATAAATTATATTTTAAAATATATTAAAACAGTAAACAGTCATTTTAAATTCTAATAATATTTCTCAATATTACTGTTTTTACTGTTTATTATTTGATCAAATCAATACAGCCTTGGTGAGCATAAGCGATGTCTTTCAAAAACATTTAAAAATCTTACCAACCGCACACTTTTGAATGTAACATAAAATATAGTATAGACAAACATGAAAATAACTTTTAAAAAAATTCTAAACATTACAGGATCAGGCCCGGCTCCACATTACAATGGTGCCTGGTAGACCTGGACCACCTTATCATGAACTTGGCTCAACCCTGGCAACCAAATCCACCCTTTTCCAGACTTTTAAACATAGCTAAAGAGATCTGGTGGTCTTGTCACACACTAATATTCTAAAATGATTGTCATATGAACATCCGAACACAATGTGTGATGAAAACTAACAGAATAATGAGGTATAATGTAATTAAGAGCCTTATCTGTGGGGTAATAACTGCTCTTTTTAATAATACCCACAATCAAGATCTGCAGAACACCATGGCTGCTCCCCCTGCTGCTGCGCATTATCCACCGAGTGAATTGCACACTGTGAAGGCTATTATCTAAATGAAACTAATGTCTACTTTAGCCAACATAATAAAATCAGCATTTACCAGGTTCATAAACTCCAAAGAAAAGCAGTTACATAACAGCAACTTGTTATTCTTTCCTGCCTTGTACCCAGAGCAAGGCCAAATTTCACACACACAAGCTACAAGCTTATTCTCATAAGCAAATCCACTAGGGGTGGAGAGAAAAGGAGAGAGAAGCCACACGGTTCTTCATGTTTCTGTGCATTCATGCTCCTGAAAATGTCACCACTGAATCAAATGCTCTCGGGGGCCATTCAACCCCGTCTCATTCATCATTTGAAAAGAATTAACAGGGGGCTAAAAAAAAATCCACATGGCTACTGCTAAATAGGCTCTCACCCAGGTGAATGGCGCAGTAATGCATCCCCGGGGACGACAACATCTGTGTGTTCGCCTTATATTTGGTAACTCGATGATGTAAGGATCTTTTCACACAAAGCTAAAGAAAAGAATGGGATTGTGAATTGCGGAAGTGGAGCGGGTGACTGAGAGAGAGGGAGTGATTGAGTGCATAGTGAAGCATTGCAGCAGTTTGATCCATGTGGATGTCAGGGGGTGCTGAGGCAGCAGAAAGCAGACATATTTACAGATCAGTCAGTGCTAATGTACTCCACACCATTAAACCACTGCCACTATAGCAACAGAGCCGTCACCACAGAGACCCCCCTTAACAACAGGCCATTTCCCACAGTGCACCAGCAGATTAAATTAACACGCCGCCGGTAAGGTACACAACACATGCAATCAAAATGCATAAGCATAGACTTCATTACACACATTTGTGGTAAAGCACTACAGCAGTTTGAGCTCTGGCCTACTGTAGTGGTGAGCTGCGGTGCTCATGAGCAACACAAGTTTGGAATCAGCTTATGCCATTTCCTGGTCTCAGTCCTCTCATCATTACCTGTCCTCTCTGCACTGGCATTTCACAAAAAAACAAAACAAATTAAAGGAGAACTCCGGCGCAAAATACACCTTTGGTCTAATAAAATTGGTCCATAGTCAACCGTTCTCTGAGATTTGTTTTCATGATTATTGAATGTAAAGAGTTTTATCTCTATAAACCGTTTAGCTCATAGCGCTAGTATATGGGGCATAGAGTAATGAAAATAAAAATCGCTAGTGAAAACCACTAACAAGGCTCAAAATAGCCCCACACTAACACGGCAGCATAATGAGGGTCCCTACATGCAAACCGAAGCATTGAGAACGTTGTAAGTGTGCAGACCGTTTAATAAGAAGATCCGTTATAAAGACAGTTCACTTCCTATAAACAGACAGGAGCCATCTTTGGAAAACAGTCTCGAGCAGTCGAACCATGAACGCCGAGCCAAGTGCGATGGTTCTCAATGCTTTGGTTTTCATGTAGGGACCCTGATTATGCTACAGTGTTAGTGTTGGGCTATTTTGAGCCTTGTTAGTGGTATTAACTAGCGATTTTTATTTTCATTACTCTATGCCCCATATACCTGCGTTATAAGCTAAACAGTTTTTGACTACGTAGTATGTACCAATGTGTAATTAGACCAAAGGTTCATTTTGCACCGGAGTTGTCCTATAAAGGAACAAAAAAAAGGTACAAACTTATTAATTTCATAACCACTTGCCTATATAGTTGATTACTTGTACTGTCTAACCATACAGACATTGACGATTTCAATATTTGTTGGTTTGAATTAGCGCTTGAGACATAACTGGAAGTTTTAAAGCATTTTTCAGTGCAGCATTCAGAGCTGTCATGTCCGTAACGGAAAAATGTCATATCCGTAACAGTGTTCTTGCTAGGGCTGGGCAACGATTAATCGCGATTAATCGCATTCAAAATAAAAGTTTTTGTTTACGTAATATGTGTGTGTAGTGTGTATAATTATTTTGTATACACAGATGCATGTATATATTTAAGAAATATTTGCATGTATATACTTTATAAATATTTATAAATAATTAATATTATGTGTTTAAATATATATTTGATATATTAAGAATGCGTTTTTTCTTAAATATATACACGCATGTGTGTGTATTTATATATAAAAATAATTATACACACTACACACAGATATATTATGTAAACAAAAACTTTTATTTTGGATGCGATTAATCGTTGCCCAGCCCTAGATCTTGTCACATAAATGCGAACATGAAAATTGAAAGTTTAATATCAACCAAACCAGCACAAATGTTTATTTTTGTGGCACAAGTCAGCACAAATGTAAAGCAAAACCTCTATAGGCTACAAGATCCAGTCCTCAAGTCTTGTGGACACATTTAATTTTTTTGGTGACCTTATTTCAGAGACTTATTTTTTTGTTTTTTCAATAAGCATGCATAAACGTTAATTTCTCCAAAAACCTGTTGCTCAGATTGTTCTGAATACAGTGTTGAGCCATTAATATGTTTATAGGCAACTGAAAAAAGCACAAACCAAAAACCCCTCGGACCCCAGATGGTTAAGAATGATACTACTGTCCAGAAAGATCTGAAATGGAGAGCACTATTAATGATAAATGGTTTGATTTAGAACTGTCTGGCATCCATTCCTCAAAGCATCTTCAAGGACAACACAAAGAAACAGGAATATTCTTGTGTGTTAGATTCATCCTTACACAAGAGGAGTTCAGATCCGTTCAATAAGCACTGACTTATAATAAACATCTACTCGACATTTTTCCCCGGTCCTGACAGTATAAGCAGCAGGCTGGCATTGCATGTTTCTTTAAACATAAGTGCTCTCCCTGACTTGATACAAAACTGCTCTCTAAAAAGCCCTGATAAGCCCATTTATTCCAAATATGTCAGTGATGTGCTCCTTCGACCTGAAACGCAAGATTTTCTCCCTGTGGGCGGCCATATTTAAGGATAGCTAAACTGTTTCTGACCAAACTGTCACTCTCACTTTCATCGCGACACCGCCTGCAGACATGCAGCCTGATCCTGAGCGGCAAACTTCATCCTTTATCTGTTCATTTCGCCTCTTGGCTCATCTCTGTCCCTGAACTCCCGCTCCTGCTGCTGTGCTATTTATCTCCTATTCCCTCTTGGCCTGAAATGAAAACAGTTTCTAAAAGATCACAAGCTACAACATTTAAATGTTTTGCAGAATAAGAACATGGGCGGCTATATATTCCTATGTGACACAGTTTGTTTATGCATATTTGGAAGGGAAATCTGGTTCACTAAGATTAACTTAAATGCAGTTCATTTGATTGATTCACTCTGGATGGGTACGTGATGGATACTCCAGACTTTTCACACCCAACAATTTGGGATGCACCGATAAGAAAATTGACCGATAACCGATAATACGTTACATTTGAAAGCCGCTAAACGATATATAGGCCAATAAATCTAAATCCAAGTTTAAATACTTTTTGAGAGCCTGATTACAAAAACCAAAGTCTCACCATTAAAATCCATGTCCCAAGCACACAATTATAATAATGTTCTCATTATAATTTTATATACCCTATATAACAGACTTGTGTTGCACTTGACTGGCCTATTTTCCTTTTTAGAAGAGATTTCAATCATTTTTCAAGCAATTCAAAATCATCATGGCGAACAGTGCGCATCTGAAGTGTCTCAGCAGAAGGACATAATCCATTATTTATCGGATTTAATATATCAATTGGGCCGATAACGACAACATTAAAAATGGTACATACATGATTTTGGCCCACTCCTCCGTACAGACCTTCTCCAGATCCTTCAGGTTTCGGAGCTGTCACTGGGCAATATGGACTTTCAGCTCCTTCCAAAGATTTTCTATTGGGTTCAGGTCTGGAGACTGGATAGGCCACTCCAGGACCTTGATATGCTTCTTAAGGAGCCACTACTTAGTTGCCCTGGCCGTGTTTCAGGTCGTTGTCATGCTGGAAGACCCAGCCACGACCCATCTTCAATGCTCCTACTGAAGGAAGGAGGTTGTTGGCAAAGATTTTGCGATACGTGGCCCCATCCATCCTCCCCTTCGTACGGTGCAGTCGTCCTGTCCCCTTTGCAGAAAAGTATCCCCAAAGAATGATGTTTCCACCTCCATGCTTCATGATTGGGATGGTGTTATTGGGGTTGTACTCATCCTTCTTCTTCCTCCAAACACAGTGATTGGAGTTTAGACCAAAAAACTCGATTTTTGTCTCATCAGACCACATGACCTTCTCCCATTCCTCCTCAGATGTTCATTGGCAAACTTCAGATGGGCCTGGAAATACCCTGGCTTGAGCAGGAGGACGTTGCATGCGCTGCAGGATTTTAATCCATGAGGCTGTAGTGTGTTACTAAGGGTTTTCTTTGAGACTGTGGTCCCAGCTCTCTTCAGGTCATTGACCAGGTCCTGCCGTGTAGTTCTGGGCTGATCCCTCACCTTCCTTATGATCAATGAGACCCCACAAGGTGAGATCTTGCATGGAGCCCCAGAAAGAGGGAGATTGACCGCCATCTTGAACTTCTTCCATTTTCTAATGATTGCCCCAACTGTTGTTGCCTTCTCACCAAGCTGCTTGCCTGTTGTCCTGTGGCCCATCCCAGGCTTGTGCAGGTCTACAATTTTATCTGATGTCCTTACACAGCTCTCTGGTCTAGGTCATTGTGGAGAGGTTGGAGTCTTGTTGATTGAGTATGTGGACAGATGTCTTTTATACAGGTAACGGGTTCAAACAGGTGCAGATAATACAGGTAATGAGTGGAGACCAGTAGGGCTTCTTAGGCCCTGTTTACACGAGAACGCTCGCGGGTGAAAACGTAAAAATATTTTATCGGATGTGCCTTTCGTTTACACGGCGACGGCGTTTCTGAGGCTCAAAAACGCAAAAAAGTGAACCCAACCCTCCAGAGTGGAAATCTTAAAAACGCTCCACCGCCGCGTTCCTGTGTAAACGGTAAAAACGCAAAAGTCTGCTTGACAGTGAAGGTTGTACGCATGCGCGTGGACTTGGTGTTGTTGTAGTATGCACTCCTAGCCGCCTGAAGTGCATACTACATTGAATTCCACACACTTTTGCGTCTCCATTTGCACGTGGATTTCCCACACAAAACGCTCGTCTAAACGCAGAATAAAAAAAGATGACGCAACGCTACTTTTGCATTTTCTCTTCAGGATCGTTTCCGTGTAAACATAGTCTTAAAGAGAATATAACAGGTCTGAGAGAGACGGAATTCTTACTGGTTGGTAGGTGATCAAATACTTCATGTCATGCTATAAAATGCCAATTAATTACTTAAAAATCAAACTATGTGGTTATCTGGATTTTTGTTTTAGATTTCCTTACTCACAGTAGAAGAGTACCTATGATAAAAATGACAGACTTGTACATGCTTTGTAAGTGAAAGCAAAATCTGCAGTGTATCAAATACTTGTTCACCCCACTGTATATCGTCAGATACCGATATGGTGGCCAACATATTGTGCATCCCTACCAAAAATGCGCCTCAGTGTTGCATTTGACCATAGGAAAATGGAAACAAACTTACTCAGTTCACTTCTTCTCAAATAAGTATTGTTTACTTGTTTTCCATTAAACATGTAAGGGATAATCCACGGCTAGCCATGCATTAAAGGATTTTAATGCACGGCGTAGAGGCTAAGAACCACCCGACGCGAAGCGGAGGGTGGTTGCCTCTACGCCGTGCATTAAAATCCTTTAATGCATGGCTAGCCGTGGATTATCCCGCTTATACCACGGTTATTTGCCAAGTTAAAAAGAAATTAAAGCTATAACTGATGTTAACAGTGTAATTTTTTAACAGATATGTAAAAATGACGGTTATTTTCTTAAGTTACGGCTCGTTAGTTCTACTCCGTCCACTTTAAATAAAGTAGAGCCATCGGATTGCATTTATTTGAATGAATTATGAATCTGTTTCCAAGCGTAACTGTTACTATGGTTACCAATGTTTGTTTTACAGTCTATGGTTTACAGTCTAAGCGGATTCATTTCAAACTGTAATCAAACTGACTGGAACTACCTGTGCATTAAAGGGTTTTACTGCACACCTTCCAGCCAATCAGAATCGAGTATTTAAACAGCCCGTGGTATAATTAAACACCAAGACCATCTTATGCAAGTTTGCATACGTTTAAATACAGATTTCAATCTACTTACTCAATGTGCAAACTAGTCCATGATAAACTGTTTTTTATGTGAGGCCAGTAATTAAATGGTCTTAAACTTTTCATTGCGTGTGCACCAGATGTCCATTCGCTCACTCTCATCATCTCTTTTCCAATTTTCTTCACACATTCACTCCACTGTTAGATATGTAACTGTTGCTCTGCAGTTGGACGTTATGCAACTGCTATGCTTGTGACATCATATAAATGGCCTTGAATGAAAATAAATAAATAAATCACACTCAAGAGACACGTACTTTTATAAAGGTGCTCTGACATAACTGTGTGCAGTGCACAAATACACACACACTAAGCACAAAATATACCTGACAAGCTCACAGCTCCTCAATAGGGCAGTAAAAGAAAAACCACACAGGAAACAACTTGTGGTTGTTCGAAATATTGCCATGGCCAATTTTTAGCATTTTTAAAATTTCCGCATCAGCCGATAAGTTTTTCTGATTGGCCGATGTGTTGAAAGCAGGACTTTTATTTTGATTCTGTGAACACCAGCACCAGAGAAGAGAACGGCAGCGCCTGATCACTCACATTCTCCGTCTTCATTAGTTACGAACTCTGTCAGTCATATCGAATACTTTGTTGGACAGAACAGGTAAACAAAGAACGTAAATGATATGCGAAAAAAAGCGTTTGCTTTTATATTATTTGTAACATAAAAGGCAAACAATCAGGCTAAAATAATTTTACTCATTTACAGTCAACATTCAGCAAATGCACATCTACATCATTTAAACAAATCTCTGAATATCTAATAAACATTTAATTTCACAAACCTTGCAGATTTAATCAAATCCAGCAGTAATACTTTGTAAAGTGTGCATTTATAGCCTGCCTAAACGTGTCACTGCCAGTCGAACCACGAACGCTGTTCATCCAGTTCAGAAGTTCGCTGAACTTCATACAGTTCGTTTGTGGTTCGACTAGTCGAGACTGTTTCCCAAAGATGGCTCCAGTCTGTATACACAAAGTGAACTGTCTTTATAAAGTTTCTTCTTATTAAACGGTCTGTAGTACACTTACAAAGTTCTCAATGCTTTGTTTTGCATGTAGAGCCTTGTTAGTGGTATAAACTAGCAATTTCTTTTTACTAAGTAAATTATTATGAAAACAAATCTCAGAGAACGGTTGACTAGGTAACAATGTTTTATTAGACCAAAGGTTCATTTTGCGCCTTTAAGCAATATCACCTAAGTGCTGTTTCCAAATAGCCCTTGTACAAATGTGTTGCTGATTTAATACAACAGTTCAAATAGAAATAATCCAATATTGTAATGAATTATTATTTTTTTTAAAACTCCCCGATTTTGGGGATGGAAGGGAGGCCATATCATATTTTACAGGTCGAATGCCAGATTCGCCAACAGATGTTACCTCCAAAGTCCTTATTTAACCCATGGTTGTAACTAAAAACAGTTTGTTACTCTGATAAATCACCCCAGTCCCCTGAGACAAAAATTCTGTCCCATCTGTCTCTCCCATGTTGCCTTTTCCTTTCTTGACTCCTCTCTTTTCTGATTCTGTCAAGCAGATGTCCATGTCTCTAACTCATCTCTTGGTTGTTCCTCATTCCTCTCGCGGCAACAATCTATTTTCTATGTAAAGGCACAGAGTTTTGGCTCTGTAGCCCATGCAAGACCCTTTAAGCCACCCAGTGGAGAGGCTTATTTCTAACCCACGCACAACAGCTTTCTAGCAGCACACTGTCAATCACAGCACACTAACCCTGCCCCGCTAGGCCAGAGTTATCCTACGTTCAAGGGCACAGAAAACCGGTTGCCACAACAACAGTACCTCGGCAAATGCTTCAGCGCAAGAGAGCCCAACTCTCCCAGTCTATTGTGATGTCTTTATAGCTTGTCATCACGCAAGCGGCATACAAGCACAGAAATGAATTAAATGAAATGTTTATCAAATACAGTTTCAAATGATTCCATTATGTCATCACCCCGATCAGAAAGTGTTTGCTCATTCCTGCAAAAGAAATAAACTCATTAGAAAAGAGTGATGGTGCTATTACGACTGATGCCACTGCATTTCAGAGAGAGGGAGAGAAACAATCTCTCTGAATGCTAATCAACAACAGGTGCCATAGTTTTTCGTCAGCGCTAAATTATAAATAAAATAAAAAGTTTCCTGAATGAGATAGTTGTATCGTTTAGTCGGAATTCATAATGGGAAATAAGGCCAAATCTGCAAACTAAAAAAATGAATAAAAATGACTATAGCTGTGGATGCTCTGGATTTTTTATCCACAAGTCTTACATTAAAAAAATGCAGAGATATCTGAAGCATGTTATTTTGATTCTTATGCGTGGCATGGGGTTGGTATGGCAAACTGGTAAAAGTTCACTGACAAGTAAGGTCAGTTTTTGGTTCAATTCCCACAATTGTAGAGATGAGCAAAGAATATTACCTCGGGGTATGAAAAGAGGGTCTCCCTCTCCATAGTGTACCGTTACTTTAACCCATAAGAACCTGGACCAATTTCCCCTCATAGGAAAATTATGGGGCATATAAAACAGACTAAATGGGCCGCTTAAAACAACCACTCCTTGTCAAAGATCTGTAATGTTACATAAAAGTCATATGGGTAAGAACCCGTGGCCATTAGGGCAGCTGGTACCCCGGCGTGGCAGGAGGGCTCAACAGCACCCCCTGGAAAGGGCACCGAAAACTTGCTCCATAAATCAAACATGGCACGCTTGCATGTAATAATATGAAACTCGGTACACATATAGATCTCATCGGTTCATATATACTTGACACTCTTACTTTTTACCCCAGCCCAACAGGAAGTTGGCTATTTAGGGTTGTTTGGAAAATGCATGCAATGGAATTTGAAATACTCCTCCTAGAGTATTCAAACACACGGCACGAAGCTCGGTCAGCGTGAAGTCAAGACATTGGTGATGAAAGTTTGCGAGAGGATTTTTGATATCTCGTTTTTAGATTGTTTTTTCACAACTCAAAAATGTGCTAAATAAAACTGAATAAAAATAAATATGGTGTTTTATACTGCTTTAGTTACAGTTATGCAAAATACATTTCATTAAAGGAGAACTCCGGCGAACAATGAACCTTTGGTCTAATAAATCATCGGTACCTCGTCAATCGTTCTCTGAGGTTTGTTTTAATCAGAATCGAATGTATAGAGTTTTATCTCTAAAAACTGTTTAGCGTATAATGCTAGTACTGGGGGCTAGTTTCGCTAGTTTATACCACTAACAAGGCTCAAAAGAGCCCCGCACTAACACAGTAACATAACAAGGCTCCATACATGCAAAACGAAGCATTGACAACTTTGTAAGTGTACAGACCGTTTAATAAGAACTTAAGTTATAAAAGACCATTTACTTCCGTGTAGACATACAGAAGCCATCTTAGGAAATAGTCTCGATAAGTCGATCCCCGAACGCCGTTCATACAGTTCAGAAGTTCGTTGAACTTCATAGAGTTCAGCTCACTCAGCACGACGTTCGGGGATCGACTTATCGAGACTATTTCCTAAGATGGCTTCTGAATGTATACACGAAGTAAACGGAAGTAAACGGTCTTTATAACTTATGTTCTTATTAAACGGTCTGTACTCTTACAAAGTTGTCAATGCTTCGTTTTGCATACAGCCTTGTTATGTTACTGTGTGAGTGTGGGGATATTTTGAGCCTTGTTAGTGGTATAAACTAGCGATTTCTTTTTAGTTAGTCAATGCCCCCAGTACTAGCATTATACGCTAAACAGTTTTTAGAGATAAAACTCTTTACATTCGATTATCATGAAAACAAATCTCAGACAACGATTGACTAGGTACCGATGATTTATTAGACCAAAGGTTCATTGTTCGCCGGAGTTCTCCTTTAAAGGGTAAACCCTAAACCAACTTTTTTTTTAGTTAAAGATCTGTAAGACTGGGGCTGTATTATTGCTGTTCATTGAATTTGGAGATTTGGGTGTAAAGTGTTTTAATTCTACAATATATGGTGTGAAAACATCTGAGTGCTGCCCTCTTCAGGTTCAACAGTAGCTACTGCAGTTGAATTTTCCTATTGGAAGTTGTGGTGCCGTGATGTAAGCAGGCACCAGCTAACAACGTCCTTGCCTACAGAGAGAACGGTCTCCCACCCCCGTGTAAATAAATGCAATGTTACAATGGTTCAGCAAGCTACTCATAGCAACAGCCCAATCATAAGCGCATGTACATGTTCATTTGTACAGTCACAAAAACTTTCGAGCATTTCATTTTAGAATTAAATTAAGATTAAAATGTTGGGCAAGCTCGGTTTGTTTGTCATTATTTGTGTGCCTGTTGTGAGGTCATCCAAGCAATGTTATTCACCATACAAATAGAGTATGCAAATAAGAGTATTGATTAATTAATCCATAAACCAAGAAAAAGTAAACAATACACAGAGTGAAATAAGAAACAAGATCAGTCTCAAGAGAGAAAAGATCATTACATGACTGGCCTTTATCCTGAAGACAGATGGGCATCATGCACTCGTGCTGCTTGGAACCCTAAATAAACTAATACAGAAGAGGTTTGGACCATTCACTCATCTCGTCTGTAGCCCTGCAGAGGATCCACACACTCCTGAACCCATCCCAGGTCACTTTCTGCTGAGATCGAGCAATAAATCACATGCACACACACTCACAGAAGAGTTATGAATCTCTCTGATCCCTCTCGAGCAGGTCAGTTTATAATGAGAAGTTTATGAGAGTACTCCTCCACAGATGGAGAGAGACACGGAGGGAGCGAGAGCAAGACGGGCGGAAACGCAGAGATGTGCTCACGCACGCCTGGCGAGACAACAGGCAAGTTTAGAGCCAAAATGGTCGCATTCATTATTCATAGCCCGGAGAACAGGCCTTTGCAATATTTATCTGTGATATTGACTTGACTGCGTGTGACTGCCAGCGTACTCACCCAGTCACACTCTGAGATGAGATCACAACCCCACAGCTGAGACAGCATGCTTCCCAAGGGCCAGATTCAATTAAAGCAACCAGACACGCAAACACACATTCATGTGTTTAACAACAGACTGATATTTCACATGGGTTTACACACACACAAAGAGTTACAAATCTCACATTCGTAAGACCTGTGAATGCCGACAACGTTTCAGACACACACTGATCAAACTGCAGATGAGTGGCAGAGTGGCAATGAAGATCAGGGTGGCGATCAAGGATGTCGGTAACCAAACAGTTGATGGACCCTTTTGACTTCCAGATTATTTATTTATTTATTTATTTATTTATCTATCTATCTATTTATCTATTCATTCATTTTTTACTACTATGGAAGTCAATAGGGACTTTTCTGTTCACCTGTCTGGTTACTGATATTCTTCAAAATATCTTCTTTAGTGAGTTTCAGAAGAAAGAAATTCATACAGGTTTGAAATAACTTGAGGGTGAGTAAATGAAGACAACTTCAATTTTTAAGTGAACTATTCATTTAAATCACTTCAACTTAAATTATATTAAATTGACTTTTTTTTCCTTTTTTAAATCAAGTTGAATCTCCTATAGCTAAACTAAAAACTATATATATATATATATATATATATACACACACACATTTTTGTTTTTACATATGTATATGTATGTGTATATATATATATATATATATATATATATGAAATAAAATTTAAAAAAGTGTGAAAATGTGATCGAACGTAAAATTAAATGAAATGCTGTTAATTTAAATATACTAATTATTTGCATTATTTTTTCAATTTATTTAAATGTATTTTTTTATTTGTAATGAACAAATGTATAAAGGTAAAGTTATCCATTTAAATTCATTAAAAACATATATTTGGGAGGGAAAGTAAAGCAAAAAAAAAAAAAAAAAACCTGAAGAGCTTTTTTCTCTATAATACCTCTTCATATACAGAGAAAACTGCACCTCTTGGGCATTTCTTATTCTGATTAAATCTAATGAAAATATAATCAGTGTCAGGAATTTATGGCCAAATCTAATGTACTCAAAGTCTAAAATCAAGTGGTCGCTCAGATGAGGAAAGATGTGGCCTGGGGACCTGAGCAGTTGTTAATTTCTTATATGAACAATCTGCAAGCGATACGCTGCTTTGAATGGTAAAATAGCATCATGATGAAAATATAGAACATTTTAAAGAGGTGTTGGAAAATGCCCCCCAAAAATTCAGCCTTTAATGTGAAAGATGCAGGTAAACACGACCAGAAATGCAAAGAAGCACCAAAAACAATAACAACACACAAATTATTCATTAAGGACACCAATAACTCAGTAAAGGCTACCTGAAAAATGTCAGTATGAAAATATATCTATGTATATATGAATATAAACATTTATATGCATAAATTATGTATAAGCAAACAGGAAATATAGCTTGTTGTGATATTAAAATCCACAAATATATTGAAATAACTGAACAATCAAAAGAAATAATAATAAAGGTAAATTTCATGAAGATGGAGCAGAGTTATTCTAAAGGCCAAGCAGAAGAGGACAATAGAAAACACGGAGTGGAGCGGATTACAGAAGATTTATTCCTTTGGCTCCACTCCACTTGTACACACTGGACCAGAATCACTATCACACTCTGAGAAATGCTACTTCATATTCCTACCTATACCTCTCTTAAGCAGAAGAGGACGTGGAAAACAAGGAGAAGAACAGAGGAAGAGTGAACTGAAATGCATTTTATTTTGCATTTATGACTTCTAGACTGGATTGATGTAATGCATTACTAGATGGTTGTCCTGCATCCTCAATAAACAAGCTACAATTAGTCAAAAATTCAGCTGCTAGATCTTTTATTTATAATATATATATATTATATATATATATATTATATTATAATATATATATATATATATATATATATATATATATATATATATATACACACACACACATATATATATATATATATATATATATATATATATATATATATATATATATATATATATATATATGTATATATATATATGCATATACACATACATTTATCATCTCTACACTGGTTATCTATTACGTTCAGTATCGATTACAAAGTAGGCTATTACTGGCCATAAATGGATTAAACGGATTTGACCGTAGAGAGACCAACTCTTTTTGCTTTCTGTAACTCAATGGTTTCTCAAACTTTAATATAATATTCCCAAATTTGTCTTCTACAGAATATAATTTAAATTTAATACTTAATTCCTTATCTAAACAAAGTATAAGATGCATAATTTATTCTTAAAAGAAATTCACTAAGGCTATACCACAGTGCGTTTTAAACCATTAACATTTTAAACTTGGTTCATTTAATCAAATATACAACCCCCACCCAACCCCCCCACCCCCGATCGCACTTTAAACATTTTAATTCCAAAAATGTTTGTTTAAAATGGCAATATAAACAAACGAAACGATTTCTTTTGGAAACGCCGCGCATACCATCGGCCCTGTTGTTTGTTTATATATCATCATTTCAATTTAGCGCGTGTTGTCAAAAACAATACACAAACTGAAACTATCAAAGTTTTAGCCTTCGGTGTTTTTTGTTGTTTTGTCAGCATGATGTTCCAGTCCCAGTTGTAGGTCTACGTTATTTTCACAAATTGTATAAATAATCAAACACGCTACAAACGGGAAGTTAACTCACCTGTTCACTCACGCGATCTCTCGGGTCAAACGTCGACTTTGATCCAAAAGTGTCCACGTCAGCCACATAGAAATGATGGATTCTCATGTTTACTTTCCATTTCTTTGAAGAAAATCAAAGTTCATGTTAATATTCCACTTAATTGGTTTGGGGTGGTGAGCAGCAGTCGCGATTAAACGCAGGGTTGCCAGATGCTGGCAAGGTTTTCCAGCCCAAAACCTCGTCAAAAACCGCGAGAATGCACAAAAAAAAAAAAACGCCCAATTTTTGTTAGAATCATTAGGTCTTTGTACTTTTGCGTCCATTCGTTTTTCCTTTTTTAACCTGTAATTGAAAAAAGAAAAAAGATTGTTGTATTTTTAAAATGCAAAGTTGAACAAAATTTGAATTTGAACTGCAAATGCTGCAGTAAAAAAAAACACATTGTATAATAAATAAAATAAATAGGCCTAGATAATAAATATTTATTTTTATATAATGAATAAAAAATAAATATTAACGTATTGTTTATTTTGGCTCTTTATGAAACATTTAAAATATTCACAAATTAATATGAAAATTTTTTTTACTGGTTTTCTAAGGCCAAACCAGAGAATGTCTAATAGAATGTCCATAGTAGATGGCCAAACCAGAAAAAAAAGATGTTTTTGTTTTAGGCTTTCTTTTAGGCCTATGTGAAGTTAAATATCTAAGCATTGTATATAAAGAAAAAAAATTGTGACTATCGTATTTCACCAGTCTAAAAACGAATAAAGAAAGCATGTTTTCGTTATTCAATTACGAGTTATAAAAAGGGAAAAGGAATGGACGCAAAAGTACACCGGTCTTCGACTTCGAGTCTATCCGATTTCAGAAATCAAATGAAAGCAAAAGTAGGCTATTCTAGCTTATTCTAGCTTAATTGTCTCTTAAATGTCTCAGCCGCGTTTGTCCGAGTGAGTGGAGGGAGCGTGGCTTAGCCATAGGTCAATTGGAGATGCATGCAGAGCTGAAGTGCTTCTTCTCCGTGGGAGCGCAACAAGACCACGCCCCCTATTTTTGTGTATTCCTAGTTACGTCATTAAAAAAGGAAGTAGAGGGATGTAGTCCAAACCGGGCATTCGCTGCATCCTTTGAAAGGGGACTTCTGTTAAATAAAATATCTCGCTAGGCATTGAACTTTGAGCATTGAACTTTGAACTTTGAGGCATTGAACTTTGAGGGTTTTTTTAACGTCAGACGCGTCATTCTTTCAAAACTAACGTAAAATCAACTTGAAATCAACGTTGTTTCAACGTTATGAAAGCAAACCAATTTTCGATTTTCATTTAGCTTAGAAGAGTGCCGCGTCTGACGTTGGTTCAACGTTAATTCGATGAGCAAAACAATGCCAGATCAACGTTGTTTCGATGTCATGAGAGACGTCGTTTCCACGTTGATTCAATGTCAGTTTGCCGTCTGGGTAAGTTGTCCTACAAAGTGACGTCATAACGTCGGCACTCTATCGTGACTTAAATGGATTTATTTGGATTTAAGACATTCGACAATAGAGCCAAAAAAATTACAGTCAACTATGTAGAGATTTTTGTTGTCTTTTGGGAGTCTTTCATAATAACCATGACTTCATCTTAGGTAAACATTTCATAATCACTTTTATACTGTGTGTGTGATTTTTTTTTTAATCTGGAGATTGACTCCAAATTAGCCCCATACACTCATTTTCAAACAAAGCCCAGGATATTCTTCAACTTTTGTGTTTAACTAGGGGTCATGTTGCTTGAGGATCACTTATAGCTAATGTTAACAAAGTTATATAAATACAGTTCACTGTTTCATCTTTCAACAAAAGTTCCTTTATCCTTCATTACACTGTGCCTCGTTTACCAAACAAAATGCTCTGAATAAACATCCAGGATGCCAGTCAAATAAAGCATCCACTTGTTTCTGATGCTGGAATCCTTCTGGAGTCTGTACAGAGACACAAACAAACTGTTTAAACTGGACGAATGTCCTTTCACTCTTCCATCTGTCCCTGTTGTTGACAGACTCAAGTGCGTGTTAGTGTGTCAGTAACCAAACACACATCTGTATACTGCATTCAGTGTTGCAGCATCAGTGGTTATAATGGATTCCATTTGCTTTTGACGCCACGCTCACATCCAGTGTCGGTTGCGAATCTAGTTTTGTTTTTCAACACATGGACAGTATAATCATCAGCGATGCACGCGATTACATTTAGCAGTAGACAAGCTTTGTTTCCAAATGTGCCAAGCAAAGATATCCTTTGAATTTTATAAACGTTTATAAACCCTGCCAATATAATCAAAATGAACACATCCAAAATAAAACATTTAAGTTGCAGAGCCAGAGCAATGCAAGTGGGCGGGGCCTAAGGTGAGCTGATTTATAACTATTCATCAATATCTTCCTCTGGAGGCAGTCATATGCAAATGTATTTGCTCGTGTGACGTCCCAGATCCTGCAATATCAAAACAACCCGTTTTTTTGGAGCTTGATTAAATAAATACTTTGTTTATAATAAGGAGGACAATTTAAGCTATGACATTTGCAGGATGTTTTAATGGTAAAAAGACCTTATATATGTCAAAAGATCAAGGCATATTTAAAGCTGCAGTCTGCAGTTTTTCCTCTTTGTCGCCACCTCTGTTCGAAATCTGCAATTGCAGTCATTCACGTAATTATAAACTTTACGTGCAACATGACATCATGACTTTTGCGTAAACATACACGCCACTTTCGAGTCAAGTGGAGTGTTCTCTCTACGCATTTTGAGTTATCCGCGTGTATCCGCGTGTATGCGTGTTTGTCTACGCCATTAACGTTCGCGTCATTCCGCGTGTCCGTACACGCCCTCAAATGTCCAGTCATAAATGCCATTAACCCCACTGACGGTTAAGTTTAGGGATGGGGTTGAGGTAAGTCATATCTTTTTTTAACTAGGATGGTAAGGGAACAGTCATAAATGCCATTAACCACAGTGACGGTTAATTTTAGGGATGGGGTTGAGGTAAGTCATATATTTATTTAACGTTAAGTCAACGGCATTCATAAACACGCTGAAAAGCGATTATGCGTCTTGATAGCACGCCAAAAATGGAAATACGAATTGGCGCGTCATACACACGCTACTTCATTAGATCAGTCTGTTACGTGAGTTGTGCCTCGACACTGCACAGCGCGGACGAACACAATGTTTAAGGAAAGTGTTCAGCTGTCAGTCACCGCGCTGGTGTCACAGAATCACAGATTATTCTTTTTAAGAAGTATGACCAACATAATAATTTTCACCAGAAAATATCTGAACAAGTGACATCCACTTTGGTCCTGCAGCTTTAATTTCTCATGTCATGATCAAATTAAAACAACACCTTAAAGGAGCAGACATCTTAGTAGCTTGAGTATTGGGTGGTGGGTTTTGGTCTCTGACTGTTAGGCTCTGGCTTCATGCCATTTCTGTGTGCTTCTCACACTGAACTACAGCACTGAAGGGCCAGGAGCCATATAGTTATAATTAAACTGCCCTGAGGCCCATCTTGTGCAGTGTTATGAACCAAAAGTAATGACAACCGTGTCCCTACACCAGCCCAAAATAACTGTCTTACCTTCTGCATGCCTGTCTGTCTTCTTTACTGATTTTCTTTACAATAAAGTAAAACAAAAAAATGTCAGGGGTTACTTTATACGTTTTGGTATCAAAAAAAATAAATAATAAGGAGGCGGATGGAAAAATTCCTGTCAGTTTCTTCAAATAGAGACTGACAGAAATTTTTGGAAATGGGACATTAATTATGAAAAATGTAAATCAAGAAGATTTTGGACTTTCTACTTTTTTTATTTTTGATGCTAAGGGGCCCAAATACGATGATAAATATGCATTGATATAAATATAAAGACAGCTATATATTAAAAAAATATATATATATACAACTAAATCCAATAATTGTTTTCAAAATTAAATATCTGGCTTTTAAGTTGTCATTTTATTCAAACAAATCGTTAAAATATTATCTGTAAAATATTTACTTTTACTACGTTCCTGAGAGTAATGCTGTTGGTTTTTTTAGAAAAATACAATTGATAAATATAATATATATATATTTTTTTTCAAAAATAAATAAATAAATGCATCTCTCAACGTTATTCGATTTAAATACAATAAATAAAAGTTTTATCGCTTTTGTCTTTGGTCGGTCAAATTTTTGCTGTCACAAATATAAAAACAAGTCACACCACAAAGGATTAACAGGTTTTTTACCATATATCCAGTGTAGTGGACATACCCTCCATCAGAGGGTTCAAAGACAGAGAAGTCCCTATGGTTACATTAACTCAAGGGTTTTAGGATGGATGGGGGTACTGGTGGATGAATGAATGGATGTAAATATCCCTTTATTCCACCATGACTATGACAGAGTGATGAAGTCCTGACCCTCGAGGAAACAGTTAACACCCGTGTCTCCAGTCGCCATGGTGTCACAGCAGGAGTGGGTAGCCATGGCAACGCAGAGGAAACATGCCTTCAGATTCCGCCTCGCATCAGCGGGCACCATTAATTACAGGCCCGGCGAGAGTCGTTACAAATATGTAAATACAGTAACCGTTGCTCTGTGCTGAATAGTAATATGCGTGTAGGAGACAGAGGGGGAGAGAGAGACACCGGACAGCTCAGGAAAGATGTAGATTTAATGTCCGTCCCCTCAAGAGCATGTACCTGTGAGTATCTCGTCTTCCTAATAGCTACAGGGGGTCCCTTCACCCCCTCTGTTCACTCTCTTTCGCACACACACACCTGCTCTGATGATCAATAGATAATGATTAATAGTGGGGGTTGCTTTGACCTGCCTCTAATTCATCTCTGACAGACAGTCAGTGTAATGAGAGTCTGGATATAGTATCCGGCGCGTGTACGGCCAGACACTCTCCCCACGGCTAAGTTACCTTAACCAACTGCCCCACTTTTAAAACGGAGGTGTGCTGGCACATGTACACATGGAAACAAAAGAAAGAGAATGACATCATGTTGATATAAACAGAAATAGAAAGAAAACTACAGAGGCAGAGAGAATGCCCTAATTTCAAAGTCTGAAGTATTTCCCCACGCTACAACACACAAGAAGCACTATGAATTGGAATGATGGTTCTTGTTATACTCACGTGTTCATCATTTTGTGTTCAGTTGAGACCATTTTAAATCAGTCCCGACTACATTTGGGCTAAACCTCATTTTTAAAACCTGGCACATCATTACTCCAGTCTTCAGTGTCACATGATCCTTCAGAAATCATTCTATGCTGATTTGCAGCTCAAGTGTCATGTGTTTTGGCTGTAGAAAAACACATGGGAAAAGGAGTATAAAACAAAAGAGTCTTTAAAAACTCCAAAACAGAATGCTCAGGCGATCGTTGGAGATGCAACCACGTATAAAACAAACATTAACAGTACCAGACAATGAACAAAGGAAAACTCAGGGCGTATGTGGAGAAACCAGGGAACACCGAAACTAAACAGAAATAGAGCATACATGTGACAGTACATCCGACAACATTCCAATGGAGGAGGAAGAGTGGGGGCTCCAGAGGCGCTGGCAAAGGGCAGGAAATAAGAGATGGTGGCGGGAGAAACCAGGAGTAAGAGCCATGCGGGGACCCAAAACACAGCCGTGATTCGTGGAGCGAGGAGCCATGGTGGAGCTTTGGCTAACGACACCAAGGGGACAATTGACAGAGACGAAGCCGATGGAGGTGAAGACTCATGGCGCTGAAGATTCGATGATCCCACACAACATTGATGGCTCTGGAAATGAGGCAGAGCCACAGCAATGAGCGTCTGAGGCGGAGCCAGGATCTCAGCTGACTGGGGGTGGGGCGGGGGGTTCTGAGGACCAGAGGGAAGGCGTAGCCCAAAGGAGCCTAAGGGGTGGAGGGACGAAGCAATGCTGAAGGCCTGGAAGTCTATGGCACAGGCGGAGTGACGTCTGACCAAGGCGGAGACAAATGGACAAGAGAGCCCGGTGGAGCCGTAAGGACGATGGTCCAAGGAGGATGCCCCTCTTATTAATATGAAAATAACGTGAATTCTTGATTTTCATGATCATCATAATAATGACGATTAACTGTTGTTGTGGTCTTTATACCCACAAACAACTGCATATAAACCCCACCTGAGATTCATTTTACGCCATTAAATCGTTGGAGCCTCTGCACAGCAAAAAAATAACTTGGGCGATAACACGTTTACTGAATGAAATCCAATATATTTGTTTATGTGCCACAATGATTCTCAACAAACGACAAAATTCTTCAAAACCTGCCAATTCACAAAGGAATTACAAACGCAGAAAGAACAGAGACTTTTATGTCCCGTTAGAGTTCATCGCTCCCTCCTTCGGTTTCTTTTCTTTCTTTGCTGTTTCAAAATTGCTCTGCTGATGGGTTGACCTTTATATGCCTCTTGAGTTTGAATAGATTTGACTTGAATTCTATGAGCTGCCATCACAGAAATGTTCAAACAGACACTGAGACATACGCATTCAGAAAGATGAACCAGGGATGTTGGGAACAAGAGTGTGAGGATCCAAAAAAAAAACACGGACACAGGAAGTGCGTGGATGGCACATAAATCTGTAACTCGTCCCTCGGTACATGAGCCCAGACTGCCGTCTCTGCACTGAGACCGACTTTAGCCTTTCTTTAGAACAATGAGGCAGAGACACAGTCTGTCGTGTCGGCTCACAGACTCATAACCGAGACGTTTCCAATCTGCTCTGCTTCTTAGGGAAGTAAACTTCTTCAAAGGAAGCGCGTCTCTCTCTGAGCATATATGTCTGTGTATGGTGATCAACACATCAGTAAAACTAGGGCAGGTTTCTGATTTTCTGCAAACGCAATTGTTATTCAATTCAGCTACACAAACAAATGAACGAGGGAAGAGTGAGAGAAAAAGGTCCAGTTTGATCTGCCGCTCTGGGATTTACTTTATTAAAATGCAGACAAATATGACGCATTCACGCTCGCACTGGTCAAATCAAGTCCAAAGTTCGTTTTTTTTTTTATCTTTATCATTATCATTATCATATAAGTCAGGGTTTTTCAAACATTTTGATGCAAAAGACCCCCAAACATGTCAGTCCCCTTGGGCCCCTTCTTAAAAATATAGCTTTATTTTCATATATAGCAAGAACCATGTCATGTGTAAATAAATTTGACTTTTATATTGTCATTCCAGTCAAGAAATTATTTAAATATTATCTAAAAAAAATTGTTTGTATTTAGTATTTTTCCTCCTAATCATTTACAAGTAGACTGTAAAAAATATTGTTGGTTTAACTTAAAAAAAGTAAGTAACCTGAAATTTTAAGTTGATTGAACTGGAAAAAGTGAGTTAATGCAATGAAGGAGATTGATTTAATCATCAGTAACTCAAAATAATAAGTTATCTCAACTAAATAAATTATTTAAGTTGATTTGACAAAAGAAAAAATGTTGTGATAACAAATCTTGAAAATATTTTTTTACAGTGTACAGTTACAAGAAATACATTGTTTGAGTGTAATTTGCATTGCAGTTCAAAATAATAAATTTGTAATACATTTTATGAAATACTTTTCTGAAGCAATTTACCGAAAATATTGTGCTGTATAATAATTATAATAATAATAATAATAATATAGTGTACAATTAACAATCAACATTTATTAACAAATATATTATCTTTCACTACATAATAATAATAATTATTATTATTATATAGGGCAATTTTAAATAATTAAATCATTTGTTTTAAAATTGTTATTACACTAATCCCAAAAGAGATTCTTAAATATTATCTGGAAAATATTTTGTTTGTTTTCACAAACAATTACATTCAATTGCATTCTTTTTTCTAATCACTAAAGTACAGTTAAATTTAACTTTATATATATATATATATATACAATTCATTTTATAATACATTTGAATAATTTGGATCTTTAAAATTATTGCTAAATTGGATCTTTTAAATTATTAATTATTATAAAATTTAATAGCGTTAAGACTTGAGAGAAAACACCTGAGCCGTATCTAGGATCCAAAATCTAACTGTGTATGTCATGTCATTTCTTAGTAATTGCTATAAAAAAAATAAAACATTATATCAATACATAAAAATCCTCAGTCATTGCTGCTGGCTGACATTCAAGCATATTACACTGCATATGAAAGTCTGCAGCCCATGTGAGGCTTACTGTCACCCACACTGCTCTGTCTTTCTATCTCGGTCTCTGACTCTCTCTCTCACACACACCAGTTCATAGCCGACTGTAATAGGGATCTTTGTCAGACAAGTCCGAACTTGAGTCCCCGCGTAGGAGACGAGTCATGAACTGGTGGAGAATCTGAGCAGATAGTCTCTGTGTTTTTATTTCCTCCATACAGGCTCTCCCTTTCTCTCCCCTCTCCCACAACATGGCATGCCCTGTCCCTGAGAGCGGGAATAATGAGTGTCATTACAAAGAGCAGACAGGCAAGATGTCCACAAGGATTTTACCAACCAGCCCGCACTCAGTCAATTATTCAACCCTGCTCTACTGAGAGAGCACTGTGCTACTTACACCGCATCTAAGTAGGCCAAAGAGACGGGGGGGGGGAAGTACAACTGCTCAGGCACGAAAGGCCAAAACACTTCTGACAGAATTATGGCTTGCATATGAAACTTTTCTCCTACTGTCTTCATGCCTCTGTCTGTGGGACAAAGATGGAACGACGGTGTCCGGAGAGAAAGATTCCTACATGCACATGGTTGGGAATCACTGCCATAGACTACCAACATTCATACTACCAACATTCATTATTCCAAAAACAGCTTTTATCGAAACTAAACTCCCAAAGCAACTCAATTCGGATTTTATCTCAGTATGACGTATAGTGCAGAAGAAAACCAACACCTACTGCTACATCATTGTCTCTTTAGCCCCACTCACTTAACTCACTCAGTTAATACAAGAGAGACGCAAACACGGGAGGATTACAAGAGTTGTACAGTGAGTACAGTGATAGTTGGTGGAGAAACACAGGCCTTATAATTCTAACATTAAGAAAGTGTTGATGAACTTTAATTTTAATGAGGCTCCAGATCGCAATGTTTTTACCATGTGTCACGACTCACTACTCCTTTGTCACAGATCATTTGTACTCACTTAACTTGAACTTTTATTGAAAATAATTTTTAAAAAGAATATGGAAAACAAACAATGGAACATTCAGTCATAATTTGTTTACGTTAAGTTATCCTTTGTCAACTATAACTATGGTAGCTAATCGCATTTAATGCATCTAATCAACCAATCACATGGCAGTTGCTTCAATGCATTTAGGGCTGTGGTCCTTGTCAAGACAATCTCCTGAACTCCAAACTGAATGTCAGAATGGGAAAGAAAGGTGATTTGGGCAATTTTGAGCGTGGCATGGTTGTTGGTGCCAGACGGGCCGGTCTGAGTATTTCACAATCTGCTTAGTTAGTTGGATTTTTACGCAGAACCATTTCTAGGGTTTACAAAGAATGGTGTGAAAAGGAAAAAACATCCAGTATGCAGCAGTCCTGTGGGCGAAAATGCCTTGTTGATGCTAGAGGTCAGAGGAGAATGGGCCGACCGACTCAAGCTGATAGAAGAGCAACTTTGACTGAAATAACCACTCGTTACAACCGAGGTATGCAGATAAGCATTTGTAAAGCCACAACACGCACAACCTTGAGGCGGATGGGCTACAATAACAGAAGACCCCACCAGATACCACTCATCTCCACTACAAATAGGAAAAAGAGGCTACAATTTGCAAGAGCTCACCAAAATTGGACAGTTGAAGACTGGAAAACTGTTACCTGGTCTGATGAGTCTCAAATTCTGTTGAGACGTTCAGATGGTAGAGTCAAAATTTGGCATAAACAGAATGAGAACATGGATCCATCATGCCTTGTTACCACTGTGCAGGCTGGTGGTGGTGGTGTAATGGTGTGTGGGATGTTTTCTTAGCACACTTTAGGCCCCTTTAGTGCCAATTGGCCATTGTTTAAATGCCACGGCCTACCTGAGCATTGTTTCTGACCATGTCCATCCCTTTATGGCCACCATGTACCCATCCTCTGATGTCTACTTCCAGCAGGATAATGCACCATGTCACAAAGCTCGAATCATCTCAAATTGGTTTCTTGAACACGACAATGAGTTCGCTGTACTAAAAAGGCCCCCACAGTCAGCAGATCTCAACCCAATAGAGCATCTTTGGGATATGGTGGAACGGGAGCTTCATGCCCTGGATGTGCATCTCACAAATCTCCATCAACTGCAAGATGCTATCCTATCAATATGGTCCAACATTTCTAAAGAATGCTTTCAGGACCTTGTTAAATCAATACCACATAGAATTAATGCAGCTCTGAAGGCGAAAGGGGTCAAACACAGTATTAGTATGGTGTACCTAATAATCCTTTAGGTGAGTGTATATGCCACAATCATGTCTAAAACATAAATACATATATAATAAACAATAAATTTACTATACCGAATACATTAAAGATCCCCTGACTTAAACAGCATCCCACATCCGTCTAAAATCCAACATTATTCTGGTCTCTTCAGTAGGGAAAGTCTGTTCGGCATTAAAAATTAAAACTCTACACTCCACTCCACTACAGTTAAACTGAAACCTGACAGAACTGGATAGCCGATAAGTACACAACACTCCCGAAGCCTTAACTCGATACAGACACACTTCCACCGAGCGGTTGTCCCTTATCACAGCCGGCATACAAGACAATTTCCTTTGTGTGCATCCTGAGTGTCAGTGATGCACACTGGAATAGAAGTCTAAATAAAATGAGAGACAGTAAGTTCATTTATATGAGACAGGCTTTACAGCATTTGTGAAATAATCTGCTAGGCGATATCACTATCTTCTGATGAGTCTGTCTCATTACGCGGCAACTCTGTGACATTATGAAAACACTCGGCGTCATGATGAAGCCACCTGTCAGAAGCTAATGAGTTTTTTTTTATCTGAACAGAGACAATTCAGCATTGAAAAAGAGAAGAAAGGAGGACTGTAAGCTTTCCAACTTGTCCAACTTGAATGTACTGACCGAATGCATACACGCGAATGTGTTTCTCACATGCAACTTCTTTTTAGTAAAACACAAATCTTTTTTTTTTCTTCTTCTGGAAGTTGCATTAAATATCCATTTGCCTCAACAATCTGAGGACACTCTGAAAGGGCATGGCGCTTCTGTTTACATGTAACAGAGAGAAAGAACACGAAAAAGATCAGAGTTGAGAATAAATGGGGTTCTGTAGAAACTGCAACACCAACCAAAGCAATCTGTGCGAGATATTAAAGCTACTGTTATTAAAAGTTGAGGAGTCCCGGTAAGAACCTCACAATGAGACTCAACATGACATAAAGGATTGGGCCTCGACTGCGCTGTGGTCACGGATTAACACTGGGAGGGAAGAGAAAGAGAGAGAGAAAAGGCCTGAATAGAGAGTCAGAAAAGAAAAAGCAGGGATAGCAAGATAGTGAAGTATAGAAAAAGAGAAAACGAAAGAGGATAAATCCCGGAACTGATGCATCTAGCTGTGGGTTCTGTGAGGACGTCAGATAAGTCCAGTTGTGGGGTTTCACACTAATTCCTAATAGTGTGAACAGCAGGCCACTGAAGCAAGGACAATCCAATGAGATAAATGCTGAATATAGAGTATGCACCAAATCCCATTTGCGCTATTCAAACTAGCAGCCTTATCGAGGAGCCGTGACATCCATTCCCCTAACCACTGCTCCCTGTAATTCTCAACTTTGGAGTGGCTGAGATTTCTATGTAGTTATATGTATGTAGATATGCTGAGGGAATTAGATGCGGCCCTATTATAGAATATAAATATTATAGCTACACACAGGGTTCAAAATGGCAAGCGCCAAATGCAAGTAAAATCATGTTTTGGTGCGTAAATAAAAGAGTTACTCACTAGTTCGCTGGTAACTTTATTAGGAATTTCAACGTAATACATGCTTTAAATCGATTTCAATGATAGAATGATCATTTGTGGCATTCTAATGTGTGATACTTGCCTGCACGGATTGTCCAGAAAATTCAATTACCGGTATACAAATTGATCTGTAATGAATATTTTTGTTTGGTAAATTATCTTGATTCTCCTGCCACTGGCTGGAGTTGTAAAGCTACAGTAACTTTGGACCTTGTACAAACACTGACACGTGAGAAAGCTCTGTGTAAATATACCAATAACATACAATTGTTTTCTCACCCTGGGGTTAAGAGAAAGGTTTACCTGACAGAGGACAAGAGGTCATTGCTCTGGTTGTGTGTAATGAAAGGTCAAAGGTGGAATATAAAGATTCAGAGATGTTTGCTTGCAGGAACCAAGAGGGTCATGACTCTTCCTGTTTCTCTAAACAATCCATCCCGCGCAAAACAAAGATTGCTCTCCTGGAAAAATCCAGTCATACCAGCTAAACTGTCTTCCGTGTTGTTGAGGATCATTTTGACTCAGTATATGTTACACTAATATGTATATTAATATATTCACGATCCCCACACTTTTTGACCAACTAATTTTTATGATTTATATTCCATACATAAAAATGCTACAGCTGCGTCTAAATCAGTCTTGTTGAATACATATATTATTTTGGTAACACTTTACAATAAGGTTCATTAGTTAACTACATTAGTTAACATGTACTAAGAATGAACAATACTTCTTCAGCATTTATTAATCTTAGTTAATATTAATTCCAACATTTACTAATATGTTATTAAAATCAAAGGTTGTATTAGTTGACAGTTATTAGTTAATTAGTTATTAGTAAATGCACTGTGAACTAACATGAACGCACAATGAACAGCTGTATTTATTAACTAACATTAACAAAGCTTAATAAACACTGTAACTAATGCATTGCTCATCGTTAGTTCATGTTAGTTAATGCATTTACTAATGTTAACTAATAAACCTTATTGTAAAGTGTTACCATTATTTTTTTGTGTGGTATAGTGCAATACATATGATCGTAAATTAATCAGAAAGTGTAATGGTTTTCATTGGGGTGATTGATTTGGGTCAAAAAAGAAAATTAAAGCTTCATGCTCATTTTATTTGAGACATTTCTTTATCTGCTTCTTCCAAAACAGCAGTGCGATTGATTTTTATTAACGTCGTCTCATGACTTTTTAAATGAGTTTTAAAGAGGATTAAATCATTTCCAAGGAGTTTCCATTACATATATATATATATATATATATATATATATATATATATATTTCTATAACTTTTCAAGGCCTAGAAAACAACATTTTTGAAAATATCCTGATATTTCCAGGATTTTCATGTCCGTGGGAACCCTGGATATCACAGCTGTGAATTATAATAGGTATTGAAAGAAGATCAATTTCTGGGAGAAAAAATTTACAAAATGATGACTCTTGAGCTGTGATTTGTTGCGTAAGGTCAATTTGACCCTGTAACAGGAACGCTTCACCTTAAAATAACTGCACTTAAGGGTTATGGTGTTTAACCAGTACAAGCTGTGATTTTGAACATGTTTGACCATAATGACCAAGATGTCAGGTCAAACTTGGCCCCAACAATCTACACTTCTAATGGAAGACAATAGCACATCCTATAACACCCTTAAGACACTGGTTTTAGCTGGATTTTTTCAAGACAGTTCTTAAGCAGAGAACCTTTTCTTATTTCAAGCATAAAAATATATGGCTTGTCTGTCTAAATGAAATCCATAGAAATTCCCATACACTCTCAGAAAAAAAGGTACAAAAGCTGTCACTGTACATATTAGCACTTAAAATGTACATATTAGCTCCTAGAATGTATATATTAACAGCTTAAATGTACATATTAACACCTAAAATGTACATATTAGCACCTAACATGTACATATTAACTCCTAAAATACACATATTAACACCTAAAATGTACATATTAGGACCTAAAATGTACATATTAGCACCTAACATGTTCATATTAGCACCTAACATGTACATATAAACACCTAAAATGTACATATTAGCACCTAAAATGTACATATTAACACCTAAATGGACATATCACCTAATATGTACATATTAGCATCTAAAATGGACATATCACTTAAAATGGACATACTAGGACCTAAAATGTACATATTAACACCTAAAATGTACATATTACCTATGTACATATTAGCACCTAAAATGTACATATTAGCACCTAAAATGTATATATTAGGACCTAAAATGGACATATTAACACCTAAAATGTACATATTAGCACTTAAAGTGTGCATATTAGCACCTAAAATGTACATATTAGGACCTAAAATGGATATATTAACACCTAAAATGTACATATTAGCACCTAACATGTACATATTAACACCTAAAATGTACATATTAGCACCTAAAATGTACATATTAACACCTACAATGTACATATTAGCACCTAAAATGTACATATTAGCACCTAAAATGTATATATTAGGACCTAAAATGTACATATTAGCACCTAAAATGGACAAAAGTTTACCTTTTGAAAAAGTACAGCCCCAGTGACAGCTTTCGTACTTTTTTCTGAGAGTGTATAATGATAAAACTATGACATCTGTATTCACCAATATTCTTCTTGCCGAACCATCCCAAGGTTCCTCTTATATGTTCTTCTCCAGAGTGAATGGTGAAAAATGAGGAAAAGTGCAGTGCAGAATTACCCAGAATCATTCAGTTCAATCAACCCGACCGGAATAAAGAAAAATACATCTCACAACACACTCACTGCACTGAATAACGCCTGAAAGGACTTTGATAACACTTACCTCATTTGGAAAGAACAGTTAATAAACCAATAGAGCAGAGAGAAAGAGAGAGAGAATATTGCAAACACAGTCTCTTAACAAAAGAAATCCCTCAGAACATCAGCAGAGAGAAAGAGAGAGAGAGAGAGAGACTGAAGCCCTGTTTATTGATCAGATAAAAGCAGAGACACGAAGAGGAGAATGACTACTACTGTAGATCATCACTGATGTGGTTTTGACTGACCTACACAACAGCAGACCACTGCAGAGGAGTGAATAAAGCCACGTATGAACCAGCCAAGCAAGAGCACTTTAATAGCAGCAAAAGCTTTAAAATGAAAGGGGGATAACTAATTATGTTGTGTGTGTTAACCTAGCCTGTAAGAGAGCGCACAAGAATCCTGAGCTCCATGATTGTAATCTTGCTTTCTCTTCGAGATTTTAAATATCAGCCATTTTGGACTGATCAAGTGTGGAAGTGTGATGCTTTTATCTGCACCAGTAAAACGGTACATTAATATGAAAGCCTGAGAGTAAAACATTGTGAGATAAATTTGCAGTTGAGAAATATAAAGTTAATTACAAGATATAAAGTTGCATTTGCAAATTTACATTGCGCAATATAATGCCACACTTAATTGCGTGAAAGTCACATTTTCAGATATCAAATCATACTATGGTATACAAAGTTGCAATTGTGTGAAATATGAGAAATACAGAGATATAGCTATGGCCATATAGAGTTGCAATTGCTAGAAACAATCGCAATTCCAAAATACACATTTTGAGGTATGAAGTCAGATTATGATATAGTAGCATTAATGTATACAGTAATGTCACAATTGTGGTAATTAGTTGTAAAGTAACTGTGAGATATGGTCACATCATGAGATATTAAATTGCAATTACTATGCACGTTTCCCATAATTGTGACATTAAATTTGTATATCATAATTTGACTTCATATCTCGAAATGTGACCATTACATAATTGTATTTTTTTTTTTTTTAGTAATTGCAAGATATTGTCGCAATTACTAGAAATAAAATCACAATTGCGAATTGGAGTTTCATTGTGAGATTTAAAAAAATAATAATTTAAGTTGTCCACTTTAAAAAAGAAAAAAACTTTTGCTGATAATTTACTCAACCCCCATGTTATCCAAGATGTCCATGTCTTTCTTTCTTTAGTCGAAAAGAAAATAAGGTTTTTGATGAAAACATTCCAGGATTTTCTCCATATAATGGACTTCAATGGGAACCAAACGGTTCAAGGTCCAAAAGACAGTTTCAGTGCAGCTTCAAAGGGTTTAAACGACGCCAGACGATGAATAAGGGTCTTACCTATGACCCTTCAAGTCATGACTCGAAAAAGATTTGTTCATTTTAATGAAAAGGAGAGTCACGAACGCACATCACAGAAAAGAGCAAGGCGAGCATTTTTGCTTATAAAACTTAAACTTTTTTATTTATTTTTTAAATGACTGAATGTTTCGCTGGATAAGATCGTCTGGTGTCGTTTTGCTTAAGTTTCGCTTAAAAGAAATTAAGGTTTTTGATGAAAACATTCCAGGATTTTCTCCATATAATGCACTTCAATGGTAACTAAACAGTCCAAATGAGAGCTTTAGTGCAGCTTCAAAGGGCTTTAAACGACACCAGATGACAAATAAGAGAACTTCTTTTAAGCGATACGTTTCGCTTATTCATCGTCTGGTGTCTCATGTCTGTGTCTCATGTGACTTTGTTATTTGTACACTCTGTGACTATACAAATCCAGACTGATCTCATGAAGTAGCGTGTGTATGACACGCCAATTCGTATTTCCATTTTTGGCGTGCTACCAAGACGCATAATCGCTTTTTAGCGTGTTTATGAACGCCGTTGACTTAATGTTATATAAATATATGGCTTACCTCAACCCTGTCCCTAAACTTAACCGTCACTGGGGTTAATGGCATTTATGACTGTTCCCTTACCATCCTAGGTAAAAAAAAGATATGACTTACCTCAACCCCATCCCTAAACTTAACCGTCAGTGGGGTTAATGGCATTTATGACTGGACATTTGACGCGCGTGTACAGACACGCGGAATGACGCGGACGTTAATGGCGTAGACAAACACGCATACACGCGCATACACGCGGATAGCTCAAAATGCGTAGAGATAACACGCCACTTGACTCGAAAGTGGCGTGTATGTTTACGCAAAAGTCATGATGTCATGTTGACAAATCACAACTTGTAAATAGGAAAACGTTTGCGTTAATGCTAGCTGCAATCATTTACATCCAGTCTTTGTGCTAAGCTAGGCTAGCGGTGGGTGCGTCAAACAGACTTATAGCACGCATGGAGATGAGAAAGGTGTGTATGGACTTATGTAACTCTGGGGATAAGGTGAATAGGCTAAAGTCCCAAAAAGTCTGAGTGTTCCTTTAATAAAGTTGCAATTATGTGAAATAATGCCTCAAATACAAGAAATACGGTTGCAATTGCAAAAGACAATAAAGTCACAATTAGAATAGTCGCATTAACAAGAAACAAAATCACAATTGGGAGAAAAGTGGCCTTTTATCAATTACCTATAATCTATTTACTCTGCGGTGAAAGCTTTTACCTGCAGTATCAGGCAAGAAGTCACAGAATGTGGATGTATTTATCCAACATGCAACTTTGCATCATTTCCACAATGATATAAATCACTAATCCATACTGTCTGCTAACACAGTACTTCAATGTTATTGACAGGATTGAAGTCTCCTTCCTCTCATTAAGAAGGGGTTTCAACTGGATAAATGGATTTTTAAGCCCATTTGCGTTTCTGTTTGGATTTGCCATTAATAGTGAGGTTCGTGCTTGTTAAACCTGCTGAAATGCATTTCCAAGCTGGTTTATGCTTGTTAGTGGAGGTAAAGCAACACAGCAATGCTACTGACCAGAAAATCTACAACTATAATGATTTCCTGATGAAAGCGAGGAAATCTAGCTGGTTACAAGACCTGATGGGATCAGTTAAAATATGCAAGGTAATATGTTAAATGTCTGAAATCCTCCATCTCAGCATCCCCCTTCCCGCGCTGTAACAGTACATCCCACTGGCGACGCGCTAAGGTCAGTCCAGGTTACTGACCCCTGCTCTTCTCAGACTCGTGGTAATGAAAAACAATTGTCCCTCCATGATGGGCCTTGGATGAGACTGAGCAGACAATCGAGCTGAATCAATGTTTCGAGGAGCATACTCATTACACCCCTTCAGACACAGCACTTTCACAGGACAGGGGCAAACTATTTGGAAACAGGGCGGCCTAGAATAAGGTTATTTGGAGGAAACAAGTTAGGGGAGAAAAGCTGATGGAGAACGATGCTGGATGAGATCTGTGACCTGTCAAATAGACAGGTCTTATATGGATGACACGTGTCTCTGGGCATATTGTAGATAGTAAACATAAGAAATAAAAAGATTATATGTGTCTGTGTGTATAACCTGATAAAGCACGAGTGCCAGCACTGCAGGAAGTGACCTAGAAAAAGTTTGGATGAATTCTACAGTATCAGTGTGTGTGTGTGATCTAATGACCTCGGGGTGCTGACTAGGACATCATTCAGCTCACACACCCCACTGTGAACCGCCACAGAGCCAGCAATCTGAGTCAGCTTCTCTCTGACACGCGCTATAACGCCACACACTGCTTTATGTTCTCTCTCTACATCTCCACAGCTTTACAGCCTGAAAGTCCACAAAATCTGCTTTTAGGTACTGTGGCTCCAACGCTATCTCACGACCAATTCATACGAATTCGTACGAGTGATTAAAAAGTGGCTAATTCGCACTAATTCATACGACCTCACTCGTACAAATTCGTACGATTTGTCTAAACCCACGTGATGGGTAGGTTTAGGGGCGGGGTCAGGGGTAGGTCATTCGTACGAATTCATACGAATTGGGCAATTCGTAAAATACGTACAATTTAGCAAAAATGGTACTAATTCGTACGAGTGAGGTCGTACGAATTGTTACGAATTAGCCACCTCGTAAAATTTGTACGAATTCCTGTGAAATCGGGTTGGTGGCTCTTCTTTATTAAAGGGAAAGTTCACCCTGAAATTAAAAGTCACTCTTCAAACCCATATGGCATCTTCTAACTATCACAATAAAACAAATATTGTGGTCGCTAATTATTGAATAGCTTTGAAGACTTAGAATATACGGCAGAAGTCGCATCAACCACATTTACAGAGCTATTGTTGTCAATTTTTAGCTTGACAGCACCAGTCCCAATTCACAATCGTAATTTGAAAACTGTGTCTGTAAAAGTGTCCAAGATGTACTTTAAAAATCCTTTACTTGTGCTCTATAGAAGAAAGTCATATGGGTTTTGAACGACAAAATTGCAGAATTCTGTGAACTATCCCATTAAAACTTCCCCAACATGAACATGCACACATAAACAGCACAGGGATCTGCAACTCTCGAGGAAGAAGACCTTTCTTCCGTAGCGTCTGTCCAATTCTGGGCCACTTTCTGTGGTTTTACTGACATTTCCGAGATGAGGAGTGGGTGGAGGACAGCGAGAGAGAAAACGAGAGCTCCCAACAGCACTTATCATTGCTTTGTCCTTCACATCACAAACACATTGTGCATGATGGAAACTATGGTAACGGGACCAGGTACTGGAACACGGGGTGGCGGGGGGGACAGCACACATATCTGCTGCTTATAACTCATCCATGCACATCACTGGGTGCCTACTAAATGCATTTCAGAAACAGATAAGATATAAAGATGGAGTTATCAACCACAGGATTCACATTAAGAATGAAAGGGAATCATGCTAGATCTTACAGCAGTACGAACAGATAGTTCATACTGATGATATGAATTGCAATGGTAAAATCTGAGCTTTAGGGAATGTAAAGATGTCTGATAAGAGAATGTAAAGATATCCATGATACTATTTTTCAAATTCAACGCAAACATTCAACATCACAGCAACAGCAATCTACAACCATCCAATCGATTCTCCATGGACAAATCGAGTCCTTTTCTTGTCCGAGAAGCCATTTTTCTCTAAGATAAATCACAATATGGGAGAAAGAAACCATCCCAATTTCCATTTCAATACTATTTTAAAAAGTGGAGAGTAAACGATCACAGAGTTGGATGAACTATACCTTTAAATACCATTGCCGAAGTGACCAAAATCCAGTAAAACAAGAAACAACAGCCAGTTCTCATCCCAAAGCGTCATATACGGACACTTTTGACGTAGTCACTTTTGCGTAGACATCCAACGCACATGGCACCCTTTAGCGTCAATATGAGACGCAGATATATATGGGCCAGAAGGCACCTCCTAGTGGTCTAACCCTAACCCTGCCCCAGACCTAAACCTACCCATAAACGTGTTATATTGACGCTAAAGGGTGGCATGTATACGCATTGTCAAAAGCGTCACTATGCTCTAGTTGGAAACAACCAATCAACTCATTAAACCTGCCATAAGCAAACAGGCCCTGAGACAGCAGTTTCCTCTCTCATCACTCGCATAAGGATTTCTGATGGATCTGGGAACTAATTGATCCACTAGCATACCTAGCTATGAGCTATGTTCGGGCCTAATGATAATAATAAACAAACGATTTCTGATTGATCTGAGGGAAAAAAGATCAATAATTTGTTAAACGAGCTGTTTTCTAAACTCCAGGGTGATGCGGGGGAATCTTGGTCACTGCTGAGTGTGTGTACTGGCCCAGTTCTTTGTGTGCCGTGTGCTGTGTGTGTGTGTAGCGTGTGGTAATTAGACACAGAGCAGGGATTTCTGAAGCAGTCAAGCAGCGAGAGAAAAGTCTCCTGCTCTCATTGTGGATTAATGAGCAAAGCTTTACGCTGCAATTAAAGATGAAACGAATGCAGAGATGTACATTTCCCCTCCTGTGGTCGGAGCCAAGGAGAAACCACGCAACGTACACATACAGATCGGCTTTGCTCTGAACTAAAGTGAAAAACTTTTTTATCAGACCGACACATGACATCGATGACATCTGTACGGTAAAGCCCGACAACCACGTGATTTGACATTACCGCTCGCCGTGGTTGTTCTACAAGGCTTTGAATTGTAATGTCACCATTAGAATATGTGTTCGGAAACAACAAAAGCGCGAGCGTTCGGAAGGTTAATGTGAAATTATTCAAATGTATTCATATGTAAATCCCTCGTCCTGGTGCCATTGACAGTAAGGAGTTTGGTGCCCCTCGAGCCCCCCAAATGCCGCCACACTTTATCGGCCTTTATTTCTTCAGTTCAGGGACATTTTCAAGCGTGGAACACAGAAAAAAGGAGGGAGAAATAAGCAAAGTGAGCAAATGAAAGCAGGAGGTGATTACTGAGCCCTGAATGGAGGCATGACTGGAGAATGATTATTATTCGATACAGAGGGAGCAGACAGCACTTTGATGAAGTGAGTGGGTATAAAATCCATACGCAGAGCGTGTTTCAAAAAGAAACTGCCCCATAGAGAGGGAGAGGGAAGTGATCTGAAAAGATACAAAGAAAAAAGATCCAGGACAAGGCTTAGCTCACAACATGTTTCTCATACTTGAAGACCCCATGAAATGGTCTGACGAACGCAATTTTCTTTCATGTTGTTGAGGTGGGACATAAAAATAGGTTAGCTTAATTGTGCAGTTACATTAGCAAAAAAGGTCCAGAGTAGAAATTTATGAAGCACAGAAGTCACTTTCACACCAAACAGTTTCCTGTTGGCCAATGAGGAGAATCTTTGTAAAACTTGAACCGTTGTTCTCATGCGAAATCCCAGATCTTATGGATTCCTATGAAAATAACTGGATTTCGCCCACAAAATTCACCAAACAATGGCAAATGTGACTGCACCTAAAGGCCAATTTATCCTTCTGCGTTGGGTGCGCGCAGTAGGTAAGTTGTAGTAGGATATGCACAAGTGCGTACCATACCGCGTAACCTTCGCCGTAGCCTGACGCGCACCTCCTCAAAAATGTAACTAAACGTCGCGACGACGCAGACCGCAAGATCTGTGATTGGTCGGCTTAATAACATCGCATTTCCTCCTACGCATTTCCACATGTACCATCTCCTCCGACGTGTTCTCTTATTTCTGCCTTTTACTTTTAGTAATAAACTTATGATTTGAAATGATTCGTTTTAGCCTTTTTGAATGGAAGTTCCCCAAACCGGAACATAATTCAAAAAGCAGTAAGGTCGTAAGGAATAAGGTGGATAGAAAGCATTCACTGGACACACTTTTGTATTGACACACCTTAGTGGATGATGACGTCAACACATTGGTCCATTAACCTGGAAGGGAAAGACTGTAGATTGTAAATTTGTATACATTTTGTCAACCTTTAAGGTACGTTCACACCGCCGCCGACTTGAGCGTCATAGAAGCTCTGGCCGCTCTGTCAAGGACGCTTGTCAAAAAGCACGGGGAAAGCTTGTTGACGCTTTGAACGCTCTGATGTTGCAGGGAGAAGAGAAGTGTCACAACATGAAATGTAATTAAACGAGAAAACAAGCAATACATTGAAGAAAACTTTTATAATGACAGCATTTTTATAACCGTTTTGGTCACATTTGGTCGAGGAAAAATAATAATTAGCTATTATTATTATTATTAGCGAGCGTTCGTAAATATTTCAAATCAAAGTTGCGCTCATTCTCTGTTTATGTTTATCACTGGATCATTGTGGAAAATCGTGAAGTTTTTGTGATTGGTGCTGCTTTACTGTATTTGCGGAGAAGACGTCGGACGCATTTTCTCTGAACTAATGTTTAGGTAGGAACGAAAGTTCACATCGTATGTTTCTCCGTACGAGTGAAGGACGTCTTTATTCCGATTGGTCGCTGGCGTTTGCCGCTGCTTGCCGCTGAACAGCGTCATAGCTCATTACCATAAAGTTGAGCTTCTTTCAACTTTCAGATTGACGCTCAAAACGCTCAAAACGCGAAGCCGAGGAATTTGACGCTCCTTGCAGCTGAGAGACGCCAGCTTCCATTGAAAATTAATGACTTCCGGCCGCTTTGGAAGCTCAAGTCGGCGGCGGTGTGAACGTGAGTACTTAGCATTTCGATAGCCTCAAAGCTAACAGATATGGACAGACAAGATTTTGATTCCACTGGGTCTTAAATATACTTTATAAGAGATTTAATACGAGAAAAATTTTAATTTTGCTCTATATTCCTGGAAGAGAAAGTACGTAAATTGAAAATGTGTTTATATTTTGTCAACTTTTAGTTTTACTTTAGTGCAATCAAAGCTAACAGACATGGGCTAAATGTCATTTTCATTTCATCTTCAGTCATAGATAAATAATAAGAAAGTAACATGTCATAAGTTTGGTTCATTGCCTAAAAATGTAGTCTTTCTTCCAAGTCACACATCAGAGGCCATATCAGAGGCCTAAAATGTAACAGATTTGGATTTCAGCAGGTCTTTTAATATGTCATAAGAGAAAGCAAAACATGATATTATCGGGTCCATTTACTTGGAAAAGACGGACTGTAAATGTGTATATGTTTAGTGAACTAGCATTTTAATAGCCCCAAGGCTAGCAGACATGAACTAGAAGCCATATTTTGTGGTCTGGTGGTTATAAATATGTCATACAAGATAAATAATAATGAATCAAGATTATGGGGACATTGTGGTCCATTTACCTGGAAAAGATAGAAAATTTTCTCAGCTTTTAGGTGTACATATCACGAGCCTCAAAGCTAACAGACATTGGACTTATTTTCACTGAACAAAGCAAATATTTCCAACCTTTTTTAATACACTAGCATGCTAATAGACACGGATAAAGTTAGAGTTTGATTTGAAGGGGTCTCTTGCATGGAGCATAGAAAGAAAGATAATAAAGTATAAGAAAGCGGGTTTAATCTGAGGAGCTTTCAGTGCTCTAACTCTGCTGTTCTCAGTATGATGGCTGCAGGAGAAATGAGGTGTTCTGGGCTGTAAACATGCACCAGTGACCTGTGTCTGTCTGTGCTGGTCAGTGTTTGTGTGTGTTCTCAGATGCCCTTCATAACATTGCCCTGTAGGACCAGTACGCTCTGAAGTTTGCTGCACCGCATCACCGCTCTGCTGAACACAGATGGAAAGTCACACAAACAGAATATGAAAGAAAATAGACTGTCCAGTGGTATTCCACTCCATATTTGACCTCTCCTGCCTTATCAACATCTCTCCAGTTTAAAAAACATAGTCTTTGGAATGAACTTTATATTTGTAACTGTATTTTCGGGATGGCCAATACAGTTTATTTTCAATCTGATACAATCATTTAACATTAAATAACCTTCTTAACATTACAAAGTCCCAAACTGTTCATTTCAGATTTCAATTCAAAGCAAAACCTAAGCAACTTTGATAAATTCGACTCTTAATTTAAATTAAATAAACGTTATTTTGTGTAAACTCATTTGTCATGACCTCGGTCAAGTACTTGTTTGTCTGCCTGAGACAGATGAACAACTATTTGTTGAAGTTTTCTTCATTTTGAAGCTTATGATACACCGTTTTCATATTAAATAATGAAATGTGGTCATCTTGATACAACTTGGGTACAGAAAATATGAATATTTCAAGATCAAAGCCTTTCTGTATTTTAAAACACCACAGAGAGCTCTTCCTGTGCTCATGCGAAAAAAAAAGCATGTTTTTACGCATTAGGAACAGAATTTCCACTTCACATTATGAACAACCTCAGAATAAAAAAAATGGTGAAAACTGGCATAGCGCTATTAATCTCAGAACAATGGCTAAACACACTTACATTTCTCTCTCTTATCTGTAATAGTATGGGGGATGTGAGAGTGTGAATGTGCTCATCAGATAAGTAGATATCTTTTTTTTAA
Source organism: Cyprinella venusta (assembly GCA_038021265.1). Lineage (NCBI taxonomy): Eukaryota > Metazoa > Chordata > Actinopteri > Cypriniformes > Leuciscidae > Cyprinella > Cyprinella venusta. The sequence continues at coordinate 14,240,465 of CM075876.1, read as the reverse complement.
TGGATAATGGAAACTGTGCAGTTTTGGAGTCTGATAAGACATATTATAGACGGACATATAATATGCTGCAAAATGGAAAATTCATATTTGAAGATTCTTGTCTCAAAGACCATGTCAGCAACATATACAACTGGAGGTCAAAATTGTGCCCCCTCTGGCTCTTTTGTCCACTTTCCAACTACTTCCGTATTGATTTCTTCGAGGGGAGGGTCTATGGGTGGGTAAATGCATGGGCATTTTCAGATCTTTTGATTTAATGGACGAAATAAGCGCATGCAAATTACATTTGAACGTGACTGGAGATTTTCCGGTGGCTTTTTTGGTGGCTGTTCAAACAAATTCGACCACATGAATGTGTTTGAACAATCCAGTCAAATGTGTTTTCGACTACCTCTGGAAGTGGTCAAAAGTGGACAAGCTCAAAAGGTTTTAGACCCCGTCGTCACTTGTGATCTGATCGAACTAAACGCATCTTAATGCCAGGTGTAAACCAAGCCTAGTTTACCTGGCCAGTGTTTGATTTGATTTATGCTTGGGTTAGCCTAATGACACTCACACAGAGTGCAACTAAGTGGTCAGAGTAAGTAAAATATTACACAGAGCAGTGCAAATGAAGCTAAAGGCAGCCCATTTCCCTAAAGTTCACTTCCTGTGTTGTTTGGAGGGTTTAATCACTTGTCCGACATCCCATTGAGCTTGCATCTAATTTAAACATAGGCTGCGTGTTTAGATCACAACAGCTGCCGAATTTAAACAGGAACACTTTCTACCTACACCTTCAAAGGGCTCCTCCGTCAAGGGAGAGTTTTTAAAAGATGTATTTTTACAAAGTGGGTCAGAAGAATCCTGCCTCAAAGGCCATGGTGAGACATTTGCTTATACAGGTAACACAAACAGATGCCACTGCACTAAAACCAGCTGAGCAGACTCTCTCTACGTGTTGTTTTGCCATTGAAGAACATGAATGTTTAGCACATTCATTCATAATGCAATATTAGGCAAAGCAAAGACAAGAAAAGTCAAAGAGACAAACAGGATAAAGTGTGCTATGAACAAGACATAATTACTGCCAAAACCGCAGCAAAACTACAGATGTGTCCTACTTAATAATGGAAAGGAGCATGCTTAAGCATGAAGTGGGCCTGGAGGGAGGCAGGGTAGTAGATAATTGTCAACCACATGCATTATGGGTTGTGGATTGTACTGTGTTTTTAATCAAAACATGTTTTTGACTTTTTCTGCAGATGGAGGATTGAACTTTTAGATCAACAGCAGTTGTTTGGGAGTGGTAGAGCAGTGGTTTTACGACAAGATTCTAGGTTTCTAGCTGGTCAAAGTTGGTTTAGATGGTTGGCCAGCTTAACTATCAGCTAGTGGGGTCCAGGCTAAAGTAGTAGACCTTTGCAGGGTCAACGGTAATGCTTGAAAAACCCAGTCAAGTTGGTCAAGCCTATGTATAGTAAAAGGTAACTGGTTTGTTGAAAAGCAATCTAATGGCGCTTTTCCATTACCAGTACCAGCTCGACTCGGCTCGCCTAGGCTTCTCTTTCCGTTTTTCATTGCGGACAGTACCGCCACAAATAGTACCCGGTCGTCATAGCGACGCCTTTCGTTCCTCGTTGCCCCATCAAGCTCTCGCAGGATCTTCTTTTCGGCAACCAAACAAAGGAAAGTCTGCACCTCCTCTTTTGACTACGGCGTATTCTTCCGAGTTGCCATAATAATAGTAGTTAGTTTAGTAACTATCTCTGACCAAAATAATTAAAAAAAGCGGGGTTACTCTGGATAGTCCATCTGGCGCGTGTAATGATGACGCAGTGAATGGTGACTATTCTCTCTGACCAATCAGCAGTCGGCATTGTTTTCACGTCACATTTTAGTACCGGCTTAGCTCACTCAGAACCTTGCCGGAGGTGGTACAAAAAAAGCCGAAAGCAGGAACAGGTACAACTTTTACACAGTGGAAAACCAAACAAAGGCGAGCCGAGCCGAGTCGAGTCAAGCTGGTACTGTGTAGTGGAAAAGCGCCATAAGGGTCGTTCTGGAAAAGCCAGGTCAGACCAGCTTAAGTGTCAGTGATGACTGTTTTTTGTTCGTTCATTTTGGTTGGGAAGCTCGTAATTGCTTGTCCGTGATGGTCAATCAACTAGCTGAGGTATATTACTAGACCTAGTCCTGCTGGAAATCCCACTCATACTAGCTTAAGGTGGTCAAGCTGTATTATGGAACATTGTAGCTGGCTTGTTGGTGATTGACCAACTGGGTGAGGTACTACACCATCTTGGTCAAGGTCAGAAGTCCTAATTGTAAAGCCAGATCAGACCAGGTTAAGGTTGTAGACAGTGTATTGCTGGTCCATGGTGGTTGAGATACTCATAATTGGTTTCAATTGCTACCAACTGGATGCTCAAGGGGCCTGTTGAAATAACAGGATTCTTTATACACTCAGATGGCTCGTTGGTTGTGGTCCACGGTGGTGGAGAAGCTCTTGTTGACTTGACTAGAATGGACTAAACAACCTTTGGTAGTCTATTTTGGTCAAGGGTTCGGGCGGAAGAACCAGGTCACCAGTTTAAGGTGTTCAAGCTGTTTTATGGAATTTGATAGCTTGTTTGTTGGTGGTCAAGAATCTTAAAATGGACTAAGATCGTCTACCAATGCAACCAGGTCCCTACCAGCTCGAAGTCCAGCTAATCAACTACCTAAGCCAGCGTTGATGGGCTAGAAACCAAATGCAACATTCCAAAAACCTTCTACAAGTTTAGAAGTATTACAGTTTTAGCTACAATTCCAATAGGGTTAAGTTACCTGTGAAAAGTTAAGAACATTTTTGGATACCACACTTGGTCCATGGTGCATGACATGCACCATTTCCTCCTGGCAAACTCTCAAACTCTACGTGTAGCATCAGTGGCTCTTCTGATGTGGAAAAGAACTACAACCAGCCCAAAATTTGATAAAATGTAGACATACAGAGATAAAATCAACACAAACGTGGCATCTCTTAGTGAGAGGTCTTCCTCAGTCTGTATGGAAATAGCTAATGGGCTGGTGAGAGGACAAATATAACCATCTGCTCAAAAATCTGCCCAGTAAGAGCAAATGCATCATTCTATTTTCTTCGATATGGTGCTTTTGTCCTCCCACATTTTCCCTCGTTAGAGGCCCAGAGTGCAGTGTCACATTTGTCTGACAGACAGAAACATGTTGCACTTTACCGGTACATCACTCTATAAAAAGTGGCCCCTAGGGAAAGAAGCAGCAGCAGCAGATTGGCTGGCTTTATGTCTGCTTGCTTAGATGTTTTATGCCCTGCCTTTGAATGCAAGTACAAATTAAATAAATAGTTTAAATCCTTCCTGTAAAATCAGGGGAATTACTAAGAACGGATGGCCCCTGCTGATAATGCTGTTGATTTGCCCACATGGGTTGTGTTTTTAGCACCTTATTCACTAAAGGAATCATGCAAATCAGGTAGAAATGCAACATACCCTCAAAATCAGTGCTCAACTGTTGTAAAAAATGCAGTCTTTCCAGCATTGGAAACATTGCCAGCCACAAATGATAAATGATAATTGAACAAATATGTAAAAGACAGTAAATAACACAGAACTGAAAAGGAAACATTACCACAAGAATACAACGAGATGCTCTTGAGGGTGAACTCACCTCCAGTTCTGGATCCAAAAACCTCTCCAAAAGTGGATGCCGGTGGTAGTTCATGTGAGAAGTAGCCCTCCATAATTCACTGCAAACCCCTTCAGATTTGGGCCAATCAATTCCTGAATTCCCATATTATATAAAAATGTATACTTATATTAAAGCAAATATCATTCACTCGAAACACTTTGTTAGGTGCTGAAAAATGTACCATTGTTGAGTGAAATTCATTTATCTTGAGAGTAATTTCAGTCACATTTTCACAGTGCATTTAAAAAAATAAAATCAACACTTGCCAAGAACGCAAGCGTTGGGCTCCTTTGGCGTCAGCTGGCCATTGACAAATCCTTTAAATAATGAAGTGTGTCCACAGCTTCATGCAGCTTTAAAGTCAGTGACATTAGCTGTTATACATCAGAGTTATATCACAGGATAGAACCTATAGAGGACATTAAAGCAAAGGCAGATGCTTGATGAATAATGAACTATACATCATTATGCACTCAACTTCACAGGGGTCTTATGCTAATAACATCATTAAATCCAATTAAAAGCCCATTTAGAATTGTTCCATTATTAACACGAACGCACTGCGGCGGATACTTGAATTTAGAGCATAAACTCAAGCATCACACACAAATGATGTACATATTCCTTATTCTAATAATCGCACAGACTATTACCACAGCAATTGACCTAGGTAACAAATGTGTATTAAAGTGACAACTAATGTAATGGAATCAAAATTAAAATTGTCCAGTTCTATCTGACGATCCTCTCAGGCCTTGTTCAGAGCCAATTGACTTGAAAAAGAGAAGTGAAAAGGAAAGCTTGAATTTGTCCCTGTCAGTCACATTTCATCAAGTCTCATTTACTAAGCAGAGTTTGTGGCAGAGCGGATGCGGCCAGCACTCCCCCAAGCTGAGGCTGAGACCCCTGAGCCGGGACTGGATGGGTTTGGGGGAGTGGCAACATGACTCCAGCTCTCTCTTTCTCAACCTTTTCCTCTTTTTCCATCAGCTCTTGTTTTTCAATTTTGTCTAGAAGCAATTTAACGCTCTTGTAAAAAACAACACGGGGGTCAACTTCGGGGAGCGCGGGACAGTCACAGCGTGCACGGAGCTCCAGTGCCTATAACAACACAGAATGACACAGATTAATACAGATGGATTTGAGCTTTGACCTACGAACCTACCATCTCCTCATCTCCACCCAGGGAACGGGACGGACGGACAGTGTAGTGATAAGAAATATGGATGGATGGGAAAGAGTTTTAAACAAATATCGATGGATGGATGGATGGATGGATGGATGGATGGATGGGAAAGAGCTTTAAACATGGATGGATGGATGGATGGATGGGAAAGACTTTTAAACATGGATGGATTGATGGATGGGAACGAGTTTTAAGGATGGATTGATGGATGGGAAAGAGCTTTAAGGATGGATGGATGGATGGGAAAGAGCTTCAAGGATGGACAGATGGATGGATGTGAAATCTAGATGGATTGATTCAAAAAGTTATTAAAAAAAGGATAGATGGGTGGGTGGATGGATGGGAAAGAGCTTTAAGGATGGATGGATGGATGTGAAATCTAGATGACTGATTCGAAAATTTATTAAAAATAGATAGATGGATGGATGGGGAAGAGCTTTAAGGATGGATGGATGGGAACGAGTTTTAAGGATGGATGGGTGGATGGATGGGAATGAGTTTTAGGATGGATGAATGGATGTGAAATCTAGATGGATTGATTCGAAAAGTTATTAAAAATAGATGGATGGATGGGAAAGAGCTTTAAGGATGGATGGGTGGGTGGATGGATGGGAATGAGTTTTAGGATGGATGGATGATGTGAAATCTAGATGGATTGATTCGAAAAGTTATTAAAAAAATAGATGGATGGATGGGAAAGAGCTTTAAGGATGGATGGATGGATGGATGGATGGGAAAGAGCTTTAAAGATGGATGGATGGATGGATGGATGGATGGATGGATGGATGGATGGGAAAGAGCTGGATGGATAATGGAAGGATGGATGGATAGATGGATGGATGGATGTGAAATCTAGATGGATTGATTGAAAAAGTTATTAAAAATAGATTGATGGATGGATGGATGGAAATAGTGACATCGAATTTGGATTGAAATAATTATTTGAAGAAATGGATCGATGGAATGATGGAAATATTGATATAAAATCCGGATGGATGGTTTGACGTAGTTATTGGATGGGTGGATGAACATTGACGAAGATCTCCTACATCAAAGACATCCACATGCGTTTACAAAGACTGATTTGTTTTCTGTCTGGTGACCCCTGACCTCTATTAAGGGGTGATGAAGCAACAGCCCTCATAACACTAGATCAATAATGCCTCTTGAAACATAAACAACCAGAGCACCAGCACAAAGGACACTTAACATAAATAATTTTCTAGTTAAACTATTATTCAATTTCCTAACCATCTGCCCAAGGGAGAACAAATCAAACTGAGCTGCTGAATACATACTCAATCCAGGAAGACAGGCAGTTTTAAGCAACACTGCAATGTTTGAGAACCAGGCCATTAGGGAAACTACAAAACAAATGACACTCGATGAAAGAGTGGCTGGAATAAACTTGAAAACAATTACCCAAGAGGGTCACATCAGTAGCATACTTACGACCAAAGTGACTCAGAACAATTTAAGTTTTAAAAAGCAGATGCATTCTTTAAAAGTAACAAGTACTGAGTGTTTTCCAGATTTAAAAAAAAAAGAAAAGAAAATAAAAAGATTTCTGTTAATGTACATCTAGTTTACTTGATGCTAAGTCACTAGCCTGGTTAAAACCAGACCATTCTCAGTTGTAACCGAGTTATGGTCTGGCAAAATGACGTATGCAGAGCGGCGGCCGGCGGAGAAACATCTCCGAGTGTTGTTCTTTGCTCGTTTTTTAACAAAAAGGAAACGTTTAAATCGCTTAAAACAGACGCAATAGCTGATTTGAACAAGTGATGTTCGACGGCGGCATCCATCTTTGTAATGTAGGCTACAAAATCTGCTTCAAAATCCTAGCGCTGTAGTCATCGTGTAAACCCCGCCCCAATGTTTCTGATTGGTGCCGCGATTTCGACGGATTGGAAATGGGTTCGAATGAGCTCTTTGCCAGACTAACTTTCAGAGCAAATCTAAATTTGCCAGAAGTTGTCTGGGTTTTGCCAGGCTACTAAGTCACTAAACCATTTTCAGAAATTATTATATTTTTTTTCTATTTCTATCTTTGTTCGTAAAGAAATCTAGCTACAAAAACAATGCCTGTAAAGGCTGAAACCAGGTTGAATAAATTATAAATATAAATGTGTAAAAATGTTTGAAATATGTATGATAAACATATGCAAATAATATGTATACATTACATATAAAATGAATCATAAAATATAACGTGTAACATTTACACACACATACATATATTAATTAATTTTATACAAAACCAACTGAACAAAAATCCAATTATAAGTCTGTCATCTTTCTCACTGATGTGAAAGTGTTTAAGCAATATACACATCAACCTGCCATTGGAAATCTGAATTTGTTTGACAAGTCAGACAAGTTACTCTCAAACAGTCACTCTTATAAAGGTGACGTCTTCAAAATTCACTTGTAACAGGCACCAGAAGGCAGACTCTCTCTTTCTCTCTCACACACACACACACACACACACACACACAGTAATTCTCATTAGCGAGAACACGGAGGACGACTCTCCATTGGCTCAGGTTAAAGAGGGTGAGAACAGAGAGAGATGGAGGGCGTTTTGAAATAACTTCCCGAAGGAGTAATAGCTTCCACTCAACAACAGAAACACACACGCATTACAGTTGATGGACAATTAGTGTCCTGGCCATCTGTTGCTTATGTGTTTGGAGTGTGTGAGTATGCAGGCAGAACTGTTAAGAGTTCAAGCTCAGGTCAAGTAAGGCCCCTGCATGCCACTAAAATTCACACATTGACGTGCAACCTTCTGCCGCAGCTCCTGTAGATGACTGTCCATGCTGTTCTACAGTATACAGTTTAGTCGATGAAAAGTATGTTAACCCGAGCTCTTTGTTTAAAACAAGTGGTTAAGGGTTGGGATCATCCATTTTGCCCCTGCTGGTGGATGCTGTAACTACGCCATCTATTTCATCCTTTTATAGTAGCTGTTTCAATGCCAGATTTTTTTTAAGACTCTTAAAAGTGTGAAAATGATTTACATGATTTATAATGATGTATAATTTTCCATCTGCTGCCTAACATCGGATACTTAACATAGCCTACACAACAGAGCAACATACATACACATAATCCACAATTTTTTTTAAGACCAATAGATATCACACAGGTTACTTAAAAACTAGATATTTAATATGCATTTGTAATTTGTGGGGCTGGGTAATATATATATATACAGTATATATATATATTTAGTTATTTTTTTTTTTGATTGGCTTGATTTTAATCTATTCGATTTTTTATGAACCAATATCGATTCATAAATGCCCCCTGAATTCAAAATGTAATTTTATCTTTTAGTATGAATATGTTAGCCTTAAGGTTATGGTTATGATTATGTTCCAAAACAATGGCAAAATAAGGTAAATCGATAAGCATTCAAAACTTACAGTCCCTCGCTTCCTCCATAATGGATCACAGAGGACTTCACATCTTCTGATTTAGCGTACTTGTTTATTTACTCATTTATTTATTAATTTTCTTGATTTTATCAAGGGGAATGACACATGCAAAATATGAATTGATGATAAAGGAAATTTTCACACAATATTGGAAATATTTACATTTTAAACCACGAAGGTGAGTCAGTGGATATTACACAAGCAATGTGCAAACTTTTATAAATATTTCAAAAAAACGAACTGGAGTAGAAATAAAGTATTTGTAAAGCTACTAGCATAACAACTATATTATAAAAACGTCCTCGAGAGTACTTTAGGTGTTTGTATACAAGTTAATTTTGACCAAGTATAGTTTACAACATTAGTTTTTTAGAGATTTTTTCCCCAGATAAAATTTGCCATGTACCTAACTGTACCTGATATCCAAAATAATCGATACATCTGTGTACTAAATATCGAATCAAAATCGAATCACAAGCTTCTGAATCGAAATCGAATCATGAAATTTATCTCAATATCCATCCTAATAATTTGTAAATCCGATTTATAATTGTTGATTTATTTCTGCTTTTCGATGCAAATATAACAATCTTCTCCTAATATATCTTCTCCTCCTGAGTTATCTAGCTACAGCAGAGCTAGCACTAAGGGGCACTGACACAAACAGATGTCAAAGCCAAAAAACACATGAGAAAGACACTTTAGGCAAGGGAGTGGGATTTATCATGGATTTAGACCAAGCAATCAAACAAAAACCTCAGGCTTGCAACTGTAGCACAGCAACAAAAGCAGGATCATTTTGTGCTTTCAGGAACGAACGAACAAACAGACAGACAGACAGAGTAATGAATGCAACTTTAACACAGCTCCATTCTTTTGCAGCGTTGTTGCATGACATGGCTTTCTAAAAACATAAATAAGTCCTATCATGACAACTCTTGTCATATTTTTAGCAATGGATATGACAATGTTAATGTATATGGGCTTGTCGGAATAGATCTGCTACGCTGCTGCTGTTGATTATTGCTTCTGTTGTTGTTGATTAATCCTTCTGTTGTTGTTGATTAATCCTTCTGTTGTTGTTGATTATTGCTTCTGGCCGGTCTGAGTATTTCACAATCTGCTCAGTTACTGGGATTTTCACGCACAACCATTTCTAGGGTTTACAAAGAATGGTGTGAAAAGGAAAAAACATCCAGTATGCGGCAGTCCTGTGGGCAAAAATGCCTTGTTGATGCTAGAGGTCAGAGGAGAATGGGCCGACTGATTCAAGCTGATAGAAGAGCAACTTTGACTGAAATAACCACTCGTTACAACCGAGGTATGCAGCAAAGCATTTATGAAGCCACAACACACACAACCTTGAGGCGGATGGGCTACAACTGCAGAAGACCCCACCGGGTACCACTCATCTCCACAACTAATAGGAAAAAGAGGCTACAATTTCCAAGAGCTCACCAAAATTGGACAGTTGTAGACTGGAAAAATGTTTCCTGGTCTGATGAGTCTCGATTTCTGTTGAGACATTCAGATGGTAGAGTCAGAATTTGGTGTAAACAGTATAATGCACCATGTCACAAAGCTTGAATCATTTCAAATTGGTTTCTCGAACATGACAATGAGTTCGCTGTACTAAAATGGCCCCCACAGTCACCAGATCTCAACCCAATAGAGCATCTTTGGGATATGGTGGAACGGGAGCTTCATGCCCTGGATGTGCATCCCACAAATCTCCATCAACTGCAAGATGCTGTCCTATCAATATGGGCCAACATTTCTAAAGAATGCTTTCAGCACCTTGTTGAATGAATGCCACGTAGAATTAAGGCAGTTCTGAAGGCGAAAAAATTGTATGACCCATCTTCTGCCAAATGACACTTTAGAAATGTATATTCAGATTTACAAGTAAATATGAAGATATTAATTAAGATATCCCTGTAATTCGCACCTTGACAGCTTGCAAATATTTCTGCCTGTTTTGGCTCGTGTGATTTTCTGTTTCTGCTGTGCTTTTCCACATCAGAAAAATTAATTTTACGTTAATTTTCTGATGTTATTTTTTGATTGGCTGGGGCATTCTACAGCCCTTCATCAAACCCCTCAACACACTGCACAACTGCCAAAGATTCTTTGTAATCAATGCACAAATCGCAAAAAACACTAAAACCTGATTGGGTTGGGAAGGAGTTTTGTGGGGAAAATATTAGATTCCACCCCCGTCCTGAAAGACACCTGGAAAAACACTTCCTCAATCCAGTTTTTGCATTAGGATAATTATTTGACTGCCGCCATGAATGTTGCCTTTTTTTGTGAGAGAGAGGAAATTGCAGTTGTTCATAATCAAGAATAAGATCTTGATGGAGTTCAATTCACGCTCCAACAAATCACTGTCATGCATTGCACTATATATCCTGATGTACCGCATAACAGCTCACATGAATTATTTAGCTTCAATCACTTATGAAGGCTCTCTTCTGTGGCTGCTGGTACTGATCTAAGGATTCCACCATATGAATGTTGAGTTTCATGGATCCTCCAGGCCTTTGTGTTTGGTTTTCTCCTTCAGCAGTAGAGCATTTATTTGTTCATTTCCACAATGCATGTGTGTAGAAGGTGGAGTTTGCTCCAGAGCAGAGGGGTCTCCAGACGTCTCGTTAGCTATGATGGAGTCTGGATTTCAGACGTGTCTGCGAGCCCTACGATGCGCGTTTCTGATGGGTACTCTTTAAATCAAGAGAACGGAGTATCCAGGACAGACATATTCCTTAAGTTAAATACAGAAAACAGCTCTCTACTTGTGCATTAGTAGCATTGAAAACACCAGAAATATGAACGATCTTATCACATAACTAAACAATAGCCTTTCTTAGACCTTGCTTCCATTAAAGGTCAAGATGGCATTTTGGATCATCTCAAATCAGGATGGAAAATATGATCATCAGGTTATACACAGATTTGAGGAGTACTTAACACTTAAAAAACACAATATGTAAGATTTTTGGGTTAAATTATTCATATGCCTGAAGAAGGTCGCAAGACCGAAAGCTTGCTTATAAATTGATTTTGCACAGTTTTTGAGTGTGCGTCTGCTATTTTTACAATTATTCTGGGTTAAATTATTCAAAAAGCACTAAAACAACATTACATATTTTGTGGACTTGTTGGAAGTGTTTGGGATAATACACGTACACATTTAAATCCATAGAAATCACTAATTTAACCAGTGTCATTGCGTCGTCATATTCGCGTTACCCTCGATTTCCAGTTTTACTTCCGTAGAAACCATGAAAACACCAAATATGCTTCAATATTATGTGTTTTATTAGACAGGTGAGCAACTGTTTGGATACTGTTATCTACACAAAGCAAATCATTGTCAACATTGTTAGTCTTATTGATTGAATTCTTTGTTTTCTTGATTTACCGCGAGTAACATCATTTAGTTATTTGGTGTCCTTTTTTTGGAAAGAAACCTAAATTTATTTAGAAAAAAAGCTAGTGGAAAACACCATTTTGTGAGAATCATCCTCAAATCTGATGGTTTACTTTTCTGGATATAGCAAATGATGACAAAATGAATGTTAGGAAGATAAACGGTTTATGCTTAATTTAATGTAAAGTGTGTTATGGATTGTAAAAGTAAGCATAACAATTTTAATCTATTCACAGCCCTATTATTTACATTTTCAGATAAATACACTGATAATTGATTTTTCCTTTTATGTAGGACTTTTAGTCCTCCACAGTCCATATGTTTGCCACTTTTTTTTAGAGAAAACTGGAAATTACGAAGAAGGACAGGGAAATGGGATTGAGAATGCAACTGGGAAATAATGTATGGGTGCCAAAGCTTAGCATGGTTGAGAATAAGTATGCTAGGCCATGGCTTAACGGTTCTTTATTCTTAGATCAATTCAAAAACCACCATAAATTTAATACCGATGTATATATTTAGCATTTGTGTAGAAGGGTGTCACTCATATAAACCTGTATACTGATGTCTAATGATGCATGTATTTGCTTGTGTGTGCTTTACCTCAGGAACGAGGCGGTCCAACTGTCTGACACGGTTTTGGTGGGAAGGGTGTGTGGACAGCCATTCGGGGATGGTTGGTTGGCCACTCAACTGATCATGGATCTCCATCTGCTGCCAAAACACTGTGGCCGCCCTCACATCAGCACACGCCTGTCAGAAACAAACACACAAATCTCAAATACACATAAAGAGATGCTTTTCTGGCATGTTAAAGCCCTGCCATCATCAAAGGAAGCACACAGTGGAGATGACACGCACACGACCCGGCGGGCGCTCCACGCTCTGGACAACGTCATTAGCTGAAGCTAAAGCCGAGAGCGGGCTGGCTCACGGACAGCATGAATCATGACTGAGTCCAGCTAGCCATGCAACGTGCCTGTGTCCGTCCACCACCGAGCGGGCTGTGGCAGGCAGGATCTGGGCCCATTTACGAGCAGCAGGCGGCCCGTTATTACTACTATAAGAGATGGAAGGGAATTGACTGTTTCTCCATAATGATGCCAAGCATGGGATCAGGAGACATGCTGACAGGAAGAGCACTACACCGTGAATCAGACCATTGCCACATGCAGTGAAACGCTTCCATGAAGCAGTTTGTAAAGAAACAGTGCCATCTAGAGGTCATGTAGGATACTACGGCTATAAACGACTGATATACAGTAGGTTCCCCTGAATTGTGTCTCAGGGATTTAATTTATCCAGTTTTCTAGTCATCACACGTTAATAGTTATACAGCTTTTATTCAGAGTGGCGTAGAGTTGAAGTGTTTAATTCAGTGTTCCTCAAACTCGGTCCCGGAGGGCCACTGTCCGGCAGAGTTTAGCTCCAATCCTGATCAAACACACCTGAGCAAGCTAATCAAGGTCTTAAGGATCACTAGAAACTCACAGGTAGGCTTGTTTGATCAGGGTTGGAGCTAAACTCTGCAAGACAATGGCCCTCCAGGACCGAGTTTGAGGAACCTTGGTCTAATTCCTAAGAATGACTTCAAAAGTTACTTTATTTGCAATTTAAGTCAAGCTGTATAAGGCCCTGTTTACATCTGGTATTAAGATGCGTTTTTATAATTTACTAATGAACGCGCCCAGAGACGACGCAAAAACGTACAGAAAGCAGCGGCTTTCGTTTCTGCTCTGACAGACGCAAGACCAAGTGTTAGAAATCAGGAATGGTGAGAGAACATTGTGCTTGGTACAGTACGTTATTTGACTTCAAACCAAACTTAGGTCCTCAGCCGACAAAGTTTGACTCCTGTCTGGCTGGCGCGATTCTCATAATGTTTACGCATTAGGTCAGGTGGTCTTTTGTGGCCATTCGAATACATTCGACCACATGAAAGCTACACTCTGGTCAAATGTGTAATCATCATCAGTTTCCAGTCTGTGACAGTTTAGCTAGAAAAATAAAGGATAAAGACGTCTGAAAGTTGTGGTTGGTTGTCAGTTTGTGTGTAAATGTACATTTTTGATCAATGTTTTTCTAGCTAGAAATTACTATTGTAGTCGTTAAATATTTACTTAGTTTACTAGCTTGTTTAAACTGTAAAACTGCCTCAGAAGTCTGTCCGGAGTCAGTTTCGTGAGGAACCTTCATGAGCAAACGCTGCCTGGAAAGTCATTGCCTGATAGGGCAGCGAGGCTAAGTCACTGGCTGCCTACGTTTTCAAATGCAGTCCCCGTTTACACCCTCTTGTGATTGGATTGACGAAAACGCTTCTAGGTGTAAAAAGAACCTAAGTAAAACATATATAACAAATAATCTTACAGATCATTTATCACATTATTTTTTTTTATATATTTTTTTTTTATATTTTGTCACTCCACACACACAAGAGTTTTTGAATGAATCAGGTTTAACTGCAACAAACATAATCACCATGCAATCAAATTTACGAATCATTTCTTTTTTATGCTTTAAATGTCAGTTAATGTACATGCTCTACATTAAACCTAACGCCAAAGCATAGATATAACAGTGTGGTTGGTTATTGTTAACTAAAACAACCTATTAAAAATGGTTTTCAGAAATTGAATTAGAGCTAAAATAAACTATATTAGATGGAAAACCTAACTTAATTAATGAATACATTTAAAGTACTGAAGTTACTAAAACTGAAATAAAAAATTAAGCTATACAGAAAACAAAAACTAAATAAATTTAAATTATTTTTTTTTTCAAACTAAAATTTGAAAATGCCAATTCAAAATATTTATAAATACTATAAAGTATATAAAGATGAGTAAAACAACACTGAGCTATAAACTGCATGAATCATCTTGATTTAGTTTGATTTACTGAACAGAAAGTGTTGTCTGTGTCAATTCAAGGAATTTTGCCTAAGCCTGACAGAGGTTTTTTTTTTCCCCCAAACGAAATTAACATTAACACCGAATGTCTACTTGCAGCTGCACTTCAGCAACACAGCACTGCGCTGCTTATGCACGTACTGTACAATCTGAAACCTGAATAAACATATAAGCTGCTTACACTGTGAAACAGAACTTATAGTGCATTTCAGACATTTTATCAGTATGCGTTCCCTTGGAATTGAACCAAAAGCTTGGTGTTGCTACAAGAAGTCTGTCCAGAATCTGATAACATTTCCAGTACCTTGGCAGCCAGCTGTAGGCCAACGTGGTCCGCCTCTGCCTCCAGCTTACGACTGTATGGCCGGTCAAATAAGAACTACAACACAGACAGAGGAAATGAGTGAGAACGTGCAGTTAAATGAGCTATTCTGTCAGCGCACACACGAGTTATATTGGGTAAACAGAGGAAGATGGACAGAATAAAGTGAACCATATTTGGAGAACAAAATGACTAGGCGATAAAAAGCCCATCCATTAAAATGTAATTTATTTTAAATAAAATAGGCAAAGAAGATGCGAAACAAGGAAAGAAAGGGATGAAAATTCTCACATAAAAAGAGGAGTAGGCGAGTGCATGGTATCTTAGAAGAAAAACACCATTAAAAAAACAGAAGTACAATTAAATTGAAAGTGGCCCTTCGTTGTATGCCGCAAAGTGATTCAGAAAATGCTAATTCAATATCCATTTAGGAGACAGATAAATGTAGCTGAATTTAGTCTTTAGAAACCCAAATAAGATCTCCTCTGAGATACTGTTATTGTTTTATAATGGTGGTGAGAGAGTACTTGAGAAGGTTACTGTGAGCTCGAGTGGAGGAGTATAATTCTTGTTTAAAGGGTCTTTTAGGGATTTTAGAATCAATATTTAAGGAGAGTTTGCATTGTTAATGGACAAACCCTACGTAAACCCAAGTCCCATCGATGTCTTCTTAAAGGGATAGTTCACGGATAGTTCACCATTCAACCTCATGAATTTGTTACGCACCAAAAAAAAAAAAAAAAAAAAAAAAACAAAAGAGGATATTTTGAAGAATGTTACTTTTTGTATTCCTACTATGGAAGTCAATGAGGACCAAAAACTGTTCGGTTACCCATATTCTTCAAAAAATCTTCTTTTGAGTTCAACAGAGGGAAAAAAAATGTGTTTTATTTCAAACAGACTGGCAAAATGAAGAGTCTCGATTAGCTGTGAACATCTCTGGTCCAAGACCAGCTTAACTTCAGTGAAAACATGTAGAATGAAGGCAGATAAGGAATCGATTGAAAAGGGTAAAACAAAGATCAAAGGGTCAAGTGTCACCTGCATTAGTTTGCCCTGAATCCACTGGCCCAGAAGAGCTAAACTGTCCCGAGGACATATGGCCCAGATCGCCGTTAGCAGGACGATAGACAGCAGGTCCACCACGTGAGACAAACTGGCTTGTTCCGCCTGAGAAAGAAAAAGAAATTCATTACAGGCTTTTCTGTCTTTGTTGATTTCGTCGTTTATCTGCTATGCTAATTTGTTTGTATTTTGGTGTTAAGAACCATTTTTACTCTTGCTTAGCAGCCCATTCTCTGACAGCATGCCCAATTAGAAACAATGTAGAAAAACAAAGAAAAGGAAACAAGCAATTTAACGACGAGAGACATAATAAATCACGCTGAATTGTAATTACAATACCCATTCTACTGAAAGAAGGGCAACAGATATGCCAAAACATGTCTAAAAGTGGCCAGCTACATGCTGCAAAGCAGATTTGTTATGTTATTATGTCATCTACACGAGCATAAAGTCGTATACCTTTTTAACGTATTAATATAGCTTACTTGCATTTAAATGTATGGTTTTCACTTTTTCACCTTTAAATCCATATGTATTTGTGTTTTCCCCCCATTATTATTCTTTTAAACATAACAGGTTTATTTTTATTAAAAGTCTATGCTGCTCTTTTAGGTACAATTTTTAATGACTATGAAACTTAAATCTTGGTTTGGTCCCAATAAATATGAGATATTTTTACTTTTTTTTTTTTGAGCCACTTTACTGTCACTGTTCTACTTCTAAGTGGAAAATAGCAGCTTGGACATTTTGCTAAACATGATTGGTGTTCCCCATACACAACCGTTAATAAGTTTGCAGTCTTTCAAATGTTTTTGAAAGTCTCTTAAGTTCACCAAGATTGCATTTATTTAATAAAAAAAATATATATTTCTAATATTGTTGATCATGTTGTTTTCTAATCATATTTCTAATCATGTTGATATTGTTGAAAAAGGTTGTGCTGCTTTTTTTGTGGAAACTGTGATACAATTTAAGTATCCTTTGCTGAACAGAAAGAAATCATGTGCATCAATTATACTGAGATCGTTTTTTTTTTCCTCTCAACTGTACGATCCCAGAATAAAATAATCGTTGATTACAGTGTGCATGCAGGTTTGTAGTATCTGCAACAAGTCAGGAGTCATCTCATAAGATTGTAAGCTTGTTCCAGATTTAAAATAACTAAGGAGACACTTGAGTCTAATAATGTGAGCTTGGCTTTAAAGGGAATGTTCAGTGTCACAGAAAATTGTGCAAAATCAATTTAGTTTTCACAGCCATAGCATGTCAGCCCTCATATATGAGTGCTAAGCTCCCTCACTCTAACCAGACCCATAAGCATGCAGTGATGCAACAGCTCTGAAATTAAAACATCTCTTTAAACCAAACCCTTAACAGTGCTTAGTGCTTCGGAGACAGGACGCCTCCTTCTCTTCATTTAAACCAAGTGAAGAGATGAAAGTCAAACATGACGCACGCAAAAGAGAGATAAAGCTAGCACTTGAATCTAATGAAGGGTGTTTTACTTCCAGAGACACAGCAAAGGAAGTACAAATTTAGCTTGATTCAACTATAAAGGCCAGAGGCAGTCCGAGACCATGTAATACTCATATACATTATTAAAATGAAATCGAAATGACCCTAAGAAAGAGATTACTTACAGATATTAATATTACACTCTTGGTCACTTTACTTTTAGCATCATTAATTACTGAATTAAAATGGTTTCTGGTAAAATTACAAAAAAATCCCGTCGGGTGTCTGTGTGCAGGGGTTTGACAGTGTGTGCCGGACTTACTGCATGACCAATCAGAGCGTGAGCCATCTCATGTCCCAGTATAAAGACCAGCTGATGAACGTCTGCTACAGCCTGCAGCATTCCCGTGAAGACGAAGATCTCTCCATTCTGAAACACATGCACACACACAATCATTCCAGCTGTGAAATCAGAGTAGTTTTCTCCTCTAGTAATCAGTCTCAAGATTTCCTTTTATCATGTGCAGTGAATTAAAAGGTTAGTTGATGCAAAAATTAAATTTCAGTTTTGTATTTAGGGACCCTCATTATGTTACTGTTAGTGTGGGGCTATTTTGAACCTTGTTAGTGTTATTAACTACCGATTTCTTTTTACTTATTAAATGCCCCCATATAGTAGCATTATACACTAAACAGTTTTTAGAGATAAAACTCTTTACATTCGATTATCATGAAAACAAATCTCAGAGAACCGGCCGACTAGGTACCAATGTTTTATTAGACCAAAGTTTCATTTTGCTCCGGCGTTCTCCTTTAATAGCACCTAACATAAAAGTTTTAGGTTATATAAATGTGTATATATTTAAAAAAAAAAGTGTATTATATATATATATATATATATATATATATTACAACACATTTATATATATATATATATATATGTGTGTGTGTGTGTGTGTGTGTGTATGACAGATGCTTTTCTGTGCAATCAGAGTTACTTTTAAAAATAGGCAGAACAAAAAGTTATAAGTGGGAAAACTTTAAATTATTAAAAAAACAATGACCCCTTTAAATTGAATGGAGGTGATTTATTTATTATACAAACAATTTGGTTATTATGTAACAATTTGGGAGATATGACTCACTGGCAAAACAAATGCGTTGATGGGTTGGCCATCAACCACATGGACGGTCCAGGGGACAGTGGACATCCCAGCAATATCCTTGTTCCTCTTTACCAGAGTCTGAACCAGTAGCTCCACCGCCTGGTGCCTATGGTCCGATGGAGCAATCAGAGAATCCTTAAACTCCTCCATATACTGAGAGACAGAATAAAGGAGAAAGACGAGGAGTTTAATTTTCATAATATCCCATAGCATAATAAAATCAAACATTGGACCAACTCTAAGCATTTGCATACACTATCATAAGACTTAGATATTGCTCTGGAAGTATTAGCGTTGATTGTAAATTCATCGTAACTACATTGAATACAAAACGTAAACTGACAACAAAAGTTGTGCTGACTTGAGCAGGCGTACCGCTTCCGCAGTGGACTGAGCCAGTTCCATGAAGGCCTCCTTGCTGAACAACAGCAGTCGGGTCCTTCCCGTAATAGGAGATTCATCCAGGTGGGTGAGAAAAAGGAGAGAGATGAAGAACAGCAGTCCCGACACAGCTCCCAACAAGTGCCAGCGTCGACGCCATGTCCATTCACGAAACAGCTGCTTTTTATTGTCCGGCAGGGCCATCCACCATTTTCTGATGCTCCTAGAGCACGAGAGAGACACACGAAATCTGAATCAGAATGAGTTCTTATTAAATATTATCTTACCTCACTGAAAACCAAGAATTTTGGTGTAAAAGACCTGCCATACGTTCCCCATTTACTAACCACAGTAAAGACAAGTATAAATGGGGACTGTATAAGGACTTTGATGTTCACAACTATTTAAAAGATTGTTTTAAAGCACAGCAAGGATAAAAAGTGACAGTAAAGAGTTTTACATTGTTATAAAAGATTTATATTTCTTACACATGCATTTCTTTTAAACTCTACTCATCAAAGAATCCTGAAAATAAAGTGTATCATTGTGGTTTCCACAAAAATATCAAGCAGCACAACTGTTTTCAACATTGATAATATTAATAAATGTTTCTTGAGCATCAAATAATCATATTAGATTGATTTCTGAAGGAGCATGTGACACTGAAGACTGGAGTAATGATGCTGAAAATTCAGCTTTGATCACAGGAATAGATTATATTTTAAATAATAGTACAATAGAAAACAGTTTTAAACAATATTACAGTTTTTACTGCATTTAAGGGACTTGCATGTGATTTGGAGTGTAAATGCTTCTACTATAACACAATATTATGCATTATATAGCTAATTTAGTGTGATAGTTAAAAAATAGAAATTGTAGATACATACATTAATAAATAAATAAATATTATATTAGCAGCATCAGACAATAATTAGGGGTCAAAACAGTATGGATTTATAATAATGGCCACTATATTAGTTACTGACCATAACATTAATAAAATCAGACATAATAATACTGTAGAATAATAATCTGCAAAAATATCCATCCACACAGAATACATTTAGATGCAGTTATTTTCCAAAAATCGGATAGATTAATTACAAATATGTAAGGTCATAATGGTCTATTCGTCATAATATCAGTTATTGGCCTACATTTTAAAATAATAATAATATAAACACAGTACAAATGTATAACTTTGGCAATGCCATCAGTTAGAATATAACTAAGCAATAAGTACTGAGTATCACTATCTGCCAGACTGCCACAATACAGTATTGGTGCATTTCTATCTGGAGCTGTGCACTGATTCGCCAATTTCAAGTAAACGAGTAGGAAAATAATATGTTGTTGTTTATATGAAGCACCTCATGCCTTCCTCAGGTCTTTTTGACCCGAATCTCATTAAAAAAAAATAAATGAATAAAAAATAAAAAAGATTTTGTCACACTTGAACTTAGTACATGCATAAACACACATCGCTATATGAATGAGAGGATTTTTTTTTTAAATATCAATATTTGTTAAACAAATATTTAAAAAAAAAAAAAAATCAAACACACATACAAAGTCATGACACTATAGAGAACATCCCCAAAGGTAGAACACAGTCAAACACACACACACACACACACACACACAGAGGAATTCACATTAAAATTAATGGGGGGGGGGGGGTCTAGTGTAACTTGGCCATGTTTGTATTTCTCACAAACAAACACACAAAAAATGCAAACAATTATTTCTAAATAATTTATTTCTAAAATTATTTCTAAATTATTTCTAAAATATTTCTAAATTAAAATTTTTAATATATATATATATATATATATATATATACATATATATATTTTTTTCTTACTACAGTTTTTTTCTTACTAAAAATGCTAAAACTTTAAAGCTAAACGGAAGTAACTGACTTTCGGACCCAGGGGAACAGTTCATTTGCTCTAAAGTCATCTAGTGGCAAGAGTCATGAAATATCATAAATATATATATATATATATATATATATATATATATATATATATATATATATATATATATATATATATATATATATATATATATATATTTCCCCACAAGATGACGGCAGAGACACCCAATGTAAGATATGTTGAGCTAATTTAACTGGGTTATGCATTTTGTATTTAAGTTGAAAGAATGAGGAATGTGCTTAAATTAGATTAAACCTAGTAATTTAAAGAAATATATATATATATATATATATATATATATATATATATATATATATATATATATATATATATATATATATATATAGTATAAGCTTTCTGGACAAAAATGATCCAGATTTAGGTTTTCTAAAATCTAAGGGACTACTCTTTTATTTGTCATTTTTTACAGTAGGGGAGGAGAGGTGAGAGTCACTCACCTGCCCAGTATGATGGCGATGATCTTCTGCATGGGCTTCAGTACCAGCCATACCAGGGGTGCAGGTACAGCTCTCAGTCTGCCTGAGCTGTGAAACTCACGAGTCGACTGGACGATCACTCGAAGAAATAGAGGTCTGAACACTGTTATACAGCTGTTCAGTCTCAATCTTGACCTCAGACAGAGACACGAAGGAGAAACAGTGACAGATCCTCTTGCTTTCAGATAGGCGGATAAGTTTGTCCTCATCAGATGAGTCCGAGCAGAGGCAAAGAGTGCTGGACGGCAATGAAAGTGTCTCTGTCCACAACATCTTATCACTGAGTGTAACCGGAGCAGGTTTATGGACAACATGTCGAGCCTGACAAGGCGAATATAAATCTGCTCCAATACTATTATTAAATCACCTGAACATTCATCTTTAATTAATTATTATACGGGTCAAATGAGGCAGTTTATGGGCTCATTATGCATCTTTAAATTCACAAAAGTATTTTCAATGACACTGTCTAGGAAGCAGAAAAGTCCAGTAAAGTCCGCATGGTGCGTTGTTTGAACAGTATTAAACGAAGCAGACCGCTAAAACGTTGCAAGACATGTATTGCTACACCTGCTTAATCATACGCATTACTTATTTAAAACGCTTATCTGTTTTAGAAGCCCTTTAAACTCTTCTCCTCCTCGCACTTGAACTTCAGAATCTGACTGCAACAGTTAAAAGACTCCCCCCGCAAACAGCAACACTTTCGAAGGTTCCGCCCGTCTGTCACAGGACACAGCAATTAACTTAATGTAATTAATTCTTCCATTCCATTGTCTTCTGGTGGCTAAATAAACAATAAATAAACATCTTGATCTATATTTGGTTTCGTTTTGAAATTCTATTTCAGTAGCACTTTTGTGTCCGACTCTGTTCAGATCTTTACAAGTCAGGGTCACAACGTCTCGAACCAATGCTACCAAAAACGATGTATAAAGCTTTTTTTTTAAGTAATGTAAGGTTAAACTTTAACAATACGATTCCACATGTTAATATTAGTTTACTACATT
>CM075876.1:13985465-14212965 GCA_038021265.1 Cyprinella venusta | reverse complement strand
CGTTTCGCGCCATGGCAACGCAGTGGCGTGACGTCACGTGAAAACAAGCTATAGAATCTTGGAGCAATTCTCTAAGACGAAATGCAGATTTTGATTTCTTTTACCTCATACGTCTGACCCTCCAGATCTTTAGCATCACACCAATTCCCCCACACATCCCGAATGCGACGCTTCCTTGTGCGCTGCAACATGTATATAACACACCAAAACATATTAGAGCAGAGGTTCTTAAAGGAGTAGTTCACTTTTCAAAAAAAAAATTCATTTTTTCATTCGTTTTCATTTTTCATCAAAATGAATGAACCCTTTTCTGAGTCAATTCGTTTGTTGAATGAACCAAATGACTCAGAAAAAGATTTGTTCATTTTGATGAACGAGTTCGAACAGGAGAGTCACAAACGAGCGAACAGAGCAAGGTGACCATTTGAGCTTATAAAACTTAAACTTTGTTATTTATTTATTAAATGAGCGATCGTTTCGCTTGATAAGACCCTTATTCGTCGTCTGGAATCATTTAAAGCCCTTTGAACAGTTTGCAGTTTGAAATGAAACTGTCTTTTAGACCTTGAACCGTTTGGTTCCCATTGAAGTCCATTATATGGAGAAAAATCCTGGAATGTTTTCATCAAAAACCTTAATTTCTTTTCGACTGAAGAAAGAAAGACGTGGACATCTTGGATGACATGGGGGTGAGTAAATTATCAGCAAAAGTTTTTTTTTCAAAACAACTAATGAACAAACTAATCAATGTCTTCAGGATTTCTATAAAGTTAAAGGTAGGTGAGTTTGATCAGGGCTGGAGCTACACTCTGCAGTAAAGTGGATCGAGTGCCAGAGTTCAGAACCCCTTTATTAGAAGGATAATGCAGAGATAATGATGAGAACAGTAATACTGAGCTTTAACTCGCTCTTACCATAGACTGCAGTCTCTGGGCAAGATGATACGCCTCCATACTGTCTTTGCTTTCCTTCAGCCGAGAGCGGTCAACCAGTCGCGGACGGTTATATATCGCCTGATCTACAGAGGAAGAAAGAAAGAGTTTAGGGAGGGAAAATGTACTCCAGAAAGCAGGACATAGAAAAAAAGAAAAGAGCAAACTGACTGAGCAATAAGCATTACCACAGTTGAAGTTAATAGCTCCTATGAGCTCCAGATAAGTGTGTATCCGACCGATGCAGTTGACATCCCCACAATTCTTCAAGCCTGGACGCACTGATGTCTTGTTCAGGTACTTGGGTTTACTTCTCTCCCTGTACAGACATCAGAGAAGTTCATTTTACAGACGCTGAAAATTCAGCTTTGCATCAGAGAAATAAACTACATTTTAGAAATAATGAAATTTACTAAATATACTATAGAGGACCTATTATGCCCTATTTCTTGAGTTTGTTTTTGGAGTCTACTAGAAAAGGTTTTGATGCTTGAATGTTACGTACATTTTTACTGTTTCATTGTCTTACAAAAACTCAAATATTCTATTCAGCAAGTTTAGCAGGACAGACGATGTACACAAGAAAAAGTTCCTCAGAATCATCAAGAATAAAGTCTCACCACTGGTCCAGGATGAAATTGCGGATTTTTAGATATCTGTCTGGGGTTTTTGATGGACGTCCCTCAAAGAATTCTGGGATGGCTTGCCGCTCCTCTTCTGTGATTGTGTTTAAGTCCAATATGACCTCCTGTTCAGGAGCTCTGAGCTCCTCTTCCTCCTCCTCCTGGTCTTCCTCCACCACCTCCTCCTCAGGACCAGATTCAATCTTATCTGGAGTAAAAGAATACATCCCCCATAATTGTGCTAATGCTGATGGATTGCTATGGTTACAGAGATTAAATGAAAGCTAGTGATGCCAAAGTACCTGTTCCTTGAGTGCTTTCCTCCCCAGACAGGCTGTGTTTACCTGGACTGCCTGATTTAGAAATGAAGGCCCCACTTTCCTCCTCCGGATCTGGATCAATCGCAATTTGAGGGATGTTAGCATTTCCATTCGTATCTGGATCAATGTCTCCATCTGCAGCGTTGCATCCTGATTCAGAGAGAGGGTTTAAAAGTACGTCTGATGGGGGTGTCATTGGACTGGGTTCTCCTTGGTGGTCACAATCTAAGGAGCCTGAGGGCTCTGGCTTCAATTCAGACTGAAACCCATCATCACTGAAGTCATCGGTGATGTCAACGTCCTCATCATCAGAAAGTCGCTCGATGCGTACAGCATTGGTCAGGGCTGAGACGTGAGGCTGGATCGAGGGGACCAACGTGGTGTCTGAAGTCACATTAGAGGAGGGCACGTCGGCAGGTGTGTCTGTTTTAGGCTGGAGGTGAAACACAAAGGATAAAATTACTACTAGTGCCACTGATAAAAGATAATCGTTTGAGTCATTTTATTTAATCATTTTGTAAAAAAGATTAAAGGATTAGTTCACTTAAAAAAAAAATTAGTTCATGGGGGTTACTCACCCCCATTTCATCCAAGTTGTCCATGTCTTTCTTTCTTCAGTCAAAAAGAAATTAATGTTTTTGATGAAAACATTCCAGGATTTTTCTCCATATAATGGACTTCATTGGGAACCAAACGGTTCAAGGTCCAAATGAGAGTTTCATTGCAGCTTCAAAGGGCTTTAAACGACATCAGATGATGAATAAGGGTCTTACCTAGCGAAACGATCGCTCATTTAAAAAAATAAATATGCTCTGTTTTGTGATGCACTTTTGTGACTCTCCCGTTCAAACTCGTTCACCAAAATGAACAAATCTTTTTTTCGAGTCATGACTCGAAGGGTCCTAGATAAGACCCTTATTCATCGTCTGGTGTCGTTTAAAGCCCTTTGAAGCTGCACTGGAACTCTCATTTGGACCTCGAACCGTTTGGTTCCCATTGAAGTCCATTATATGGAGAAAATCCTGGAATGTTTTCATCAAAAATCTTCATTTCTTTTCAACTGAAGAAAGACGTAGACATCTTGGATGACATGGGGGTGAGTAAATTATCAGCAAAAGTCTTTTTTTAAAGTGAACTGCCCCTTAAAGAATGAATGTGAAGTATGAACATGTTTTACATTTGATATCGCTTGTTGAAAAACAGGAAATGATTCGCTATACTACCCTTCAAATGTTTGCTCAGTAAGGGCCCTTTCACACCTACCCTGTTTGATCCGGACTTTCGGACTTTTCAGTTTGGTCCGAATCAAAATTATATGTGTGAAACCTCCCCTGGACCACGGTCCGGCAAAAAGAGGTAGTCTCGGTCCGGATCAAACTGAAAAAAGGTTTGGTTCGTTTATAGTGTGAAAGCATTTATGTATGGTTCGGACTTTCAGACCTTTTACAGGAAGATCTGGTGGTTGCCAAAAAGCCGAAAAAAGAGAGAAATGAGCAGTGTTGCACATGGGGAGATGAGGAGAAGAGGTTTTTAATTAAAGTACAGTCTGATGACATAAGAAGTCAACTTGCAGTCTTCTCCTCCTTTCCTGCTGGCGACGATAAAATGTTCGCACGACGAGGACGTTAATTTGGCGAATTTGAACTAGCCTTGAGTATAGTTGGTGCTGCGTGTAATTATGCCGTAAAAATAACAATATAGTTGCAACGATATGTGTTACCCGCTGAATTGACAGCACGCTGACGTCAGACGCACGTCCATTTACAAACCAATCAATGTCAAGGTGCAGCCTACATAGATAATGACGACAGGACGCAAGTATGTCACGTAAAGTTTTATAATGCGCTCGCAATATTTCAGTGTGAAACCAAACCAAAACTTTCTGAAAGTATAAAATGTATCAAAACATGAACTTTCAGGTGTGAAAACGGCCTAAGAAATGAATGTTTTTTTTAAGCAAAAAAAAATGACGTTGGTTCTCTTTATATATAGGACTAATCCTATATATATATGAATTCATTTAATAGCCCTAAACCCATCTGAACCAAAGACATATGGCTAAAGTCATAATGTGGAATTAAGCTAAAGTCATACCTTATTTTTGAAGTACTGTCTAGCATAGCTCTTCACCTGTAGAACCGTTCTAGTGCCGATCAGTTTGGCGATTTTGGTCCATCTCTGGCCAAACTGAGCCTAGGAACGATAAAAACGATACAATTTATTTCCTTTCATAAGAGAGCTGTATATTATTACAGCATATATGTTCAGAAAACTTACCAGTCCTTTCTCAAAGAGATCTTTCTCCTCTTCAGCCCAACGAGTTTGTGCTCCAGAACTTTTCACCAGTGACCTACAAAGACATTCTGAATGAATGAATATATATAGCATAAGATACTTCCGCAAAAACATTAAAAGAAGTCCCCAAGCATGCATTTATTTGATCAAAAATACAGAAAAAAAATTATGTAATATGAAAAATTAAATATTATGTAAGCGATAAGCAAGTATTCGAGGCAAGTGCTGCATTGTGAATAAGTAACGGGTAAAGTGACTCCACTTCTCGTCGTGAGTAACAACGCAATATATTAATTGTAATATACTTTAAAATATTTATAATTTATTTCCATGATTTTCAGTATCATTACTCCAGTCTTCAGTGTGACATGATCCTTTAGAAAACATTGTAATATGCTGATTTATTATCAGTGTTGGAAACAGTTGTGCTGCTTAATATTTTTCTATAACCTGTGATACTTTTTCCGGATTTTTCTATGAATAAAAAATAAATTAAAAATTTTAAAAAACGCATTTATTTAAAATATAAATATTTTGTGAACCGAAATCATTCTAATACTCTAATATGGAACCTCAAATGAATACAAAGGTTTAAAAGAGCAGCATTTATTTGAAATTTAAATGTATTTAACAATTTAAAGGTCTTTAAATTGACTCCATCCTTGATGAATAAAAGTCTTTCAGACCCCAAACCTTTGAATGGTAGTGTGGGTGTTTGCATATTCATGAAACATGAAAGAGGGGAGCTTACCTCTTGACTTTGGTCTTCTCATTGGTCCATGCTACCTTTGGTGCTTTCTTACTGGCAAAATAATATCTTTCTTAATTAAGAAAACAACCACACGCTTTTAATGAATGATGCTGACAACCAAACATGAAGAAAATGAGGATGAATCGTTTTGATGTTCAGAAGTGTGAAGGATACTGTTCCTCCAGCAACATGCTCTCAATGGCCTCTCTGTTCTCATCGCTGATGGAACTGTCCAGCGTCCACGGCTGAACACACACAAAAACAACAACACATCATTTCCATTCTCAGATTCCCTTAACATAGGCCCACCTGGTATTAAGATTGATCGGATCACAGACACAATCCTTTTTACACCTGGTGTTTTAATCTGTCTCTTTTGTCCACTTTGCAATGTTAAATCTATCAGATCTTTCGATCTAATGAACGAAACAAGCTTAAGCAATTTACATATGGATGCGCCCGTAGACGGAAAAACTCTTGTGGCTGTTCCAACACATTCGACAACATGAGAGTTTACACCACAGCAATCCGGTCAAATGCGTTTCTGACAAACTCGAACCGTTTTAGACCCGTTTACACCAATATTTAGAGTCATCCACTTCACTTGTGATCGGATTTACGAAAACACTTCTTAATACCAGGTTTAAATAGGGTTATAAGATTTTTAATTTGGGGTTACTTTACCAGTACACTGCTGTTCGTCTTCCATGCAGACTGCAAGTATTGATCCTGGAGAACCTCAGCACTGCTCAGGTCACTGTAAAGAGAACATACAAACAATAAAAGATGTTAATGCCGTTAAGAATGAGTAAACAGTCATTATTTCAAAGAACAAACAAGAAATCAGTTCTTTAATGAAACCTTCAAATTTAGGGCAAGTCTCTTCACAAGGGAGAAAAGTGGAACTCTGAAAGTAACAAATAATAGAAATATCTGGAGGATCACTTGAAGACGATACACTCTGACCCAAGACGGCAAACAAATCTCAATTCCACCAGACATCCCAACAATTCTCCAGAATATCAAATGGATATTCACCCTCCAGCTTGGAAAGAGGTGGAAAGCTTAGTCTATCACACAAGATCAACATCAACCTCAGGGCCAAATGGAGTCTAGAGGTGTTCCTGGGACGCCAGGTATCATCTTTGAACCACCTGAAGATGTTGTGGCCTCATCAACGAAACATCAGAGAAAAAGGGTGCCCACCTGATGACCCCGATGACGTACTGTGATGGCTAAGGCCACACTAGAATGAATATTTGCATTGGTTCTAGTTTATTTTTAGTATATTTTTTTTTTGTATGAAAGAATGTATATTTTTGTTTGGTCTAATGAATTAATGTTCTCTGTTTTGGTCTATTTATGAATTTCTTTATAAGTAATTTGTAGGGGTGTAACAATATATCGTGCCACAATATATCGCAATACAAGAATGCAACAATACGTATCGTGGATAGTGACAATATGTATTGTAGATACAGTCCCCCCAAAAGAATTTTCAGAATTTTAGTGTCAGTAATAAATTAAACTACTAAATATAATATTGGTTATAATGAATAATTATTTAATGTGGGACTATTTGTGTCTTGTAATGCCAAATGTCTGATATTACCAGTAAAAAGTGGCCAATATTATTTTAAATATATCTAGTCAGTGAAAGAGTGCAAGCATATTCATCTAAAATAATTCTGTATTTTCAGCTTCAGAATCATGAATATTTTTATTCTGGTGTCACCATTGTCCAAGTCCAAGCCTATTCATTTAAACCCACAATGTAAAATCAGAGTTAGTATTTTAATCAACAGTACATTTTTTTTTTGTTAACCTTTTATCATACAGTATGCCTTGGAGTATTGCAATAATATCGTATCGTGAGTCCAGTATCGTGATATGTATCGAATCGTGACATGAGGGTATCGTTACACCCCTAGTAATTTGTTTGCTTAAATTTAATTTACCCATACTTTGGAACTGGGAAGTTACATTGTCTTTGCAGTGGTTTAAACATCAAGGAGTAACAAAATCTACTACCATTTATTTCTAGAAATATAATAAAATTCAGAATATGGGTATAAAGTTTTATTTAAGTTTGTTATGTTTCTTACCCTTGGTTTCGCCGGGATCCATGACTGCAGCATGGAACGGTTTGGAATGAAAAGGATGCGGCCTTTTCCTGGTGTCCTTTATATATCTCATGGAGAATTATGGGAAATGTAGTTTTCAGGACAATATGGGTTGGGGTTGTGTGGTAATTCACGTGTTTAAAGGAGGTGTTTTATGTATGAATGTGTAAGTGTATTTTCTTTTTCTTTTTTTTTTTGCTTCATGGTAAATGTTATTCATATGTTTATTTGTGTCTGTGTATCGCTGTATATATTTTCCCCTTTTATGTTTGATGTAATAGAATTAGAAGTCTTGTGATTACCCCTGTAATTAACAAAATGGTTTGGTCGGGGTTGTTAAAAGAGCTTCAATGTCTGTGGCTGGGTTAGTTCTGGAGTGGGATCCCTAGTTTATTAGTTCTTTTTCCCCTTTGTTTTTTTTTTTTTTTTTTTTTTTTTGCACAATGTCTGGTCAGCACTCAATTGATACCATTAAATAAATGACACTTTATTGACTCTACGAATGTCTCCTGAAAATTTAATGGAAAGAACCTGACACGCACCTACCCTCCCATTTGATGACATACATGTCTCTCATAACTGCAATCTGGTCCTGTGTTTTAAAAAACTTAAAACTTCTATGGAGTACAGCATTACAGAGGGTTTAAAGCTTGGTTCTTCTATGCAAAAATGAGTGATATTTGAGGCTAAACTTCTCATTAAATTTACACGTCATTCCTGTAGTGGATTTTACAGTCAGTTTCTGGCATGCGCAAAATTCATGACAGAAGTTAAAACCCTGTATTTAGCTTTTCTGAGAGATAATTTTATCATGGTAGTTTTATGTTAACAAGTATAACGTAGACGTGTTGTGTTGATATAATTGAAACTGAAGTTTAACGTTTATTAAGCAAAGTCTGGCCCCACAGACTTCCAATATAAGTGTATTACCGTACACGTAAGATGTGTTTGCTTTTACAAACTGACGGAAGAGTTTAAGCGATTTTCTTTAATCATCTAATTTTTTATCGAAACCTGTAAAACATCGACATTGTATTGATTCTCATTTCTTCCTGTAAGATGTGTCAAACACACTGATGTGCCATTCCAGTTACCGCTGAATAGATCATGCAAGTAACGTTAACGTTCCTGAGCCAATACAGTATGTGCTATCTTGGACAATTAAAGCTCAATGCCTAGCAGCTACATTCAACTCGTTTCCTTGCTCAAATGTTAAAATAACGTTAGAGTAAGTTATATTAAGTTAACTGTGTTCACATAACTAGAGGAGCTCACATTCACCCTGTCTGTCGCTTTTCAATCACGATTTCAATTCTGCTCATCCATGAAGACAAATGTACAGACTCCATAATGCCCAGACGGCGGGGTAACCCATAAACTGTAAAAGGGAAAGACTGAATAAACTCCTACCCGACTCGTTCATCACATTCATCTCCCTCGATGTCAACAACATCCAACTCGTCAGCCATATTTGTTGCGGATGTGACGTGAGTGTGTGAGAGAGGAGACAGCTATGTTTGTCACAGCGCCACTCACTGGCAGGAGGACGCTTCTCTTCTTCTTCTTCTTCTTCTTCTTCTTCTTCGTTTTTACCGGCGGTTGGCACCAGCTTTTGGTGCATTACCGCCACCTTCTGCTCCGGAGCGTGAATCAGACATTCGGCTTACAATCTAATTTGCACATTAACAAAAAAAATCCCACCATATTACTCACATTCACTAATTTACCGACACACTTTCCTATATCCCTATTTATCCTCATAACCGATCATACAAACCCGTTTCCCTTAAAAAAGTTAACAATATCCTAACCTGTGCTCTGTCACCTATATTCAACACTCCTTTTTAATGTTAACTCTTATACCCCTAATTCCCTCAATTTATTCCTCATTATCACTCTCTGTGCCTCATACCTCCTACATCTTATTATTATATGCTCCACTGACTCTACTTCCTGATACCACTCACACAAGCCTGTTTCATGTTTTCCTATCGATTTCAGTGATTTGTTTAAAGCACTGTGGCCCAACCTTAACCTTGTCATTACAGTTTCCTCTCTTCTGTGCCCACCACCTAATCTAGTTATTTTTACACTCTTTTGAATTTGATATAAATGCCTTCCTTTCTCCTCTCTGTCCCATCTTTCTCGCCACATCTGGATAGATTTTTCCCAGACAATACTTTTAACCTCTGCTTTACTTATTTTAATATGCATTCTATATTCTCCTTCTTTAATGCCCTTTTCGCCAATTCATCCACCAGCTCATTCCCTTTCACCCCGACAGGTAGGCCTACAATTTATGTGGGTTCCAGCACATGTAGGGCCCCTACATGTGCTGGAACCCACATAAATTGTACCTGTCCTCCTTGATTTTCTATCCTTGTCACTGACTGAAGGACTTCATACAATATATCCTGACGGCTCCCAGAATGAAAAGATCTTAAGCTCATTGGGACTGAGGATGAATCGGAGCATATCAGCACCTTTTCTTGCCTTGTTAATATTTCCACCCAACTTAACTAACACTGCCACCATTTCCACTGTATATACTCCCAAAAAATCTGATGTTCTTCTATTAATTCCTATTCCTTTTGCTGGTATTGCCACCCCATATCCTGTCACTCCTGTCTCAGGTTTCTTAGAACCATCTGTCTATATACGCATGAAGTCTTTATATTCTTCTTCTTTCAGCTTATTGGCGGTTCGCATTCTTAAAAAGAGCATTACCGCCATCTACTGCAGGAATAGATCAGAGAAACTATATCACAACTCCCAGAACAATCAGGACTTGTGCTTTCGTCCTTATATTCTTTATTTATTTGGTAATTAAATGCCAAAGGAGGAAGCTACTGCGTGTTTGCAGAATTAACTTCTTCTTCTGTTGTTTAAATGGCGGTTGGTAAACCAACTTCAAGATGCATTGTCCGCCACCTATTGGATTGGAGTACTAAATTACATCTTTCTTACCAGTTCTGTGTCAAATATTTGAATACTTTTTCGTGTATTGTATAATTTGTTCCTTCTAATAATTCCTTAAGTGTATCATTTCTTACACCCTTTAACGACTTAATTAATTCACGCCTTTCTCTGCTGTATGCTACACATTCTAGTAATATATGTTTTACTGTTTCTGGATGTCCACATTTATCGCAATTACCACTCCTATAGACCATTTCAAAAGATGTAAACAACACTGGTCCAGAAGCACTTCCTGTTTCAGTTTGTAACTGTTTTCTTTATTTCACATGTAAAGAAAACTTTTTAAAGATGTTTGTTTAACTTTTGATTCAGTTTTAAATGTTCTGTTGGGTGTATTTTATCCCAGCTTTTATGTAGTGTTAAAAAACTGAAACAGGAAGTGCTTCTGGGCCAGTGTTGTTTACATCTTCAGCGCTGTATGTCCAATACGCAGTCTTGTCATAATTACATCCTTTTTATTAACGTTTGCTCTTTCCACCCCCACCTTACTTTGTATATACAAATGTCTTCCTCTTCATTCATTGTCCCATATCCTCTGCCACCTCTTATTAACTTCAGTCCCAATCAGCCCCCTATAGTTTCTGCTTTACTCATCTGTAAATTACTCTGACTTTAATCTCAGGATCTTTCAACGACTCATTTGCCAGTTTATCAACTTCCTCGTTCCCCTTTACTCTGACATGTGCTGGCACCCATAAAAAAAAACTCACTCTTACGCCTAAGTGTTTTATGTTAATTAACTTCTGCAATATTTCTGCAGAATTATTGTTTCAAAATCGCCCCTTATACCCTAGCCTGGCGGCGCCCTCCTCACTTCCGCTCAAAATTAAATGTACGGGAGTCTGGTTGAACCAGGCTACTTAAACCCCAGACAGTAAAATAAATGAGTTTTATGAGTAGAAAGTTCAAAATCACCCCTTATACACTCTCATTCATTGCCTACATCACCCCACTTGAGGGAGTGAATGAAAACAAGTGAGTGAATTCGGCCACTGAAACCTAGCAAACTGGTAGCTCCAGTAATGAAAAGATTTATTATAACTCTGTCATTGAAACTAGCCTGTTAGGTAACAGGTAACCTTAGTTAAACAATTTAATAATAATTTAGAATTTATAGCTGTATGATATTGTGGTGAGCAGGACGGCCGAGGTACGTGAGAGAAAGTCACGAGGCCGGTGGTGCGATTGCTAATGAGCAGCACCTGCGAAGCACACCGGTCTCGCGGAGGAGCGGAGCTATAAAAGGGGAGCGACGGAGTGGATGAGGGAGAGAGGAACTGGGCTGCTTTTGTTTGTATTTTATTTGGTAAGCCAGCAGTCGTCCGTGAGGGGCTGCTGGCAGGTAATTCGTGTATTTTGTTTAAATAAAGTTTTATTTTGGGTTGTTATCGGTTCCTGCCTCCTTCTTCCCTGAACCCTGTTACAGATATTATGATGTACCCACATTGGACCAGTGGTTTGCGCCGGGCCACTTGTCGAACACAAATTACAGGCATCAGTGTTTTATCGTGTGTAAGGATACCAAGAAAATAGGTTTACAATCTGAACATTTTAAAGCATGCATTTGAATCCCCTTTAAAAAATCCCAAAATTACAATTTTGCAAATAGTGCCCTGCCTATAAAGCGATTTCGGACACATAGTATGATGGGCAAAACTTCAGAAAATAGATTTGCTCTAATTGACATTTTGAGGCAATAAATAAATAAACAAATAATCGAGCTTTGTGGTGTACTGGTCTAGTAACTCTGGGCCACTGAAATCATAGCTCAAGTTCTTTTCCATAGCTCAAGGTTGCATAGTACAACTGAACGCACACATGCAGCCACATTATCGAAAATAAATATCAAACAGATATGTTTTTAGCTAGGACTTGAAAGTAGATACAGAATAAATGTTAAGGAGAGGGTTTAAGATGTGCAAGAACATGAATAAAACTAGTACTAAGGTAGACAGACTGCAATCAGAAATCAATGGGCAACTGAAATATTCACAGCTGTCCTCTCCTCCAGAAACCTCTTCAGTACAAATAAAGATGCCAGACGTTTTGAATCATTGATATTTTATTGTGTTTCTCCTCAGAGGGTCAGTCTGGTAGCTGAGCCCGTCTCTTACAGGAATGAGAAGTGTTACACTAACATCTCGTCATCTCTCACACATCTACCCACAGCACATACACACCTTAGTAGACTATCACAAACTGGTTAATGTGATGCGTATATGACCGCCCTGTGTGACAATTACACATGATTATGGTGATCCACTCACATGAACATCTAGTGTGTGTGTGTTTTTAAGTTACAGTTAGTGTGGCATGGACGTCACAATTAGTTTGGCATGGCATCAGGGGAACTAGGAGAGCAGGATTTGAGCAGGCAGGAACCTGTGCGCTCTGGACTGTCTCTCTCTCTTTCTCTCTCTCCAGGCAGATCAGCAAGCACTAGTGACATTCACAACGATAACTGTAAAACAGCCACAAATTAGAGGCAATATCAGACACAAGAAGACTCTGTTTAGATGTGTGACAATTGTCGGTTTACCTTCTCTGTCTCACTGGTAGAATTTGATCTCAGCGTCCACACAGTCGAAGAACAGATCCCCGAGCTCCTGGCCCTGTATCTCCCCCTTCAGCATGGCCTCGATTTCCTCAAGACACTGAGACTCCAGGTATCTCATAGTCTCCTGTAGAGAGACTCCAGCATCCTGGAGACATTGATATCATATGATTTTTAAAATGTTTTATTCATAGGCTCAAACTGAGCAAAAATGCAGTTCATTTTTGACCATACAAATGTCAGCAAATGTATCAATTAGATTTCTATAACCAGGGTTTACTATTTTTAACACAAAAATAGATATTTTGAAGAATGTCAGTTACCAAACAGTTGATGGACACCATTGACTTCCATTGTTTATATTAAAAAATATATTAAATTTGGATCTTTAAAATGTGTTCAGCAGAAGAAAGAAATTCATACAGGTTTTGGAACAACTTGAGAGTGTGTAAATGATGACTTTCTGGGTGAACTAACCCTGTAAATGTCCAAAAAGCGCAATAAACAAACCAAAAACGCATTTTAGCATTGTTCATATTAGTTAGAAATTGTTTCTTTCTTTCTCAGACTTACAGGACTGGTCAGTGCCGTCTGGTGGGCTTTGTACAGCTCGTGTTTGCGGTCCACCTGATGCTGGAATCGAGGCTTTGTCCTGACAGGATCGTCGGGGCCGTACTGGGGAGACATCACCATGCTGACGGTCCTCATGCTCTCCGTGAAGATGAAAGGCTTGAATACAGATCTGCAAGAGAAGGAGAAGTGTGATGCGCCCACTAGAGGTCTTCAGAGTTCCACTTGGATCCGAAAACAAAACCTCAGAGACCCCGAGTGGTTTCGGGTCCAAAACTTTGAAGAGTGCCTTGGACATGGGTCGAGATGGTCCTCACTGCAGAACACGAAATCCACGGGGAGGAGTCGGATCCAGATCCAACTCCTCCCACCTTAAATATACCTAAACCTACCCAGCTCTGATATTAGCAGCCTCGGGTAATTTCAAATAAATGTGCTTTTAATTTACCAAATAGAAATTATTTAAAATATGCCAAATTTCCACTATTCGTTTTGGCCATTTTACAATATTTTATTATTAAAAACAAATACATATTAAATAATTCTTTGAAACGATGTACTGTTGCCTGAGCGATTACAGAAAGCCATTTAAATGCAGTTGATGCCAAAAATAATCAAAATTACACTGTATATTTTCTTGTTTTTTTTTTCTCAAACTAAAAACAATTTGCGAAAAT
Source organism: Cyprinella venusta (assembly GCA_038021265.1). Taxonomy (NCBI): domain Eukaryota; kingdom Metazoa; phylum Chordata; class Actinopteri; order Cypriniformes; family Leuciscidae; genus Cyprinella; species Cyprinella venusta. Next base: position 14,199,141 of record CM075876.1, on the reverse strand, counting down.
CCACAGAAAGGATATTTTTGTGGATTATTAAGGATATTTTTGAGGATATTAAGTATAAAGTATTGGCTACATGGGTTCATCTGGCAACATAGGTTGAAAACGTAGATAATGTAGAAGTTACGAAGAAGAATTGGAGAATGAATTGTGTTTAATTTTATCGGGTTTGTCTTGGTTTTTTTATATGCATGTCTAGTTCGGGTAAGAACAAAGAAGTGACTCGGGTCGAATCGGGTCGGGTACAGATTTTAGGAGCCGTCCTCCTTGATCTTCTGGGGCCACACCTGGAGGGGTCGGGTGTAGCAGTGAGGAAGTGAACGCAGGGCACTTCTGGGTTGCGCGGGAGGATGGACACCATACTGCCTGTGGTACGGAAGCCCTCAGAGTCCATGCAGATCCCGCTGGCCTTGTCCCTCAGGATGCTCATCATCACCTCTGCCGTCATCGAGCCTGTGCAGAGCGACAGGGGTCAGGACAGGAGGACAGTGTGTGTGTGTATGCAATTTCAAAGACATTTGACCAACTTCCATATTTCAAGTATACACTAAACAGTTAGGTGTGTTATACTACAAATGGCATACATACACTACCGTTCAAAAGATTAGGGTCAGCAAGATAGTTTTTTTAATGTTTTAGTTTATATATATATATATCTTTTATATCACTGTTAACCGTAGCTGTATTTATTTGATCAAATATACAGTACAGTAAAAATGGTAATACTGTGAAACAGTTTTACAATTAAAAATAGCGGTTTATAAGTTAGAAGATGGCAAAGTAACTTCAGAAAGTCAGAGTGCGTAATTGCGCATTTATGTATTTAATAAGAATAATGCAAAAAAGCCATTCGTCCCTAAAAATGATTTAATTTAAAGCATAATATATTTTTAATAATAAAATAAAATTAAAATGGAATTATATGTTTGTATTCTATAATAAAGTGTAATAATATAAGGTATTATATTAAATAAAGATGCCGGTACAAGATAATTAAATCACTGAAAAAAGTCAAATAAAGGATCCGCACACCTTAGACCGTCATTTAATAATCCGTGACATTTTGAGCGTTATGTCAAATGCTTGTTGCATCGTTCAATATAAAAGCTACATAATTCATACATACACCAGAAATAAACTGTAAAATAAAACATTATACATTAATAGAAATTGAAAAGAAGTCAAAATATTATAATTAAATCAGGCATAATAAACATTTAGTTTTGCCCATGCTTCCACTAAAAAACAACAACAACAACAACAGTGACTGTAAGTTCAGAGTACAACAGTAGATGGCGGTATTCAACACATGCACAAACTCTTCAAACACTCGAACAGCATTTCCTGTTGTAAACGCAACCCCACTCCCCCTCAGTCCCGATGACAAGGGAAAGCAAACGTACCGTCGTGCTGCTGGAGCAGGGCTGTGCCGCCCATGTAGCGCTGCTTGGCCATTTCCATCCTGGCGGGGGGGTTGTCAGGACTGAAGACGGAGGTGAAGCTGAACTCGCCCTCACCGCTCCACCAGCCCTGAGCCTGGGCCGTACCGCGCAGATCCGGATGCTCCGCTGAGATCTCTGTGCCTATCGTCAGCTGGTTAGAGATGTTCTTCACTCCCTCTGGCAAAACCAAATACATCGTCCGTTCGCTTCATTTCACAGGGGATTGTTTTGTAAACAAGACTGGATTTGCAGACCGATTAAGAATAAAGAACGGTGCTGTGCCGTCTATATTGGATCTGACAGGAATTGTGCAACAAACGGACTCTGGGTCGAATCATTCCAGTTGCCATTTTACAACATTGGACGTTTTCAAAACAATTTCCCCCAAGTGCATCGACAGGTGAGTCGAAACTCATTATTATGCAAAACTGCTATCCGCTCACAGCAGTGGGTGTTTACTTCCAAGTCTTCAGTGCGAGACGCCCATAAAAACCGAGCGTTTTTCAAGAAGGCTAAAAACTTGGGTACAAAATAGCCTATTACTTACTAATTTTAATGTTTTTGAATGTAAAAACCCAGCGAACGTCATAAATTGACCTCAGACAACAATATAATAAAATTTAAAAAGCCAGTTCATGACCCCTTTAAGATTTTGAAAATGTTAAAACAAAGGAACATTACTAATCAAATATATTACTGAATTTACTTGAATTACTTTTCATTTATATTAATACTATTTAGAAACACTCACCACTGACCATTAATTATCTCTCTCGCTCACCTGTGACTTTCTGTGCCGCCCACAGTTTCCCAGCAGTCTCCAGCACCCAGGCTTCGAGTCGGTCCACTATTAAGAAGGTGTTGTGGTAACTAAAGGGTTCTGCAGTTTCCCGACAGCCTCCGCCCTGACCGTGCTGCTCCAGCAGACCTGTGATCACATTCAGAGCGTCCCGTGCACTCTCCCCACGCTCCAGACCCAGCCTGAACATATATAAAAAACACATAAATCTGGCCATCAATTTTAAGGCCAGAAAACTAGAAGATAAAAGATGTTTGGTTGTTTTGGGCTCACCGAACCAGGTCCATTCCCAGCAGAGCTTCTTCTGGATTCACAGGCTCCTTGGTCCAGACCGCCTCGTTCCCAATACACACCCCGTGTTCATTAGCGCCCATCTCAGCCCCCCAGAGCCAGGCCGGTCTGCTCAGCACAACTGCATGAGTGTGCTCTACTTGAGGGATAGAAACATATGTGCACTATATGGAAAAGAGAATCACCAGTTAATCATCTATCACATATTTAGGGAGCAAATACGACACTGCAAATGTTGAAATATTCACAAAGGGTTTGAAACTAAATATTACGCATAATTAACCTGAAAAGTCAATTCACCTCCAGTGTAGAGCCAGGAGTGTGAGAGGACGCAGGGTAACACACCACCTCCTGCACCTCATCTCTCGGCCGGTCAGAGTTCTTACCAAATATCACGTAATCTTCTTTTGAACCCGGAGGCAGAGATACAAAACAGTCACATGACCGAGGCGGTTCAGCCATCCTATATCAAATCAATACATCAGGATCAATGCAGTGGATCACATTCAAATGACAACAACATAAATACCTATATTATACAGTGGGAAGATTAACATGATGAAAACCATTTTGGCATACACAGGCTCAGGCTTACAGAAAAAAAGCTAGTACAAGAATATTAATAATTTGAAACTGATTATTTAAATTAGGACTGTCAAATCCAAAAACACAAGTTTGTGTTTACATAATATATGTGGGTGCACTGTGTATAATTATTTTGTATATATATATAAAAAAACACACATGCATGTATATTTAAGAAAAAAAATATTATTTATATATAAAATATTTATATTTATATATAATATAAATTATATATAAATCTATATATACAGAATATACATGAAAATATTTCTTAAATATATACAAGCATGTGTGTGTGTGTGTATATATATATATATATATATATATATATATATATATATATAATTATACACAGTGCACCCACATATATTATGTAAACACAAACTTTTATTTTGGATGCGATTAATCGCGATTAATCGTTTTGACAGCCCTAATTTAAATATACTGTAACACTTTAAAATAAGGTTCACTTAACATTACTTAACATGAAATTACCATGAGCAATACATTTGTTACAGTATTAGTTATCTTTGTTAACGTTCGTTAATAAAAATACAGCTATTCATTGTTCGTTCACAGTGCATTGACAAGCCTAATTATAACAAGATTTTAATTAAGTATTAGTAAATGTTGAAATTAACATTACCAAAGATTAATAAATGCTGTATACGTGCAGCTCATTATTCGTTTCAACCAATGAACATTATTGTGAAGTGTTACCAAATATTCAATAACACAATTTATTCAAATGCATTTATAAAACATGAAATATATTTACATTATTTGGAATAGTGAAATATTTCGCAATATTTCAATATTTATGACTTAAACACTGCAAAAATATTCAAATATTCCAAATATTAAACTGTAATTGTAATATCTTCCATTCAGACACAAGGAAAAAACGTTTCACTAACAGAAACAGATTTTCTTTTAAAGATTTAATTTAGTATGAATTATTTTGATTGGAAAACATCCATGTTGAGTTTGATTACGCAGGCTTGTGGTCAAGGGTCATTTTCATTGGGTTCTTCTCAGTTACTGACCACTGAACAGTGAGAAACTCAAAGTGTGTGTTTCGTTGTTGGCTTGACAATACACTACTAATAATATTACATGCGATACATAAAACCAAATATTCAAAAAAATCAGAAAATTCTAAACTGAAATGTCTACATGAGATTGCAGGAATGATCAATCATGTGGTGTTTTTCGTGTATGAATGTAAAGCTCGTGCAGAAGTGATTGAAGAAGAGTCCTGCACTGATAGAGGAATGCTGAGGAAGGATTACTGTAGTGCTGCTGGAGAGGAGATATACGGCTTATCGCCTGACCTCCATTTCACAGACTCCTCAGCTCCGATCTTCAGTTGCACAACAATCAAAAGCTGCTTTTTAAGCACTCATAAGAGCAGCATGCAGTGTTTTATAGGAGATGATTTTAATTTCTGAAAGACTAATGGCCTGTGTGTCTGATAAAGGAGCATCTATATATGAATATTGACGTCGTGCATCAAAATTAACGCGTGACATTCACGTGCATGCATTAATTGAGTTTTATTAGTGCTACTCTAATCGTCTAGCACACGTTAGAGAGTATTTGATGAAGTTATTATTACCTTAATAAGCTCCAGTTCGGTCAGCGAGCCTGTGAGAGGCAGGGCTGAGACGGATCAACCTGCTTCTGCAGCATAAAAGCCCCTTTCAATTCTTTGACCTGCTACTGCAGACACTTCAAAATAAAAGTCATCTGAGGCCACTGACCCGTTAAAGATGTATTAACCAGAAAAAAACGGGAAAAAATTATATTAACCCAAAATGTTGCGACAGCAAAGTGTTTTGACGCAGTATTTAAAAAAAAACACACACAACAAGGACACGTAATTCACATAATAAATAACAGCTGAACAGAACTATTTTGTATTGCCATGGTTTAACAAACAGGGCCGTCGCCAGAACAAACCAAATGGGGGGGGGGGGGGGGGGGGCATTTGATTTTCATGATCTGAGACGGACCAAAACAACAACCCATATTAGGCTTCAACTAAAATAGACCACAATAGTCTTGTTTTGTTCATTTTATTTAAATAAAATACTTCACCGTATGATCTCAATGTGTCTCTGTTTATTTTCTCTTAACATTTCCACATATAGCTTCTTGAGTAAAATAAGCCGCAATCAACGTAATATCATTAGTCCAAAGTCCAAACAAAGTAAAACTACGCCAAAACCAATTTGATTTATGACTCTACACTTCATAAAAATGAGTCACAAAAGCACCTGGTTTCCACCAACAATACAGCAATAATAAAAGCAATGCATAAAACAGTGGAATACAAATTTAGCAATGTAGCAGACAAATTCAAATTAATTATTATTCCTGCTGCTGGGAAACCGCCCCTAAAGGTTTAACAAAGTTATTCTTGCCACTATAACTTATGGCTTCCTAAAGACAAGTTTATAGGTAAATAAAATATTATTAATAAAAATATCATGAAAATCAAAACACATTCAACAAATAGAATGTAGTAATTTTATTATAGCACTCATCAGCCTGCAGCAGCCAAGATGATGTTCCTGGAAACAATACAGACAACAGCATAAACTAACAAACTAAACATTGTTTAGAGCAGAATAAGTGGATACTTACAGATTGTGCGCGTTAAGAAACACGTTCAAATTGGTCGTCTTAACACGACAAGAATTAGCGTGTCTACGTGGACAAAAGAAACACGTAAAAACTGGCCGCGTTAACACCTGGTTAACACGGTCAAACATTCCGTGTTGACGTAACACGTACAAATTGGCCGCGTCAACACGTTCAAATTGGACGAGTGATAATTTTAATTCGCCTAGTCAGAATGACAATTAGAGATATCTGCAATTATAATTGCACTAGTAAGCAATCCGATTTGAGATATCTGTAATATATTTTGACTAGTCAAAACTCATTTTAAGATATCTGTAATGATGTCATTGATATCTTTAAAAGACGCGTCGTTTATCCGCAAAGGTAATTAGAGATATCTCTAATATACAATTTCTACTAGTCAAAACTCATTTGTAGATATCTGAAAATATTTTCCAACTGAAGTCAATGAAAGAATATGACTAGTCATAAAAGTATTGTAGATATCTGTAATGTATATTATGACTAGTCAAATTAACATTGCAGATATCTTCAATGCATATTATGACTAGTCATAAAAGTATTGTAGATATCTGCAATGTTAATTTGACTAGTCATAATATACATTACAGATATCTACAATACTTTTATGACTAGTCATATTCTTTCATTGACTTCAGTTGGAAAATATTTTCAGATATCTACAAATGAGTTTTGACTAGTAGATTAGAGATATCTCTAATTACCTTTAAACGACACGTCTTTTAAAGATATCAATGACATCATTACAGATATCTTAAAATCAGTTTTGACTAGTCAAAATATATTACAGATATCTCAAATCGGATTGCTTACTAGTACAATTATAATTGCAGATATCTCTAATTGTCATTCTGACTAGGCGAATTAAAATTATCACTCGTCAAAATACAATTGTTACTAGCTTTAAATATATTTATAGATAGTCAGAAAAAAGGTTTAAATGCTAAAACGGCTTGCCATACGTGTTAACACGTTCAAATTGGCCGTGTCAACACGGTCAAACAGTCCGTGTTGAAGCGTTCAAAAGAAACACGTACAAATTGGCCGTGTTAACGGACAAAGAGTGCGTTTTAACGCGGTCAAATTTCACGCGTTTCGTTTAAAGACTATGGTAACTTATGACCAAAAAGAAGGGCAATTATAATAGATGGATTATAATAGATTAATATAATATAACATTTTTGATGAGGGTTTCACCCTCATTGTCATCTCTGGTCCTCAAGGTCCACTTTCCTGCAGAGTTTAACTCTAACCCTTATCAATTGAGAACCCCTGGTTTTGCTTTTCTCCTCCCGAGCATCACAAATTCATACATCTATTATAATTGAAGTTTTGGTATTATAACCCCTGCTCAAACCATTAGAAAAGATGAAGGCTGTTATATTAACGTTGCCCACTAGAGGGCACCATAGGCTAAGGAATCGTTTAAGTCTACCGTTTCAATCAATTTGAATGGAAATAAATTTATTGATCTAATTCACTATAGTGGAAAGTACATTTTTATATAGGCTAATTGATTTATATATATATATATATATATATATATATATATATATATATATATATATATATATATATATATATATATATATATATATATATATATATATATGAAGAGTTCAGATGCAAAAGCCTCTAAATGCCATTTGAAATTTTCTTCTAAAATGATCATTTTTATCAAGCTTGTATATTTAAGTTCAGTAATTTCACCTAAATGACAATTAATAGGTAATCTTCATTGCCATTTAAGTGAAATTACTGAACTTAAATATACAAGCTTGATAAAAATGATCATTTTAGAAGAAAATTTCAAATGGCACTTAGAGGCTTTTGCATCTGAACTCTTCATATATATATATATATATATATATATATATATATATATATATATATATATAGATTCATGCATTTCACACATTTAGGCTATATAGCCTAAATGTGTGAAATGCATGAATCGCTAATATTTGATGGTGGAAAAATATTTACATCATATTTCAGCTGCAAGTCAGGAATCAGAGCAGACTGTGGATCAAATAATTTTTTAAAAATATCAAATAATGTTAAATGTTAATATTGTATTGACATAATTTATGTAGGCTATTTTAATTGACTGTTGCTGCTAGCTGTGTATATAGCCTACTCGACGCGTCCGAGCGCGAGGCTCCGTGCGCACCTCTCCAAACAGACGAGGCGTTCATACTTTATATAGTTTATACTTTATGCGTCCATACTTTATACAGTTTATACTTTATATAGTTTATACTTTATGTGTTTATCGCTCGCGTTCAGCGGGGAGGAAGGGAAGTTGGTCCATATCGGGAGAAGCAAGATTCGTTGAGATTAATTAATCTATTTATTTATTAATTTATCTGAGGTGCCGGCCCACTTTAATCCCTATATATATATATATATATATATATATAATGAGGCATGTTTTACATAATCTAATTTAGTACATTATAATCATCTATATGTGTTGACAATCCAAGAGTTAATCACTACTTCAGTAATCTTATTTAAATTGACACGAACTAAAAAATAAAAATAAAAAAAAAAAAATTGTGTGTGTATGAAGGTGTAGAGGCAGGTTTTATAAAGTTTTTATTTTACATGTTAAATATAATATAATATATAACTTAAAGACTCTAAACATGTGGGCAAGTTGTGTCACTGCTACTGTTTTATGCTTTCATGGGTTTCAATCATGGGGGTTTGTAAACGGATTAATAAACACGGTAATAAAACCAAACGCACTGAATAAAGACAGCAAAGTGTTTTATTTATAAATTCACAGTTTCTAATGGCACTACATCGCTGTAGTTACAATTGAAAGAAAAAAATTAAATACTGTGCAGTTCATTCTCACAGACTAGAGATTTCATTTGGGCGCCACCTAGCGGACGTTTTAATAAATCAGGCATTAGCCACTAGAGGGCGCCATACTAGGAAAAGCCTGGTTCGAAAAAGCACTTGTACAAGGTGTGGAGTAAAAAAAAAAAAAAAAAAAAAAAACAGAACAAGGCATGTGGAGTTCTCCAAAGTGCACAGGAGAGACACAAGCTGGGGTCTCTACTCACTGGGATACTGGAACAATTCAGCTCAAAAATACTCAACATACACACCGGTTGAGAAAAAAAAAACATCCATACTTTAACACAAAATCCACAAGCATATATCAATTAGCATTCAAAAATAAGGAGAAAGGTAGTAAAACGTTTCAAAGTGGAAAATCGGAAATATCACAGAGATGGTCCATCGTACGCCACCCCAATCTTTCCCTTCTATTGAAATAGTGACATGAATTCACATTCTCCTAAACCCCACTTTGATAAAAGGTCAATGATGGGATCGTCTGCGTGAAACAAAAACAATCACAATCTTAGACACCACATAAAACACACAAGTGCGACACACTGTGGATGTCACATGGTCTCTTGGGTGCATTAAAACAACTATGAAAAGCAGCAAACACACATACATAGAAAGAGTGATAAGAGGGAGTGTGTGAGTAGAGAGGACGCTGGACGCACATACAGATCATCTTTACATGTAAATGACACGCAGGACAGACCAGAGGGTTGCTTTGCTGGACATGCATAATATTTGCGCAAATACGAGAGCTAGGGCATACAAATGATTCACCTGAATCCAGAAACTCAAAGCTCATCCGAACAGATCCAGCGAGGAGGAGCGAATCACAGCCAGACGGGTCAAACGGATGTCATGCATCTCCATGATCACATTATGAGCATTAGAATGGACATATCTGATATTTCATTTGATTTCAGAATTGATTTGGATGGAAAATAAATGAATAGATCAAGCTCAAGAGTCCAGCTTTCTCAAAAGAAAAGGAAAAAAAGGCAGAGTGTGTAAACTCTGGAGAACAGGAAGAGGTTGTCGTACCACTTGTGTGTGTGTCTAACAAATCTTGAGAGCTCTAACATGGAGGTTGGAGGGGCCACTGCAATATGGATGTCGATATATGTCACATGACCGTAATCTCATAGAGCCTGGGTCACATTTAAATAAATAAATACATAAATAATTACCGCAAAAAATAACAGAATGTCCCCTCTAAACTTCCGTGTACATATAAAGTGTGTAAACAAAACAAAAATAGACTAATTTCTGCATGTCTTCTATGAAGGCTCTACTTGAACATGAAGGAAATGAGCTGTAAACGTACTTGACAAAGCTGGATACTGAGCATGTGTGTGTGTGTGTGTGTGTGTTCAGGCCCAGCCTGAACTCGTTGGTCACACTAGATGGTGAGAGAAACAGGCCATAATCTGGCTCTAAAAGAACTGAAAACAGAATTAACAATGACTGGATCTGTTCATCATTCAGCTCCGTTCACTGGATTGAAGCCCTGTGCAATGTGACATCACTGGTCCCACAAACCAACCACAGATGACGACTGCTGCAGAGTCACACACTCACAACATGTACAAGAATTTCATTTCGATCGAGGGAGGAGAGCGTGAGTGTTAAAGGGACAGTGAAAGAGGTCATGTTAGTGTAAAAAGAAAGAGGGCCGCCGGCATCGACAGGTCACATGGTCACGGTGATGCAGCGCGACAACATCAAGACTCATTCATACTTGCGAATGTTTATCAGTCATAATATTCCCTAGAAGAATTAAACCAAAAAAAAAAACTTAAAGGGAATAACGAAAACAATCCCGAATGGATAAAAAAGGCACATAACCAAAGTCCCGTGAGCCGGGATGTAGTGAAGATGGCGTCAGGATTGCCACTGACAATAAAATCTCAAAGCGACGGTGCGATGGAATAAGGAAAAACTCAAACTCGCCCCGTTACAGCTGTCCTTCCGAACGTGTCCTTTCCCTTCATAAGTTCCTGCAGTGCCGGCATGACGGTCACAGGAAACGGCGAGTTCATCATCTCCTCCGGCTGCTGCTCCGCGTTCCTGGACCGCCGTCGTTTCAGAGACCTCTTATCCACCTTGCTCTTGGGCGGAGGCGCCCCGTTGCAGAGTCCGTTCATCACAGGGGAACAGCCGAAAGACTCCTCGGACAGCGTGGAAGCGGAGCTCTCCTCTGACGCGCAGTCTCTGGACGTGATGCCGTTGCACGTCGACGGCAGGAAGCGAAGAGACGAAGATGATTCGCTGTTGCACCTGGGGTCACCGTTAACAGCTGGCACTGAGGGGACGGAGGCGCAGAGCGTCTCCACTCGGTCCCCTGCTTTTGTCTTGCAGCGCTTCTTCTGAAAGACACAAAAATGGAGAGATGATTTACAGTCTAAAGGATGCGTTCGGAGAGCTATTTAAACACCTAAAGCCGCTGTAACCGCCTTTGTGCTGAGCGAGTTTGAACACGGATGAACACTTCAACAGACACTAAGAATAAAAATCAAGGCACGGTAATACAATCACTATGAGCATGTGATGATACTCATGAGGGCAAAGAACACGAGGGAGCGTTAGTGGAGAAGTTAAGGCCTGTTAACACCAAGACAACAAACATCTTATTTTTTAATGAATGGCTGTTAATATTTCTGCTCAGACTGACAGCATTTTACATGTCTTCAATGCAAAGCAGGATTTTTTTTCCCCCCCAGCAAGGTGATTTAATGTCACACTGCAACAAAAAACTGGACAACCAATGATATCCAGACTTTTGGTTTCATGACCAGAGTCGCTTCGATTTCATAAAACTCAGGAAAAAATTTCCTGAGCAACAATGTAGAGGATTATTATCATTAAATAAAACAAATATATAAATATATATATATAAATATATCTAAATATGTGCAAAAATTCATTGTGATTAATCGCATCCAAAAGAAGAGTTTGTGTTTACATAATGTGTTTGTGCGCTGTGTATAATTATTGTATATGTATTTATAAACACATATGCATGCATGTGTACATTGAATACATATATATATATATATATATATATAATACAAATATATATATATAAATACATATTATATATCATATATAAATATTTTAATATGAAGAACACATTTTCTTAAACATATACATGCATGTGTGTGTATTTATATATACAAAATAATTATACACAGCACACACACATATATTATGTAAATACAAACTTATTTTGGATGTGATTAATCACATCAATGAATATATAATTTTATTTCAGTTAACAATATATATATATATATATATATATATATATATATATATATTTGTTAACTGAATTAAAATAAATTATATATACATATATATTACCTATTAATTGTCATTTAAGTGAAATTACTGAACTTAAATATACAAGCTTGATAAAAACAGGCATTTTAGAAGAAAATTTCAAATGGCATTTAGAGGCTTTTGCATCTGAACTCTTCATATATATATATATATATACATATAAATTATATTGTGAAATATACTTAAAATAACAGTTTTCTATTTGAAAATACTTTAAAATGTCATTTATTTGGTAAAGTTGAAAGAGAGTTTTCAGTGTCACATGATCCACCAGAAATCGTTCTAATGTGATGATTTACAATCAATGTTGGATTTTTTTTTTCATAACCTGTGATTTTTTAAAAAAAGAACAGAATTCGTTGAAATTTTTAATCTTTTCTAACCATATAAATCTTTACATATCAAGTTTTATCAATTTAACACATCCTTGTTGAATAAAATTATTAATTTAAAAAAAAAGAAAGGAAAGTGAACAGTGTAGTTTGAAAAGTAGTGTATATAGTATATACCACAAAAGGTTAATATTTTAAATAAAAGCTGTTCTTTAACTTTTTATTCATCAATGAATCCTGAAAAAAGTGCCACAGGTTAGAAAGAAAACGTTTCCAACACTGATAATAAATCATCATTACATAATGATTTCTGAAGTGTCACGTGTCACTGAAGACTCGAGAAATTATGCTGAAAATGCAGCTTTGCATCACAGAAATAAATGACACGTTCAAGTATATTAAAATAGAAAACCATTATTTTAAATTGTAATAATATTTCAAAACATTACATTTTTTTCCTGTATATATATATATATATATATATATATATATGTATATATATATTAATAAATGCAGCCTTGGTGAGCATAAGAGACTTCTTTCAAAAACATTAAAATAGTAATGTTTCCGAACTTTGAATTTTCATGTAGAACATTTTCATTGGTGTAAACAAGCCTTTACTACCAGACCTGCCACACTAGAGCTCGTGTTTAGCTTTAGGGAACTAGACAAACCTTGACTAATCCTTAATAGTGTTGTGAATTGCTCATTCATTTGTTAAATGGTTCAGTGTTGACTAAATGAACAGATGTCCAAGGCACTTCAAGTTCATGAAAATGTAATCAGAGCAATTACTGATTACAACATGAAAAGTGTGACCATTAATCATATTTTTTGTTTCCTTTTGGTTTAGTATAGAGTTTAGAACATTTTTGGTGTCAATGGAGTGAGATTAGTCAAATGTAATCGGAATCAGAAAATGATTCCCATCCCTAATTCTCAGTCAGCAGAGAGACGGTTAACTTCACGGACTGTCAGAGAGACTAACTGGAAAAAGCTGCGTTCCGAAACACTCACTGCTCTTCACATTTACTGTAGGATCTCTTAAGAAACATGCGGTGTAATCATGGTTCTTACAGACTCAAAATACAGCAGTAAAACTGGAGCAAACAAGAGCTGTGAGTGGTTTTGAAACCCAGCTTCAGTCCCACTACTGTCATGAACACACAGCGGCCGAAACGAACTCCATACCTTTTTCTCTGGAGAAAACCTTAGAGGTTCTACAATGTACAAGTCATCAGGACCTACTAAACAGGGGAGAGAGGGGGCAGGTTAACGGAATGGTATGGCAAACAATAACACAAAGCATGACAGCACTTGCAAGTAGTAGCTCAGGTCATACACTTCAAAGTCTGTTCTTTATGGCTGAAACAATTGTAATCCGCCCTGTCAAATCCTATTTTACTTGTTTCCCCACCAGCAAAGTCTGCACGTGGTAAGCATGGCTGCAGCATTAATCGTTACATAATCCTGTCATTTGGACACATTTAAAAGTCAAGTTTTGATTTGCATATCTGTAATGTAATAAATGTAGATACCATATTTTCCTGTTGTTACTACTTGCAAATGTCCAACATGTGCCAGCCAAAAGCATCATGTGCTAAAAATATCCAACCTCTGCCTATGAACACAAACCAATGATGAGCTCATATGCTCCAACACACACACACACACACACACACACACGCTGCAGCAAAGTGAGAGGAAAAATAGCAGGAACATAAAGAAACAAGAGGGATAGGAAGGTTCTGCCATTTAAAGAATGGTTCGGTTTATCTGGCAGTGTTTGCAGTTTTTAAACATAAACATCGCATTAGTATATCTTAAATGTTCTTAATAAAGCTGTCATTTGATTACAGATTTTAATCAATTAATTACAAAATGAAATTTTGCACACACATTATATATATATATATATATATATATATATATATATATATATATATATATTCAATAAATATAATTAGATATTTATATCTATTATTCCATTATACATTTCATTAGTTTTAAATATGTTGGTAATTAACAATATGAGAAACAATTTTGTATTTTGAGAAATAATACATTGACCTCCAATTTGCAAATTTTTTCTCAATTTTAAATAAATAATAAATAACACTAAATTAAAACTTTTAATCAACAGTCAGTTTTTGGCTTGTAAAATAAAATGTTTACTGCTTAAAGGAGTAGTTCACTTTCAAAAAAAATTTTGCTGATAATTCACTCACCCCCATGTCATCCAAGATGTCCATGTCTTTCTTTCTTCAGTCGAAAAGAAATTAAGGTTTTTGATGAAAACATTCCAGGATTTTTCTCCATATAATGGACTTCAATGGGAACCAAACTGTTCAAAGAGCTTTAAACGATTCCAGACGATGAAAAAGGGTCTTATCAAGCGAAATGATGGCTCATTTAAATAAAAAAAAATTACAAAGTTTAAGTTTCCAACTCGTTTATCAAAATGAAAGAATCTTTTTCCGAGTCAATTCGTTCATTCAACGGACCAAATGAACGAGTTGACTCAGGAAAAGATTTGTTCATTTTCATGAATGAGTTCGAACAGGAGAGTCACGAACGCGCATCACAGAACAGAGCAAGGTGACCATTTGAGCTGATAAAACTTAAACTTTTTTATTTATTTATTAAATGAGTGATCGTTTCGCTTGATAAGACCCTTATTCATCTTCTGGAAGAACAGTTTGCACTGAAACTGTCTTTTAGACCTTGAACCGTTTGGTTCCCATTGAAGTCCATTTATATGGAGAAAAATCCTGGAATGTTTTCATCAAAAACCTTCATTTCTTTTCGACTGAAGAAAGAATGACATGTATATCTTGGATGACATGGGGGTGAGTAAATTATCAGCAAAAGTTTGTTTAAAAGTGAACTACTCCTTTAAGCCTCTGGCAGGACCAAACATGAGGCACGACTGGGCTGACATTCAAATTACAAATCACACTGCGCTCCAGTATAGGTCACACTGATCTTGAACAATCACCAGACACTGTGGAACTTGAGACAGCTGGACTCAAAACTAGTTCAAGCTGTAAAATGTTCGGTTTTGTATTTAATATGAAAGACTTGATTCTTCTGAGAGCTGCAGCCAAAATGAGAGCACACAAAGTAAGCCACATGTTAAGTGGGAAGGCGTGATGTTAATGGGCATCATCTTGGCTTCTCAAGCTGTGAGAAATGAACATGGTGGAATTGAGTCGGGCTAAAAAAGACAGAACCACAGCTGAGTGAAAAGATGTGTTACATGAGAGAAGGGGAGGAGTAGAGAGAATATATCGAGCGCTCTGGCATCAGAACTCTCCTCAGCGTCAAAGGTGACTCTTACCTTCTGATGTAGGCAGCTGAAATGACTTAGAGCGAACGAGAGGGCAAGAAACTCTCCGTTTCAGACTCATGTCATCATACGACGAAAAACACCTGAGAATGAGGAATAGAAAACAAGATTCACAAAGGTTCACTACGCAAGTGCCCAAATATAGACAGGAACGATTGGCCAATGCATTGGAAGCCTGTAGGGTTCCTCTGTCCATAACGTACTGGTCAAAAACACTAATATTGTGAAATACATTAAAATAGAAAACTGTTCTTTTGTAATAATATTTTAAAATCAAATTCATTCCTGTGATTGAAATTTCACAAATCATTCTAAAAAGATGATTTGCTGCTCAAGAAACATTTATTATTGGCATGTTACTTGGCCCTGAAGAAGACCACTTGTGGGTCGAAACATGTTGCTTGTGACTTTTTAGAATGAAATAAGTCATATTTAATAAAGGCTTTTTAACATTCTCCTCATTATCTACTTATTATAATGAGGAGCGCCTGGTTGAATCTCTTATAGTATAAACATTTATTATTATTTTCAGTGTTGAAAGCAGCTGTGCTACAGTTTTTTTAATGAACAGTTCAAAAGAACAGTATTTATTTGAAAAAAATAAATCTTTTGTAACTTTAAAAATGATCATTTAATGTACCCTTGTTGCATAGAAGTATTTAATTATTTAAAAAATAAATAAATAAATTATACTGACCCAAAACTTTTAAATGGTAGTTTGTTGACACATTATCGTAACCTTCCAACTTCTGCACTATTAAATTAGATGCGCTGCTATTCATGGTGCCAGCTAAATTAGTCAACAGTTTACTTTAACTAGCAAGAATTCAACACTGTTAAAAAATAAATAAATAAGAAAATCAAAACCAAAACCAATCAAGTAATATCAGTTCAAATCAACTCATAACAGCAATTGACGTGAAAGAAAACTGACCACAGGAGACGACAGTAATGGCCTCTAGAGAAATCTTTCAGTAACACTGCATTGTGTTATGCATTGTTACACATTTAGTGGGTGTTTTACCTCTTAGGGCTGGGGTAGTGGTTGCTCACGGGAATGACTGAGCTGGTGTTGTGATTGGGTGAGCTCCTGCAGCACTGCATACAGAGCAGCAATCCCAGCGTCAGACACAGGATCAGAGATAACACCAAGTAACTCTGTCTGTCAGAAACCTGTAACACACAGTGTACAGCAGGCTTTAAATATCGATACGCATTACTGGGTGGGCCGTGATATGACTCATTAGATGGGGAAGGGATTATATAAGGTTTGTAGACCTCTCGCTGGAGCTGAGCAGCGGTGGCAGACAGGTTCAGCATGATCTTGGTGGCATTCTCCAGCTGGCTCTGCAACATCTGTATAGACTCGGTCTGTTTCTGGTCCTAAACACATACAGATGTAAACGGTTATCCACGTGATTTACATGTAAAAAATGCTACAATGGGCCACACAAGATATCTGAACTTAAAAATGAATTTGTCTCTTTTCTGAGTGGGAAAGTGTCATAAATGTTTTGTTTTAATTTGAAACATTCTTTAATCAGTCTGTTTTAAATTTACAATTTTTTTTTTTCAATTAGTTTGATAAATAACAGAAGGTACAAGAGAAAAAATCCATTAAATAAAAGCAAAATCATGTTCTGTGATCACATTTATTTATTTATTTTTCCATATTGACTAAAGTTCGAAAGTTTGGGGTCAGAAAATAGATTTTTATTTTAAAGAAATGAATACTTTTTATAACATTGCTGATATTAATAAATGTTTCTTGAGCATCAAATCAGCATATTTGAATAATTTCTGAAGGATTGTGTGACACTGAAGACTGGTGTAATGATGCTAAAAAAAATTCAGCTTTGCATAAAAGGAATAAATAACATTTTCAAATATATTCAAATAGAAAACAGTTATTTTTTACATTTTAATATTTCACAATATTACTGGTTTTACTGTATTTCTGATCAAATAAATGCAGCCTTAGTCAACCTAAGAGACTATTTTAAAATCGTACAGACCACAAATGTTTGGATGGTACTTTTCTATGAAAATAGGATATTTTAACAGTTATTTTTTTTAAAAAAAGTATCAAAATTATTTTTGAGTCCCTTTATATTCCAGTTACCGATGTCAGTTTAAACGGCTAATGTTCGATCGTGACTGACCTGCTCTTCTGCAATTCTGGAGGTGTTCTGCAGTTTGATGATGGTCTTGTTGAAAGCCCGCTGCATCTCCTCCATCTGTTTGCGATACCTGAGTGACAGCAGAATAGAATAATAAGAACATGTTTCCCACTATAATCATTTTATAGTTTGGCAGTGTGTGTGTGTGTGTGTACCTCTGGCTAAGCTCCTCCAGATATCTGCTGCTGAGGGACATGTTCATCTCCAGTGCTTTAATTCTGTTGTTCAATCTCATGAACACTGATTCCTTCTGGTTAGATCCATGCACCTGATTCCCATTTCCATTCCCATGTCCCATTTCCACCGAATGCTGCTGCTCTGCATAAAAGTCTCCGGCGGTGCGGTGCGGGAGCAGAATGTCATCTACCGCCTCCTCTTGTTGAGACAGAAGGACTTCGGAAAGCTCGGGTTGGGAGGCCACAGCGCTGTGGTGAGGGTCTTCAACCCCTGCGGCCCTGCCGTTATCTGAAGCCTCTGGAAGCGGGATGGGAAGTTCGGTAGGAGGCGGGATGTCAGCGGGGCGGGTGTGGGTAAGCATAGGCTGAACCGTCTGCTCTTTGGTGGGGACGGGAAGCTCCAGAATGGGAGGGTCCGTCTCTGGGCTGCTGGTTTCAGTGGTGGTGGAGGAGAGCATCGAGGAGGTGGGAGACTGGGCGCTACTGCAGATGCTCCCACTGGCGCGGGTCTCTGGGATGTCCACCGGGTACTGCGGACGCTGGTCCACAGGTTGTCCCACAGGAAGGGACTCGGGAATGTTTTGGGTGGGGGTGTCGGAGAAGCTATGTGGGGGAAGAGTGGAGGTGTGGCTGGGCTCCAAGATGATGGTCTCAGGTGGGAGCTCCTGCTCGCTCTCTGCAGATTCCCAACTGGAGGACTGAGGCGGAGCAGCCACTGTTTCAGTGGGGGAAATCCTTTCGGTTTGTGCCTGAGAGGGGCGCTCTGCTTCTGGAAGTTTTTCAGAGGGCGCAGGGGGCTCTTGGGTTGGGGTGGTGGTAGAGACGGACTGCTGAGGGGCAGTTTGAGTGTCTTTGTCAGTGTGTGTGTGCTGTGTTTTGTGGCGGCGGTCTCTACGCTGACGCTGCAGTGCTAAAGCTGCCGAACAGTAGCAGTAGAAGTGTTCGTGCAGAGACGCCAAGCAGGACAAAGTCGAGAGGTGGCCGCAATATGTGGCGCTCTCCGTCTCCCATACCTCCTCTGGTCTTTTCTCCTCCTCTTGCTCCTCCTCCAACAGGGTCACCGTTGGCTGGGTGACCTCTTCATCCTCCTCGATGAGGATGACGATACGGCTCTCCTCGGGGGGAGGTTCTGAAGGAGCATCAGGAACAGGATCCTCTGAGTCCTCCTTCACTAGAGTGGGATCCAACTCAAGAATATCCAGCCTGGAGGTACAAAGAGCCAGGATGTTTTGCTCAAATCGCTTGTTTAATTTCATCCAATGTTTCTTAGTTATGAACACAACCACACAGAATCTGAGCAAAGTGAACTTTTTTTTTTTTCCTCGAGGAATAATTCACCCAAAAATACCGGATTATAACTACATAACTAAATGTGAAACTGATAAAAGAAGAAATTTGATGACATTGACCAGGAATCACAATGAAAGGGGACAAAAGCTGTAAAGCTTGTAAAAATACACAAAAGCCAGGGTTATTATTAACTAAAACTATTTAAAATCGATTTCGGTAATAAAGATAAAAAGAAAAACATTTTTTTTTAATAAGTACAATTACTAAAATTATATAGAATAAAATCTACATAGAAACATTTAAAAATAAATAAATGGTAATAAAAAAATAAATAAAAATTACTAAACTTGAAAATATAAAAATAAAAGCCAATTCAAAATATTATTAAGTGCAATAGTATATAAAAATACTACTGTAACACTGGCAATAGAACAACAAATATAATATAGGATATCTATTCACCTTGTAGACTCTATTCCAAAAGTAATGAAGTACGATAAACTGTGAGAAATGGACCAAAATTCATCCACAATAACTGACAATATAATTACTATAAATATTTATTTAAAAAAAACAAAAAAAAAAAACTGATGTACCGGTACTAATAATGTCTACTCAAGATCTTACATTTTTCTGTGAATTCAATTTGATTATACTTTCAGCTACCAACAAGATTGCAGTATCCCAAACTCAATTTACCACATTAAATATAGCAGATTGAATCTAGGCCTGATTATGAGGCCGCTACAGTTCATTAGGGCTTTATATGCTTGAGCTGTTTCAGAAAAAGGACTCCGTGGTTGACTCGGTATGTGTGCAAACAGTTCAAACCAGTCTGTGCTGGAATACGCTGACTAGCTCAGGGCTCAGTATTGAGCAAGCATTTGGGGTTTTAATGTGCTGGATGATCAGGGGGTGTGTAAGAGAGAGAGAGAGATAGTGTGCGTGTGTGAATGAGACTCACGTAGCGGGCTGTTCAGTAGGGGTGGGATCTGGTGTGAGTGTGGTTTCTGTTGACTCCTGGGTGACGTTTTCTGTCCCAGAGGAAACGTTTCCTGAGCGAGATGAGAGAGAGAGAACTGATTTTGACAGTGAGAAAAGCAAAAGTAGAATGTGCACATCCACACTGCCCAACCTCAACACAAAGAGGGCCGTTGTTCAGAGAAAAGTACCCAAGATTGAAAACACAAATACAAATGTGCCCCTAACTAAAAACAGGTGATCATCTCAGAAAGCTTGAAATCATATAATGCTTGGCATGGATTAAAACGTATCCAGAACAACTAGGACATCTAAAAGAAAACATGGCAGAGACAGCTTTGGAATAGCAGGCATTTTATGAATTCTTGTCACATGTCATGATCCTTATAAAGAATTAGGAATATTACCTTATCTTGAAGATTTGTGTAAAAGACATTAAGTTACTTTCTAACATGCAAGTTTATATATATATATAAAAAACAACAACTCTGAGATATGCCACAAAGACTGCCGAAACCATCTAGCCTGGATAGTGAATATTAATTAGGTGATGTAATATTCACCCAGTAGTTTTAACTAATTTGTTGAAAGCCAGGTAAGTGGATGCTAATCCTATTTAGATTAAGTTGTTTTATGTAGCTAAAAAACATTTGTGTGTGTGTGTGTGTGTGCTGCAATGCAGGCAAGTAAAACAAAGCTCTTGAAGATGAAGATCACTGACCAGAAAGTAACTTCTGCGATGCACATGGATGCCAAAATATTCAGGGAAGTTTTTCTGAAAAGATTAAACCTGCCGGTATGTGCAAGTAAAGGTCCATTCATTTTATTGGTATAAATTTGGTCATTATTTGCTGCTATCAATAAATCATATTATGCATTATATTGTCTATTGACCACTCTACGGTCTAGGTATTTGTATTGGCTTTTTAAAAACTCACAATGTAACAGTCAAAAGCAAAACTGCTTTCCTTTTACAAACTTAGTATAAACTTTCAGCCATCCACTCGACTGCAATCTCAAGGGACATTGTAAAAATATCTTGTTAAACAGTCTTTACTCTTTTAGACGGTTTATGGCATAGTGTTTTTAAACTTCACTGCATTTAGGAAAGCCACATGCATGCTTGAACAGCATTTTGTAGCAGCTCTCTCTGGACACACACACACACACCATGGGAGAGTTTGATGCTGGCAAGCGCAGCTACAGAAGCTATCAAAGACGTGCTTTCACTGGCAGGCCTCACAGTTTCAGCACTGTTGGCATGGTGACAGCCCTCACCAGTCACAAACAGCTGCCAAGCAAAGAGGAGCAAATAAGTGCAGCAATTTCTCCGGACAAACTCAGGACAGGGCATTTTTAATAGCCGAGCGCAAGGCAGAAATCAGGGCCGTACCTTCCATTTCAGCTCCGTCCTCCAGCTCTGGTTTCCCTCCAAGGACATTTGCTGCAATGTTGTTTACCATATTCAGGATGGCGTCTAAAATGAAAAACAATCCAGAGAAAAATAACTAAAAATATAACATTGAGGTAAATTTCCGACAGTGGCAGCACACAAACTGAATTTCTGTATTCAGAAAAGCAAAATAAAGCACTCAAAATCTAATGATAATTGCCCAAAGGTGATGGAATTTTTAATTATTGCGGAAGTAGGAAGTCTACGTGTCAGTATGTGTATTGTGAGCTAGAACATGTCAATTTAATCTTTTGTTTACAATGTCATTTGGTCTTATTTATTATTATTCAATAAATTGTGTTGTGAATAACATTGACTGATAAATGAGTGCTCCGCTTCGGGACTAGCAAAGCACTGTGTGCATGTGCACAAATCATCTAAGACGTACGTTTTTAGCAAATCACACATTGTATGTACAAAATAATGTTGTTATAATGAATGAGTTACTGCTGTCATTAAAACATTAACCGCATAAAACATTTAATTAATTGCATGTGCTAGTGTTATTATATACTATTGCAGTATTTATTCATATTGTGAATTAGATTAGTTTTTAATTTTGTAACTAATGTGATTACTATTTAGCTATCCTCTATTTCTATTGTCAGTTATAATAAAAGACCTTCAACTGAAACTATTTTAGCTAGTGGCCAAGAAAACATTTTGTATTTTCTAAGATTATAATTGTCTAACATTCATATTTTATTTCAGCTCATTTTCATTTAAAGAAAACTTTAAGTTATATTTTAAGTTAACAACTTTGCTCTAAAAATACACATCTAAACATTTCATTTACATCCTGCTCCATGCTTAGCATGAAACTGGTTCATCAAGTGTGTGTGTGTGTGTGTGTGTGTGTGTGTGTGTGAACGGAGGAACAATAATTGACAAGACAAACTGTCTTGGATGGATATTGAAAACACAAGTTTTACAAGAACTTGAAACTGGGGCAGGGGACATACAATTTCCTTGAATGCTAAAGTTAGAACAAGTTTAGAAGCTTTGAGTAAACTGCAATGTTATCAACTAAGATTGATGTCAGGAAACTGGGATCCTCACATGTTTCTATAATTATTAAGTCAACATTTTTAACCACTTCTGGTCATAGTATAGCTTTGGTTAATCTAAATTTCACTGCTTGGAGTGTGTAGTCACGTTTGAAAGACATGTGTGAAAGCTGTTGACTCTTCTTTCACTCCCTGACAAAAACAGTTGCCCTGATTCAGCGTCTACGGTCAGGTGACATGCCATCAGGTTATATGTCAGTGTCATTATTCTGATGTTTTTTTCGTAACTTTCGTAAACATCCCTCACATCAGATCGAATTTTGCTTTACTGTCAGACATTATACTGTGATCTTCAATTGTGTGCACGTATGGTGGCGCGTGCTTTTCATCACTTCACTATAGACCATTTCAAAAGATGTAAACAACACTGGCCCAGAAGCACTTCCTGTTTCAGTTTTTTAACACTACATAAAAGCTGGGATAAAATACAACCAACAGAACATTTAAAACTGAATCAAAAGTTAAACAAACATCTTTAAAAAGTTTTCTTTACATGTGAAATAAAGAAAACAGTTACAAACTGAAACAGGAAGTGCTTCTGGACCAGTGTTGTTTACATCTTTTGAAATGGTCTATAAAGAGCTAAAGAAATTAAGAGCACGCAATGTCGTAGTTACATTGTCAATTAGAAAGTCAGTAAATTATCAAAGAGTACCAATAAATGACACAACTGGTACATTGTGTTAGCTGGGAAGGATTCTCATTCAAGTATGATGTTCAACCTGTTCATCAGGATTAGTGTCCATGTGTTTTAATAACAGTTCATGTTAGTATTGTGTAACTATTTTTGATGACTGTGGTGGCTCATACCAACTTACTAACTATATAGTATTAAGAAATACTAGTTTGGGCCTGCTATTTACCATTATTCATCAGTGTTAGTGATACAATGATACAAGAGTGACATTATAGTCATACAATTTGAGTGTATGTTAAGTCAAGTGGGACAATATTTGTGTGTCAACCATTTTTGAGAAATAAATCAGCTTAGTTTAAAGGGATACTCCACTTTTTTTTGGAAATAGGCTCATTTTACAACTCCCCCAGAGTTAAACAGTCGAGTTTTACCGTTTTCGAATCCATTCAGCCGATTTTCTGATTTTTAGAAGAATATCAGTAACCAGACAGTTTCTGATCTCATTGACTTCCATAGTAGATTTTTTTTTTCCTACTATGGAAGTCAGTGAGACCAGGTGCTGTCTGGTTACTGATATTCTTCTAAATATCAGAAAATCAGCTGAATGTATTTGAAAACGGTGAAACTCAACTGTTTAACTCTGGGGGAGTGGTAAAATGAGCCTATTTCCCCCCCCCCCCACCCCCCCCCACCCCCTCCAAAATATGGAGTATCCCTTTAATGTCCATGGGAAATGTGGGTCCCATGTCCAAACCAGCTGAGAACCAATGATTCACTGAATGGACATACTTGTGGCAGAGCCCAGCAGATTCTTTGATGCCTTGTCCTCTGACGGCATGTAGCCGGGTGGGTAATCTGCAAAAAAGAAGTCTGGAATTAGGACAACAGCATTAGTCAATGAACACACAGAACTACTGAGAAAGAGAAAACAGAAAAATGTAGCCTTGTGCCCAATTTAAATGATTAAATTCTGTCGTCCAGTAGTGCATCAAACAGAATGAAAGTAGTGTTTACAATTATATCTCAGGACAAACGTTACGCCATACTCAATAAATGTCAATGCATTGAAGTTTAGAATCACGTCGCACTGCTTGTTCAGTACTGTACACATTGTTACCCATGTTTTCTGTGAGCAAGAATTCAGAAAGATGATCTCACCATAGTCTTCATCCAGATACTCGGTTCTCTCTGAGGTGTACTGAGAGTCGGCTATCTCGTCATACTCTTCCACCATACTGGTGCCAAACACCCTGATATCCACAAAGATACACACAAGAAACACAAAGATCAGATACTTGGAAGTCTAAAAAAAACAGTAAAAATAGGATAAAAACAGCATAGGAGGAGAGTCGTAAACAATTTCTAAAAATAACAAAGTGTTTCTGCATTATCTTAAAGAACACAGCCTCAGAACAGATAAGAGAAAGACAGGCCTCATAACGAGAAATATTAACGTAAAGCCCGCTGTGATCATCAGCACAACTTATCTCTGCTTTCTACAAACAACTGTAATCACTTTGCCCTTTGCCTAGGTTAGAGCCAGTGGAGGTCTTTAAAGACATGTTTTACAGCCTGTTCTACTCCACATGCAGAGGAGGTAATTGCAGTGGAAGAAAAATAAAGACAGATATCCAGTGAATTGACCAGTCTCAGAAAATAGGGAAGTGGGAGTTCGGAATACAAGTTATGCCGTAGATTTGTACGCACCCACAAGGATTGCCACATGGTGATCTATATCATGTGGCTTGTAAAATAACACCTTTAACAGAAAGTAGCTTCAGAACGAGGTCATTTAGAAAGGACTTTTATTGTTTTTTTCCTTTCTATCTGGCCGTAGAGTTTTGCTTGCCTCTCACAGTATATACAGTCATTTTCTAGGAGTGTATGTCTCGGGTGCAGCCAGACCAGCCCCTTTATGGGCCTCTAACCAAGATTAAATCTCCTGCCAATGCAAACAGACCTGAGGAGCCCGAAGCAGAACAGAGATCTAACTCAACTCAAGAACTTTGCCTTTTAAAACCTTTAAAACCCTTATAAAGCCATGTGTCCTATCTCTGAGTCAATGAAGCAAGTACGGGGTCATAAAATCAGAATCGACCTGCTTCTCAATACAAAATACCGCTGACGCGCAGGATGCTTCGGTTAAAGAAAAGGTCTGTTATCAAGACGCTTTCTTAAAACTCCAGGAAAACATATTTTTTGTATAACTACTTGATGTGCAGGTTTTACTATAACACAAAAAATAAAATGTCACAACATGACACATAACAAAAAATTCCCCACATGATTTATTACATCAAAAACAAACTTACATATGCAAGTTTGCAAACGCTGTAAGCCTGTTGTACATTTACTACCGTTCAAAAGGAGTATGAATGAAATTAACACTTTTATTCAGCAAAGACACTTTTTAAAGCTACACTGTAACTCTTTTAGTTTATTCTTAGCTAAAAACACTTAGTTCTTTCAAAAATATGTCCTCATTAATGTATATTTACTTTGTTCAAGTAATAAAGTATTGTCGTGAGTGTATAATATGCCATTGAAAATACATACGGGTAAGGGGTTCTAATGTCGGTCGCCATGTTGCCCCTCCATCTTGAAAGTACATTAGCCAAAGAGGGACATACCAGTTAATTCAAGCTTCGCCTTTCACGTTTACGTTTGAGTTAACACTCATAATGAGGTCGAACTGGAAGCCATGTTAATCTTTGACTACATTGGCCACCGTAGGAGTTAAAACGAAATCGGAATTGGGAGGAACAGAAACTAATATTCACTGGACAGTTATATACCTTTTCACCGCTCATGGGGGTAAAAATCACACAGTGTAGCTTTAAGTTTATCAAAAGTGACACTGAATGTATTTATAATATTACAAAAGATGTTCACTTTAAATGCTATTCTTTAAACTTACTAGGGGTGTGATGATATACTTAGCTCACGAGATGATACAGTACTGGAATTCATTCACAATAATTCAACACACCTGATCAGGCTGAGTGGACAGAAGTGTTCAGAGCCGAAATGGGACAGCAGCTCAACCTAAAAAAAAAATATATAAAAAGACAAGCACGCTCAAACATGGTCATGAAACAAAACCAAACTGAATCTCATAGATATATACACTAGATGTTGCCTTGGCTACAGCAGTTCATTAGAACGAATGTGTCAACAGAGCCGCCATCTTGGAACAAGGGAGCCCCTCCACTTTAATGCATCAGCATCAATGTAGACAAAGGTCTAACCGAAAATAAATCATCATGAATGCAATTTTCTCGTTTTTTTGGTTCGCTCCAACGGCCAGACATGTATTTATCATTGATTCTAAAAAAAAAATGTAATTTTTTTTTTAAACACTCTTACTAGGTTCAGATTTTATTCGTGAACATCATACAGAGCACAAAAGTCCACCCCAATCCATTAATTCGAAATAAAGGCAGAGATAGCAGCATTACCTAGCTGCTTCCTATGACAAGACCCCTATCCAAGATGGTGGCGGTTTTGACGCATGCTTAGAACCCCAAGGTGACGTCTAATGTATGTCTATGACTGAATCTAACATTGTCCAACGTCCCAATAACATCCAACAAAATATAGTACACATTTAGAGCTGAAGAATTTGCAAAGCATGATTGTTTTTTCTCTTGTACGTGTGAGAAAAGATGTGTATTTGTGTGTAAGGAACTGTCACTGTCATGCATTACTCTACGTGAGTCCTGCCACCCAAAGCAGCACTGACAGGATCTGAGAGAAAAGAATGCTAACCTTGATGTATTTGATGAACATCTGATGCAGGAGGAGAAGACAGGAGAGAGCGGAAACAAAGAAACACAGAGAGGAAGATCAGTTTAAAAGACTTGATTCATGCTGTAGCAGGTCGAGCATTTTGAACTGTTCTTGTTTGTTCTGCTTTCATAACTTGAGCAGCGGTACCAATGGCAGGAGAGAGGGTTGGCTGAGAGAAAGACTGCAATTAGAGCCACAAAGTGGGGAAAAGAGCAGCGGACAACAAGTAAACGAAAACATTCAAATAATAAACTACACAGGAGTCGAACAGAGCATGACAGAACAGGTTTAGGGCAGCTCAATATTGGCAAAGCATCAGTGGTACTTCTTGACATGTTACAGCAGATAATTAAGTGATCATCCAGGAACACATAAATCAGATCGAGTGAAAAGAAAATTAAAGATTAAAAATAAACAGCAAAGCGCAGCACCAAGCAAGAGGCACAGTTAGGAACCCTGGAGTTCATTCAAAAGCATACAAATTAGGGATAAATCTGTGTTCCAATTTTGTTTAAGTAAATACTTTGTATGCGCCACACACACACACACACACACAGAATACTGGACTGTTTATCCAAACTGAATCTGCATATTTCTTTAGCCTTTTAGCTCTCAAGTATTAATACACTGACATACAGACCTCAAATGCAAATCTACAAGTCATGAATGTGTATTCAGCATTCTAGAACAACCCATATTTGATCTGAACAGTACAGTACAGAGACTCTAAGACCTGAGGGAAGGGCACGGCTTCTCTTAAATGACTAAACTGTCACATCCCCCCCCCCCCCCTTTTCAAGTGTTGGGAAAGTTCACTCTTTACATGAACTAGTTGAAAGTTCAGTTCACAACATGAGTTCACAGTTCATACTTCAAACATGAACTTTTTTCCATACGTTGCGAGCTTTTTTTTGTATTATTATTGCCACAGCCCATATACAACCACAGACAACAATTATTTTATCGACAGGCAGTTTACACAGAAATGTAAGAGTTTTCCCATCCTCGCCAACCTCGTCATAAAATCCATTTTAAATGATCATCCGATGCCTCCTCGCTCGCTGCTTTGTCGACGGCGGCCACGGTGCGACAATGGCGGCTTGTTTTGCCAGATTGGGTGTTTTTTCGCTACATATTAAGGCATACGGCATTAAGAACTGAAGTGTTAAGTGTTTTAGCCGGGTTTTCGCCTGGAAGTCTCTATAGAAATCTGGCACCCTATTGTACGAAGTTAAACTGAGAGAATTTGTGTTCACAGACTCCAGATTGAATGCGTTCACAGTAACATTCTTTATACGTTCAGTAATACAGTACGTTCAGTTCACGTTCGCCCAAAATATGAACGCGTTCAGGCACAACACTGCCCCTTGCCCTGCCTCTTATTCAGTAATAACCTTAAAAACACACTTTATTCATGTAATCCAAGATCATAGGTCTGTTGTTCTTTAGATCATAGGTAAAATGTGTGTGATTCATTTAAAGATCTTCATGATTCAAATGTTACAGTATATAGACACATCAGAGCACAGATCTGTGACTTCATCCTTTATCCTATTTATTAAATAAAGTTTCATAATTTTTATTTTAAATGTGTTACTTGTGAAAAAATAGGATTCACTTTTCTAATCCTTTCCATTAAGTGTTTAGACATAACTAACTAAAAGCAGATGTGCTACCAACTACATTTCGATACCTCAGACTGTGTACTGCGAACAGAGCCATGCAACAAATTGAGCAGGAGAAATAAGGAAACACACCCTTCCTAGAGTTTCCACATTCAAGGAAATTTTACAACCAAGTAGCTTTGTGAAGATTGATTCATTTGAGCACATCCTTTTACCTTGACATATTTGGCATAGAGTTGCTCATCCAGAGGGAAGCTCTGTACTGTGCGTTCATCGCGGGCGTGAAAGGTGCCCAGCTTGATCCACTTATTGGTCGGATACCTAAAGTTAAGAAAAGTTGGTGTTTATGTAATACAGTCTCCCAACCAGGCAAATTGTGATAAGATTTCAGCAACAAAGCAATTTGTCCGTCCACACTGAATGGGAAAATGTGATGCGGCAAAAATCACAGCCAACCACAAATGACTCCATGTTTAATGTGAGGCAGGATTTGAAACAAATGACATATCACTGTAATTAATGAAATGTGCTGCAGTTTACCAGAATAAAAACTCACATCCACAATGGAGAGATCAGTCCACGCATCAGAATGTGCCTGTTAGGAATACTGAACACTACGTGTGTCTGCGTCAGTGATGTTACCTGTCACTTATGGACACAAGGAAATCTTTCGGCGTAGATGAGAACAGCTCAAAGTTTGCTATGTCCAGCTGCTTCACTTGGATTGGCTCACAGAGCTCAATTACAAACCTGCATTGGGAGATTGAAAGAGGAAACAAAGGGGGAAAATCTGAGTGCACAAATAAATATATCAACTTGTATATATTAATGCTGTCAAATCGTTTAATCGAATCAAACATAAAGGTTTGTGTTTACATAATACAAATGTGTGTGTGACGACTGACGAGACACTTATCTCAAGAAACTGGGTTGAAAAGAACGAGACGAGATGTGATTAATTGGTTTGACAGCTACAATATATAAATTTGTATACTACAATATATAAATATATATATTTGATATATGTAAATTTGTATATTTTATGTTTGTTTTAGATTTAATGTATATTTTAAGCTCCATGTCTGATCATTTATTTTTCAAGGGTTTTTAAATCACCTGTTTTGCTGAAACTAGTCCATTTTAGATGTACTTACATGGCAACAAATGAACTTTCTGGTATTAATTTTACGTCCGATTAAGGGTGCACGCCGGAAATAGTTAAAACGAGAATCACAATTATATGACTCAAATTATAAATTGCAATTATTAATCACAATTGTTCTGTTTTGAGACATTTCTTTATTACATTTAATCAGAATTTATTTATTTATTAGCACTTTCATGTAAGCAAAATTCAAGATAATATATAGGGGTTTATTTTATTATTACACATAATCAAAACTGGTGAAACAAGAAGCTTCTCTCAAAAGCTAAATCAGAGAAATTCCAAATATGAATTGCAGTAATTCCGTTTTTCTATTTAACGTTTTTCTATTTAAACAACAAAAAAGACTTTGTATTGAAGCAAATAAGTATTGAAACATGAATCTCAACTATATTCTTGCTATTGTGGTTGCTGAATAAATGCACTTAGGCAACTAAGTGCATTTATTCAGCAACCACAATAGCAAGAATATAGTCGTCGATTCATGTTTGGATTATAGTTCACCACTAAAAGGTTTGCTTGCAGATTTAGTCACAATAAACAGCGTGTGAAGTGGCCATGTGACTAGCTGATTAAATTAGTTGATCTAAATGGATATCACTACAGATGCTCAACTCAAAATCTGCATGTTTGTTGCTGTTTTCAGATAATTAGCGCTTTATTTGCAGTGAAGAGAGATGCCAGGTTTGTAAGATTAAGTAAAACACTTGGGAGAAAATGTGTCCATTTCAGAGAAAAGAGTGATTAAAGCTCTTGACCTAATCTGGCAACCCTAATCATGAACCCTGGAGGCTTGTTACAAAGATAACTGTAATGTAATATGTCAAATGGAAAAAAAACCATATATGGGCAAATAGATTACGCTTAATCAAGAGACTTAAATCATAAGCAAATTAAAATATGATTAATTATACAGCACATGCCTAATTAATTCAATTAATGTAATCCTAAAAATAGAATCGTTAGCAAAAAGCTGTTTAAAACAGATGGAGATTAGAGTCTCTCTCACCACGGGACATGTCAACAACCTAATAGCATTTTCGATCTTACACAAACAGGAAAAAAGCCACTTTATAACAGAAATGAGCAGCTTACTGCAGTCAGTTTCTCTCTTTATCTGCAGTGACTCACCAGATCTTGGTACTGCAGGGGTTCAGCATGTACAGATCCATATTCTCCATCAGGATAGCAGATGTGCTCTGAAAACACAATACACACTAATATAAGACAATAGCTGATCTAGAGCTGATCAATAACATTTCAAATGCAGGAACAACAACAAGATATTAAATGATTGTCCTATTTAAATCCATCCATCTGTCTATCTGCCCCATATGCTGTTTTGCTGTCTGTTGTGCTCTACCTTGGCCTCATTGTTCGCAGAGAGGATTTTGGCCCCACATTCGACAGAAGCGTAGTTATTCTTGAAATTCTTTTGAACCTTTTTGACAGGATGAGGGCTTCCATTTGATGAAGTGTGCAGAGACTGACCTGAAACCAACAAAACAGGTTACAAATGCTTTATCCTATGGATCAGGTAGGCTTAGTGTGAGTGTTTTCATGCTAAGTTCAGGTGGGTATGTTTACCCGTCAATTACTGTCTGAAAACAAAAAGAACGACTTATCTTGATGTATGCGTAGCATGCATATACTGTATGTATTCACTATCTTTAACAGATAACCTGAACGGCAAAATTGTTGGATTTTAACTACCATTAACCTCTGTCACAGCCTAAAGGTGACGACCTTTAGTAAAAGAAGCTATTGATTAACATTGTGCTGATTACAACTTGCAAAAACAACCTGAAAAGGCAACCTAAACGTGACTTTGTAGCTGTGGACCCCACTGACTGAAAGCAGAGACAATAATTACATTTTCCAAATATGATTAACAAATTTGTTTTGAGATTGTAGCAGGTCAAGCAGGCCCAAACAAGACCCACAGAATTAACGAACCTGATTGAATTTCAGTTGTGTGATTTATGCTGGCCGCATAAGCCTCGTTTGAACTTGACTTCAATGGGCCTGGAGAGAGTTCTCTCAGAGAGCTCTCTAGTTTTATAGGCTGCACTTCATTGCCTAAGCAATGATGATAAGGGTCAATTAAAATACTGTTAAGCAAATGGCTGTTAATTTGTTAATTTCGCTTTCAGAATCCGCTGGGAAAAGCCAGATTCTCTAGTCTAAAGTGAGGGTTAAAATGCTCAGATTGCCGTGAGCATGAACATCAAGTTTTGTTACTGTTGTTTTGTGGTGTACTGAAGCAATCCATTGCAGCAGCTTATACATGTGTGCATACTGGGTTACGCAACATTCACTGTGCACGCGGTTTCCACTGAACTGACAAATATGAGCATTTTCAGAACAACCTTATTACAGGAGCAAAAAAAAAAAAAAAAAGAATGATAAATGATGATGAAAAGAGAGGGACTTCTCTGTGTAACCAAGCAGAAGTGGGTCCTAATGGAAGTGCGTGTGAGTGTGCACTGATGCAGAAGAAACACGGAGACAGCCTCGCATGCAACCACTCTCTGGTGGACATGCAGCTCTGTGAGTGTGCACGTGACTCAGTGCCATCTCTTACTTTTCTTCTCCTCTACTTCCATCACTTTCTTCTTCCACTCATCGAAGGTGGGGATGTCTTCTTTACTGGGCACCGGAGGATCTGGACCTCCCTCATGGTCCACCACCTGCCAAAAAACAAGAAAACAAACCTCTATTATAGTGACAACTCAGCCTTCCTCAGTGCTAAACACATTAAATGCTAATTTGCAATTTATTAATTACTTGTTTTGTATTTCAACTGCATTATGCTGGGTAGATACAGCCAATGTGAAATTGGTAGTGGTCTAGAATCCATATAACTGTATATGAAACATTTCTAATATTATACTATATTCGAATACTGCTTTTCACAGGAAGACATTTGATTTTAAGATTTATTAAAATAGAAAATTATCTAAATTGTAATATTTTCCAATATTACTGCTTTTAATGCATTTTTTATTAAATAAATGCAGCTTTGGTCAGACTTTCTTACACACAAACACACACTCCATATAAGGTCTAAATGGCTTTATGCACTCATCTCATTGACCACAGAAAAAAAAAAGATAACTGTTGCCCAGTACAGTGAAGTGTCAAAATATGATCTTCCTCTCTCAACCAAAATATCCTCTTTCATACAATTTCTAATTTACACTGGGTTTCAATGAGCAGTGAGGCTCATTCATGACTTTATGCAAATGCTGCATGAAACAACAGTTCTTTGTGACAAATTCAAAACGTCTGCAAGATCCTTCCTGTTTTAAGGTGGTCTATCCTTCTGTCTCCCCATCACTTTCCCTTTTTCTTTTCCCCTTGTCTCTATGTCTCTCTGTTAGTGCCTAAACAGCAGCGCTGAGTGTGCGTTTGGTTGATTAAACATTTACAAGGTTGTCGGCCCAGTGGAAAACAAACATGCTGATGTACCCAATCCCACCTCTCTCAGCCTACTCCCTCTCTTCTGCCTTTCTCTTCCCCTTTCATCTTCTCTATTTAGGGTGCAAGTGTCAGAGCGGCTTTACAAGAGAGGAGGGGATGTTTTAGACAGATCTTTTAACAGCAGGGTGTGGACTGGCTCAATGGTAACCAAATGCAAACCCATTCACTATCTACATAATGGGGTAAAAGGTAGGGAGAGGAACACTGCAGGGTGCAAAACGTAGCGAGTATTGTCATCATGTTCTGTTAGGTGGCGTAACCTCAAGGAAAACAAAACAAGGAAAATGTATCAGGGCTTAACACATTATACCTTCTAGCTCCATTCCTGAAATCTACAAGACTATGTCATTATAGAAAAAAAATAGAATAATGAATAGATAATCTGCAAAGCCACTATTGAAGGGACTGTAATACACATCTAAGAAAGTTTTTGAACTTTCTATTCAAAGAATCCTGAAACAAATAAATAACCAGTTTCTGCAAAAACACTCTCAAAATCTTTTGAGCGGTAGTGAATTTTAATGTTACATTTTAAAGTTAATTAGCAACTGCAAACAGTACTATATTGAAGAGAAATTGGTATTTTGATTACAGTATAATTAATAATACATGTAATGGTTTATTGAACATGTGTGTCTATTCTATAAGCTCTATTGCTTCCATTTTATATAAGCATTATGCGCTATTATTAATCTGCGTTAAAGCGTTTTTATCGTGTGTAAGGGAGTTTTAGTCTTGTAGGTATTTAATTTATCCCCTCCCATTTTTACAATTAGCAAAAGGGCTGGGTACCGAATTCGGTACTTTTTAGGTACCGACCGAATTGCCTCGGTACTACCGAGTATCGAAAAACGACTTCTTGTTCAGTACCAGATTTCGACACCTAAGGGGTTAACTCGTCAACGCCAGTGAGCCTATACAAACAATAGTTTACGCGGTTACGCCCAGAGACGTGGCTCACGTGAAGTGTGCAGCGTCCCAACCCCCATAGACGCTCGTGAAGCATAAAGCGTCCCAACCCCCTGAAGAAGATGTTGAAAAGGTCTAAAGTGTGGCTACATTTCTCGAGGCTCGATGCCAACAGCGTAGAAAGCAATATTTGTGGCAAAATATATGCTGCAAAGTCCGGTACCACAAGTAATATGACAAAGCACTTGACAGTGCAGTATGTAATCTTGGATCTGGATTTCATAAAATTATCGTTCGACAAAAGTATCGTTCAGGAACCAGTATCGAAATCAAGGTATTGAGATCTTACCGAAATTGTTTGAATGATACCCAGCCCTACTTAGCAATGTGAGATGAGTCTAACAAATGTGCTTGCAGTGTGTACCTGCTGGCTTTCTGTAGGTGGAAGGATACTGTCGGTCTGCCCCGGCTCTGTGAGTTCCAGCTCACTCGGGACCAAAGAAGCAGTCGGGTCAGCACTGGTCTCTGTACTCTGTCCCAAAGATGTGGACTGGTTCTCTGCATGTTCATCCACAACACTATTGAGAGCAAGTAAAGAGAGGAAAGGGTGGGGATATGAAGATACATTAATAGGTTGGTATATAGAAAAACAACAACAACAACAAAAAATTTTGTTCACTCAAATGACAAGTTAAACGGGAATTAAAAAGGTGTATCATGGCATTCCGGGGGAAAAAAAAAATGAAATGAGAAGTAAAAAAAAAAAAAAAAGAGCAAGGCAGGATGACGAGCCTTGATGTGCCTGAAGAAGTTCCGTTACTTGGTCAAACATCAGTTACCAAGTCACCTAATGTAACGCAAGTACTGCAGTTGTCACTATGTAACCTGCTTTGTTACCTGTCGTTTACCTGTTGCTCTGTACTCACCTGGTGAGTGTTGTGTCAAGGGGTTGACTGAAGGGGGGCACAGAGCCCACCTCACACTGACTGGCACTAGAGTTCTCTACGGGGGCATCAGGATGCGGAACGTCTAGTCCACTGAAGGAAAGAAATCATATGCCGTTTACCAAAAGAAGGGAAAGATAGGGAGGAATTGGAGGGAAACTAATAAAGAGAGGGGGGCTACAAAGAATAAGAGAGAGAGAGAAATAAATCTGCCTGGATCCAGGTACGGATTGAAGCATGGTTCATTTTGATCTGTGGACGGTTTCTGTCTTACTGGTTTATTACAATTTTAAAGGCCCATCTAGCTAAGTGCACACCGATATTGACTTTTTTGGGTCCTTGTTGAAATGGAAGATTCATAAATGCTCCAAGTCCAGGAAAAAAAAAAAAAACTAAAACGAGCCATAGAGGTCTAGTAAAGAAGGAGAGATACACTATGATGCAATTAAAAAAAAGTTCCAAAGAAGGTGTGACATGAAGTCCATAAAGTGATGACCGTGTGCTCGGATGATTCAATTTAAAAGTCTGGATGCATAAATGGAGTCACGATGAAACAATAAGAAAACAAAATCAAAAGAAAGGTGAATTTAGAAAACAAATAGTGAAATGAATAAGACAAGACAATCATTCCAAGCTCCCACCCTCTCCTCTCCCAAACTGCTGTCTGTACTCACCTGGAGGGGCTCTCGGAGGAGGAGGCTGAGGTAGGTGAGGCCGGCTCTGGGCTCTTCTGGAGTTCAGCAGCTTGTGCAGAGGGGTCTTCTCCGTGTGGGTCAGTCAGTGGAGGGGTCAAAGCATCGGAGGCGTGGGCAGCCTGGTCCTCTGTTGCAGTTGCCTGTGGAGTTTCAGGGTCTGGCTGGGTTTGGGATAGATGTGGTGCTGTTTGGGGCTGTGTAAGTGTTGGTGGTTGAGCTGACTGCAGTTGGTCTTGTTGTTGGGTGTTCTGGGGTTCTGGTTGTTGCTGCTGCTGCTGCTGCTGTTGTTGTTCTAGCTCAGGGAGAGCAGAATCAAGCTGAATCTGCGGATCCTCCAACACTTCTTCTAAATTCACAGTCTACAAGGACAGAATCACAGATAAACAGATTAACAATAAGCAACAGAAAAAGGTTGGCTTAGTGAAAAACTTCATGACTATGATTTGGTTGTAGACATGAGGTGGAGGATCACAGCAAGAGTGCAACAGTTCTGGAAGTAAAAATACCATTAATTTTTCCCATGAGGGAATTGATTTTTAACTTATAATTATAAACTGTTAGATTTCTCCATAATTAAATTGTCATTTGCAACTCTTCACAAGATTGTAGTTATTTCCCTCATTGAAGCTGTTAATACACAGTCAAGTAACTCTTGTTGAATTTACTAATTTTTCTTTTTTTAAAGCTACACTACGTGATTTTTACCCCCATCTAGTGGTGAAAAGGTATATGACCATCCAGTGAATATTAGTTTCTGTTCCTCTCAATTCCGATTTCGTTTTAACTCCTACGGTGGCCAATGTAGTCAAAGATTAACATGACTTCCAGTTCGACCTCGTCCATGAGTGTTAAACGCGAAAGGCGAAGCTTGAATTAACGGGTATGTCCCTCTTTGGCTAAAGTACTTTCAAGATGGAGGGGCAACATGGCGACCGACATTAGAACCCATTACCCGTATGTATTTTCAATGGCATATTATACACTCACGAGAATACTTTATTACTTGAACGAAGTAAATATACATTAATGAGCACATATATTTTTTAAAGAACTAGGTGTTTTTAGCTAAGAATAAACTAAAAGAGTTACACAGTGTAGCTTTAACGTTATACTTGTGGTTGGTTGGTTTGGTTTATGGCTTATAACACTTTAATAAATCCCTATGGGAAAAATTAATGGAAACCAAAAGTTAACAAGCACTGTATTTAATGGTAACTCATAACTCAAATATTTTTTGAAATATTTTTTGACATACTTATTAGCATGCATATTACTAGAATATTGGCTGTTTATTAGTACTTTTAAAACACATATTAATGTATTGTTAAAATATGTATGATTATGTATAACGTATAATTAAAATATTCTGTATGACTAGCCTATATTCTACATCCCTCAATACCTAAACTTAAGAACTACCATACTAACAATTAATAAGCAGTACTGTTTTGGGAAAAAAGTCATAGTTAATGGTTAGCTACTATTGTGAATTTGACCCTAATCTACGTGTGACCGAAAAAATACACTGAAAAAGATATAGGATTTTGTGTGTCCTATCCATTGAGTCGCACGTGTCGGTCTCAAAGGTTGGGGGTTAGGATGAGATACAGTATGTAATAGAAGAAAACAGATATGGCGGTTGGATTACGCGGGCACCTGTTTGTGCTTCTCTTCGTGTTGAGTGTCTTGTGAGTGCAATGGAGTTTCCTTTAGTGCAGCAGTCTCGGTCTCCAGGCCCACGCTGTGCGATGACTGAGTGCGTGTCGCCCTTTCCTCCTCAACCTAAAAGAGAAAAAAATACGACTAAAGTGAAAAGGCCAGTTTCTCACAAACAATTTAATGCCATCTTTTGCCCTTTTTGGAGTGCGACAGACCATGGTCATGTGTATTTTTGTCGTTTCATTGTGAGCAATGTGATAATTCGGCCAAAAATCTGTCTGTGCTCATCAGAGGTATTTGGAAAGATATGAGGTTGAGTAAATGACATGATTGACGAATTGATGAGTGACTTTTTACTAGTCCTTCAACAACGGCTGAGTTGGCAGAACTGGTTTTATTTTGATGCTACCATGCAAGTTTAGTGGGAGAAAAGAGAAAACACTTTTGTGACTGCCAGGGAGTGTTTAAGTGCAAAGAGGGCAAGTTTACAGATTCACACTTTAGTTGAAGATTGAATTACCTTAACTTTAATGACTGCACACTATCAACAGTTAACGTGGAACTAATCAGCCAGTCTCACTAAGAAATATTTGACAACCAGATGACTCCACGCCTCTATACAGCCTTAAATCTATAGGTTACACAGAGGAGGGGGGTCTTTGTTGGGGCCCCTGTCGGTGAGTGGCTTTATAGATTAGCCTGTTGAAAGACAAATGTCAACAACTCGCTGAATGAGGAGCTATTGCACAACTCCAGGGACTATTTACACAACAGGCAAACTCCCTTCTCTAGAAGTCCCATTTCACACTACAGAGTTAAATCTCAATGGTGTTAAAGACGCACACTAACGACTTAATTAGAAAGTTCGAGTGCTTGCAAGTTGTTGAGGTATTTAGTTGGTAACTGTGTAGAGTCATTGTTTGTCACCTTTTTATCAGTCCCTGGTTCCTCCGTTGTGTAACGGCTGTCATCCTGTGCAGGGAGTCCTGGGCCAGAGGAGATCTCTTCTGAACAATAAACATGACGACACGAGTGCCTGCAACACACAGAGTAAAAACGTAAGATTCACAAAAGAGGAGTTGATGAGTTGTATGTGACCTACATGTTATATAAAAACTCTTAATCTACTACTAAGGTCATAAGAGCTCATGACGACATCTCTAGCTTTCATAGCAATGAAGAAATTTGCATGGCTGAGATGCCAGATTACACCTCTTTCCATTGTTAATTCCTCCAAGCACAGTGAAAGTTATTCTGACTAAAGCTAATTACATCAGAGCTCTCATAAAAGCGGTTTCACCCAAACAGTCTGGCATTTACCACTCAAAATAAACTGAAATTTTGTCCAATCATTTTCACGGTATTACAGTCTCACGCTGCCTAATGCTGTCTAAGCTTAGTTGAGAAATAGAGTCTGAATGGCATGGATTACCATT
Source organism: Cyprinella venusta (assembly GCA_038021265.1). Taxonomy (NCBI): domain Eukaryota; kingdom Metazoa; phylum Chordata; class Actinopteri; order Cypriniformes; family Leuciscidae; genus Cyprinella; species Cyprinella venusta. The sequence goes on along the minus strand of CM075876.1, from coordinate 14,159,986 downwards.
ATGTTTTATGATTTCAGTCAAGGGAATAGATGGGAGGAATTTATGTTCAGATTAGATGATGTACACAAGAATAGATTTTCAGATTATTCGGATACACTGCTTTGGGTCCACACAACAAATGAAAAGGCTAAAGAACAACACCCTATCAGAGTGCTCACACAATTGGGCTGTGTAATAAAACAGAAACTGCTCACAGCAGGGTATTTTACGTCCAAAAGTAACACTATTGGTGTGTTTTAAAAGGTGTCAGGATCGAAGACACTGAACTATGACTTAATCTTGGAATGTTGATTTGGTTTTTAGTGTGCTGACCGTCTAACACAGGCCTGTGCATGACACTTTTATAAACATAGAATTAAAAATACATACAACATCCTGCGATTATGATTTACATTTATTTTTTGGCCACATAGAATTGGAAGGATGGAAAAATGACAAGTTGTACAAAACAGTTTGTAATGCTGCTTGATTAACAAGATATTTTTTAACATATTATTAAAAAAATATAAAGTATATTATTATAAAGTATTATCTTAAAAACACCTTACTTCCACAATGGAAAAGTAAGGTGGATAATGTGGATGTAAGAGACCAAGGCGAGCTTGAGAAAACTCAAGAGGTTTTGTTCTACTCCACTGAAATAATTTATGCTTGGCTAACTATTACCTCACTCTTTCACTATGAGAAATGAAATGTGAATGAAGCAGTTAATAATTAGACAGATTTTATGTGGCAACACACAACACAACCCAAACGTGATTTTAAAGGCCATATGATTTCCACAATATGACCAAATTCACTGTGTGTTAATTTATACAGTATATACGTTGTGCAGCACTTAATTTGACAAAAACTAAAAATGCAATGTTTTGATGTAAAGGATTTATTATTCAGTTTAATGCAATTAAAAAACAATTGTTAAAGTTCTTTTAATTAATTTGATTACCACAGTCTTGATAATACATTTATCAAATCAAAAGACTAAATCAAATTAGAATTTGGAGGGGAAATTAAATAAATAAAAGGTTTCATAAGGTCATTTAAAAAAAATAGTTTACTTAAATGCTTACAAATTATTAAAATTGATAAAGACATGCTTTTTGGATATAGTTACCTTAAAAAAAAGTTAAAAGAATTAAAACAGAATTAATTAAAAAAATGTAAATGGGAAACAGAATTGGGAACTTCTGAGGTTCCAGAAATATTCTATGAAGTTTTAATGCTTCCTTGCAACACTCACACCGTCACGATGCGACACTCACAATGTTTGGAAAAGAACTGTAAACCGCACACTCAACAGCAGTATCTGAATATCAACTGACGCTCTTCTTTGCCAAACTGATCAATCAATTATACACTATATCCATCCCTCCTAATCCTGCCGGTCTAATTTAAACAGCACACAGCCCCATGGGAGGTAAAATCACGGCAAAAATCTTGTACTATGCATCTGCTCGCCAAAGAAAGCTGTCCGATGACTTTTTGGAGAATGAACAACAGCTGGGCCTTGTCATTATCAGCACTCTGTCTCGCTCTCATTTCAAATGTTCACATGGAGTAACTTGAGAGCGTCACCTTGACTAGATTTAGGAGTAAGGGGAACCTGTGCACATGCAGGCTCATGTTAGCACACTGTCAGCACCTCGGCCAGTATGTTCAAACCCTTAATCAGGATTGGACCAAACCAACTTCAAGTGATTCCTCTGATGGGACTATACTCGTTATTATCCAGCCTTTGTAATAAGATGTTTACTTGAAGAAAGCATACGTGCAAGTCCTATCCTTGAAGACACTCCCACTTTAAGACATAATGAAACACTTCTTGAAAAGTTTACAATGAGGAAAAACTTTCAAAGAGCAATAAATTACCTATTGTAAAATGGTGTTTGCAAGACAAGCGAGGAAAATGAAGGATACACTCCTCAGATTCTTTACATTGTCACAGATGCACATGGATCTGAGCTGATGATTAATGGGTCAAACCTTGAACATATATACACAACCAGATATAGTGTTCATATAGGTATCAGCGGGGAGTTATTGAGTAACAAATGTACTGGTCTGTGTGTCTTATGACCAAAACTATAGTAGCAGGGGCGCCACATACATATAGGCAAACTGGGCAGTTGGATAGGGCCACAGATTAGGTACAGCAAAAGCAATAAAGACAGAGAAGAATAAAAACACATCTACAGAGGAATTATATTTTCCAAAGTTATTTTATTGGCAAGCATGATTGTATTACATACATTACTGCCAACGCAACACTTGACCTGACATAAGCAAAACAAATTTGCATGTAAATGGTTCATACATTCAAGAGGTTGACTGATCAGACAGCCAATATTTAGTATTTTTTTTTTAAATATTCTGCTTGACCAATAAGTGTCGAAAGTGGGACTTTTATTTTAAGAATAAATGTGTTTAGGCTTGGCATTTAGCCATTAGCAGCATCCACGCCCAACACACACCAGCCAACACCGATCACTCATGTGGATTATATCTTTGTAGTAATGACCAGCTAACTGTACATTATCATGTTTGTTCCAAAGACTAGTAACAAAATAATGAAATAAAAAGACATTATATATTGATTCGAGTTGAAATGTAATTATGTGAGAAGCAAGAGAGTAAAGAGTGGAGTTGCCCGAGACAATGGCCAGTTACAGATAAATGGTCATTATACATGAACTGACCAATCAGAATAAAGTATTCCAGCCAGACTGTCTGAGACAACTATGTACTAAATATTTTTTGAAAAGTCACACAATAAACAAACGCACTAACAAATAGCAAGAATAAAAATGTAAATGTACAGCTCCTCTGTAGATGATATGAGCAGAACCAGCTGCCTTTAGTAGCCAATGTTTCACTACAAACCCAAACACCAAAACAGTCTCATATGTGGAGATTTATACTCAATAACAACCATTTTTATGCCTCCATATCATACAAGACTTAGTTTAGGCCTGTGTGGAGAAGAAATTTATGCATACTTTTTGATAGCCTAACATATTTTTACAACCCAGGCAAATAATGGCAGCAAAAATCATGACATGTCATGACAAGAAAATAGGTCAAACCCTTACCGTATAAAAGAGATATAGGCCTATTCCGTTCCCAAAAAGGGGAGTTGCACTCAAGAGCAGGTCAAGCTTTTTTTCCCTCTCTGGATTAAAATAAAATAACTTTTTGATGTTACATAACAGTGATTCAAGTCTCAAGACACAATGAGTGTCTAAATAACCACAAACAAAGAGCAGAGTGGGTATTGGGGGGGGTATCTACAATTGTTCATATAGATACTTCCGCTGTTGGGAAGAGACCCAACAAAGGCGGCTGTGCGCCCCACAGGCATATCAGGGATACTGCTGCTTTTCCATTGGACAGGGAGCTTATGGGAACTCAGTGGGAGAACATCATATCGCATTTAGCTCTAATTTATGAGAGAGGTTACAGTGAAGCACAGCAGGGATCAGAGCTGAGGCTGATGATGACAAAGGCAGAACTAGGAAATGATCTAACCTGATTTGCAAAAAAGATGACTTGCTGCATGTTTTTTTTTTATATATATATAATTAACAAACATCACAAACATAAAACCTTGGTTACATCACATCATCACCCTTGGGCCAAGATATGGGAAGAGACACTAAACTTGTCCATGTGCAAATTACAAACACATTTTTCTTTGTTGGATTAAAGATATCTGTTTTGTCTGAACCAGTTCATGGCTGTAGACATATAGGAGAAGGTTGACATGTTGGGTTAAGTTACAACATTCAACTATCCCAAATAAGATCCCGAATCGTTGGAGAAGTCTTAGATGCTATGCAAAGTGCACACAGTCAATATTTCACGACCCAGCAGAAATTGCAGACAGTCAGGGGGGTCTGCAATGAACATGAAGGTTTGTCCAAACAAGTGAGGGACCCTGTGGAATCACAGGGACGGGACAAAAACTAAGCGCCAGAACAGATAACTGGTGACGGGACACTACACAATAAATGATGGCAATCAACTTATCGGTGCTCCGCTTGATGTGACAGATTCATTTTGTTCCAGTGTTTATTCTCTCAGTCTGTCTGGATGAGCAGATTTAGGGAAGCCAGGCGGCAGGCGCCCAGCAAAATCCCCCAAATATTTCCTGTTAGCTTTAGCCCTGAGACCAGGATCCACAACTGTACTACAATCATAAACAATGATGCCACTAAACTTAACATCATCTCCCATAGACTGTCAATGAGCTTAAAAATCAGGCTTGCATTGTTTCACACGCATATATGCTATAAATGCTACCGTCTAAAATACTAAGTCTAAAACTGACACTGAACTGAAACTGAAAACACCTGGACTTGTGTGAAGTGCCCATAAATAACTCCAGATGGAGGCTAATGCAAATGCCGTGGTTGGCATTTGTGGCTGATGGAACTGGCTTTAGTTTAACAATATTTACCAATGATAAAAGTGTGCAGCCATCCATCCATCTAACATAGACATACAATTTACAAATATGTAAATTAAGCAAGAGGAAAAAGCATTTGCCTCTTTCCTCTCTGATTGACATTTTGCTTAAATTGACACTTGTTACACTATGAAAATGACCATAATTTCAGGATTTCATCAGTAACTGAATTTAAACCAACAATGATTTGCGATTTGCGAAAAAATAAATAAATGTTGCTCCATCTCTGCAAGCGCTGTGAGTTTGAGTCACTTATAATGTACATTTGAAAAACTTGGACAACAGGTTTTGGAAACGCTTCCCGTTACAAGTTTTTACTCCAAACTGCAATAACGGTCTTTTCTGATGTGACATCACTTCATATCACAGAATGAATCAGAAAATATATCATTTTACAGTATTCTATACAGTGATAAAGGCTGTCGGTTAGCACTGCATTATATATACTACTTTACTCTTATGAAAACACCTGAGATATCTAGAAGAACACAGGTAAACCATAATGTCACAATTGTATGTTTCATCAGTCAAAACGTGTCTGCATTTTATTCAGCTGTAGCGATATCTACTGGAAATTCAGAAGCTTTATTACTTCTATGAGTCTCAGTTGTGGACTTTCTGCATGAGGGCGCCCTCTGGCTTCCTGTATGAATGAAACCTGTTACATTACATGTACTCACAAAAGCTACACCCTAAAACAACACCCTAATTTCAGTAAAAATAGGAAAAATAATACTTCTCTCTAAAGAAATTTGAAGTAAACGTTTGCAAAAGTGTATTTTATAAAGGTGTATTAGAGGGTTTTTTTTGTTTTTTTCTCTCACTATATGCATAAGGTTTCCTGACAAAAATAAAGCAATATTTTTTATTTAGATTTTTTCCCCTAAATCATGCAGCCCTAAACCAATATAGTAAAGTGTCTTATCCAGGCTTAGGCAATTGGAATCATTTTCGCCAGCACAATTCCTAAACGCCTGTGAAGAGACGACTCAACGCCGGCGATATGTTATGCCCTAAATTATTACATGATTAACTAAATGTGTTTTTTCCATGTTCATTTCTAAAATGCATTTTCTGTAAAGCTGCTTTGAAACAATATGTATTGTGAAAAGCGCTATACAAATAAATTTGAATTCAATTGAATTGAATTATTCTTGCACAACTGAGTAAACATCTGGCATAGAGTACCTGTGATAAAATAAGTCAAATAAGTGGAGTGGAAAATATCTTTTGGCTATTCAGAGATGCGTCACCTCTATACATAGCCCTGAAATCACAATGGCACACAAGGTGTAGAAATGTTTAAAGGGATCTATATGCACCTACATGAACAAAGGCGTCAAGTGAGTTTTTAATCAAATCCTGCATGTGGTTGGACAATCATAGTTCTCAGCCAGGGCGTGGGTGTGAATGGACGCTGCTGGAAACTGTGGCTAACATCTGAACAGGGCTTTCATTATAACATTATACCTCCAGGTCTAACTCTTTTGAATTGGTCTAAATTTAGGCAACAAGAGACAGTCTCAAGACAAATCTTGTGATGTTGGTCTAATACGCCTGGTTGATTAAGTGAATATCGTCTGGAGAATCCAATTTTTCTTTTTTAAATTAAAAGTCTTAATTCGGGTTTCAAAAAAAAAAGGGAAAACCAATTTAGCAGCCATCTGAACACCTCCACGATTACGTTAGCATTGACAAAAGTAAAAATCGAAGATTATGGATTAACACATTTAAAGTTTCTGGATGATACAAATGAGACAATTGTTTTGATGATGTAATGGCTGATACCCAAATAAATAAAAATTAAGCCACTCAAAAATAAACTCAAACTACAAGTGAATTTATGAATTACAACATTATAATGTACAGTATAAAAACAGATATTACAGTAGTAGTAGTATGGATAGATATTCATTTTGAGATTTAACAGTGTTTTTAAATTATTAGAGAGATTTAAAGCTACTCCTTTTAAAGATTAACTTAATACTTAGATGATGGCAAACAATCAAAAAAAAGTAAAAATAGAGGAAATTAGCTTACATAATTAAATAGAATATCATTATCAGCCAATAAAGACAAACTCAACATAACTCTCAAATTTATCAATATGATATCAATGCATATTGGTTTACACATATGAGTCATGACAGATGACAGATTTATGGCCGGTGACTTCACCTGATCACATCACCAGGACACCAGCAGAGTGTCAAAGGTTATTTTTCAAGCAATGCTATACTGCCAACTGTGCAAGCAGATGCTTCTCTTTATTAATGAGCAAAACGCTTGAAGAAGAGCTATCTAGATCTGTTTTGCATTCGCTGAGTGGACTTTGCCTTGCCTATGTGGCACTGGAACGAAGCATCTGGCACATTAAATGGAAAAAAATAAAAAGTCTAAACAGCATCTGCTTTACAGAGTGACTAGACACTAAATGTCACTGCAAATGCTAATTTTTGCAGTGTGCTGCTCTGGCATATAAATATACTACAGGTCCAGATTGCAATGAGACAAAATGTATATATTGGAAGAACCTGCAGGATAATATCAGTATGTGCTGCTAAACCAGCCAGAGATTGTTTTAAACAGACTACAAACACACTCTCTTGTAAATGAGGGGAATGGTCTAAACTTTAAACACTTTAAACAATGCTAGATAATGAACTGATAAATAATAAATGAACTGATGGGAGGGAAATCAGAGACTCAACAGATTCAGATGTGCACAGAGCGACGTGGCTGGGGGAGGAACAACACAGGCTTGTGGGGCACAAAGCCAGAGCTCTCGCAAAAAGTAGGCCAACGCTGTGGCCAGACAAAAACATTCTGCCACAGAGCAAATGTCAGAGCGGAAGAAGCCTGAGCCCTCATGAGTTGACAAGGCTGGAAGTAAAGTCACTGAAAAACTCTAGAATTAAATCCCTTGCATTATAACATAATCTCTCCCTTCTGGAGCTGCACTGAAGACATGAGTCAAGCTATCAATCCACAAACATTAGAGCTACATGATACATCAGCTGCTATTAACATCCCAGAGACTCGTGTTGGAGGTTATGATGAACTTCACTGTAACAAACGTATGACATGCTATTTGATTAGTATGTGTGGGAATCAATGTAACATGCACTCTAAAAAATGCTGGGTTGTTTTAACCCAATTTTGGGTCAAATATGGACAAACCCGGGCCGAAATGTTGGGTTAAAAACGTAATGTAAAAAATTTAACCCAACGGCTGGGTTAGTCCATATTTGACCCAAAGTTGGTTTAAAACAACCCAGCATTTTTTAGAGTGTGTTTCAGGACAATAACCTATATTGTGCATCCACAGTAGACACAAAGGAAGAAGTCGATTTGCAAACTGAATATAACCAGACATATTCAACCCTAGTTATCAGGTACCAGTTGTATGTTGTGACTCGTGAGAGATTGCAAAGGATTGTGGGAGTCGATGTCATTCATTAAACTGAGAAACACACTAATTGAAAAGAGGCCGAAGCTTCTAGAGGCAGGAGTGAATCACAAGTTTCAGGCGTTCATGCAGCTAATTCGATCTGAACGTGGCTGAAGACGCGTCACACAGGCTTGTTCAGGCCCGGTATAAACGGTCCGAACATTGGTCTCTTCATGCATTTACAGACACTGCATCATCACGTCTTCCACTCACGTGACAAGAGCAGTTCACAACAAAGACAAACGTTTCAGATGAGCTCTGTTTAACAAGTCAAAACACCTGCTTAGCCCAACTCAAAAACGTGATGAGGAGGATATTAAAGGTGATGACAGACGCTTTAGTCGCTCACTCCAGAACCATGAAGCCATCGATTGAAATGCAACGCCTGACTTCCGCAACAGGCAATGCTGAGGGCAGCTGAGTCAGCACAGCAGAACCAGTCAACAATGTTTATCCGTCTCCTAAAAGAGATCGGGCAGGCTTTCAGTGCAGCCTATAATAGGCATATACCTTTCCATGCTAGCCTAAGTTGATGCCATAAGTATGGTGTGACAACAGCGAGAGCAAATCCCATCTCCAAACAAGATTCAAGATAAGCCCATCAACAATGGCACGCCAACACCAAAGAAACCTGACCATCATTGTCTTTTACCTTGACCGGTTTTGACGAAGAAGTATTCTGACCCTTGTTTGCTTAAGAGAAAAAAAAAACCTTAAAACATCATCTGTAGTTAGACAAAATAAGCTCATTTCCAATCAAACATATTCACAATGAAGAAAAAGCACTTTATCTGGAACAGGAGTCTATCTGAATAACAGGAGTCAATCATCACAAACGTCATTTAACCTTTTTGTCCTGCCACATCCCTAAACAGCAAACAGGATCCGCATTTTAAGGAAGGAGGAAACGCAACACCACAGCTTAACATGTTGACTTAGGCATACAGGGCCTGAAACTAACTGTTTGCCACACCTGCTGCCAATGGTCGGTTACTTAAGAAAATTTACCGGCCACAAAAGTTATCATTTAAGTTATAATTAAAATTTTAGATACCAGCAAAAATTCACAATTCTCTATTCCAAGAGGGGGGAGGGTCAACAAAGAGTGACGTCACCCGACATCGCTTACCGCACCTTTAAATAGACATGTAGAGTGAGCTATTTCAAGCGTTTATTTGTTATAATTTTGATGAATATAGCTTACAACCTATGAAAACCCCAAATTCAGAAGTAGAATATTGTGAAAAGGTTTTAGCTGTAAGCCATATTCAAAATCATTCGTTTGGAAGTTTGTTTGGTACCAACCAAGTTAAGATTCTCATGGCAGCGTTCACACTTATTCAAATGAACCACACTATCAGAGCAATCAAAGTTGGTTTTAATCAAAACGAACCTGCCAAGTGTGTAAAAGCAGCTGAAGTTTTTTTTAATAAAAAAAGGAAAGCCTCCAAAAACATGAAGTATTAGTGCCAGTATTTAGGATCAACTATTAGGAAACAGAAGGTTGAAAGCAGGATCAGTGGCTTAAGCAATATTGGGAATGGGAAAGCAGTTGATTTGCAGGAAGAAAGAGTTTACAGTGAACTCAGCAAACCAACTTAGTCATTAAAAATTTAGATCACTTAGAGACTGAACATGTTTTCTTTAATGGATGCAGCACAACATTAACCACTCACTGACTTTCTATGACCTTGAAGAGCATATTGCAGGTAAAAAAAAAATCTAAATTAATAGATAACCTTGTATGAAAATACCATATGAAGAGTTAATGCAGGATTTAAAATGTTTTAAAACAACATCAGGGCACTAATTTAGTAGATAAAGTGAGCGTTTCTTGGACTGCTCATAAAAACTGCCTTTTTGTCAACATGGCGTCATTTTATGTCACGTTAGGGAGCCTCAGCCTCGGCTCAGTGCAGTATAGGCTGGTATTCAGTGAGAGTGGCCATGCTTTGGTGTGTTTTCGGTAGTTTTCGTATTTTAATTTATCATCGTCATGGTAAATTATTGTGTTTGTGGAGGTTGCAAAAACTAGGGCCTGTCAGGACTTCAAGATCAAGTCCAACGATGCTATAGTCTATCTTTCGTTCCTGGTGCGGTTTGTGCAGGTGAAGAGACTGGATTTCTCTTTCGATTTCTCTTCTCTAAAATCTAGAAAGCAATCTCTTTCTAGATTTTAAAGAAAAACAAGTTCCAACATTATTTTTCTATGCATTGACTCGTTGGGTCCTCTAACCTGCAATATGCCCTTTAAAGCAAATCTATGGGTGTGTAATGTAAACACACATTTAAACTTTCAACACTCCGATTGGTCATCAGGGGGTGGTTTCTCTGCTTTCTTTACAAGTAGCTAGAACAAAATGTCCTAATACACAATCTAAGGAGGGGGTGGAGAAAATGCCTGTATGTGTAGGATAGAAAGAAACACACAATGTGTCCTGTGCTTGAAGAAGAGGGGGATGGGCTATAGGAAGACTAACACAACCACTGTACATTTAGAAGCTGCCAGACTAGTCGATGTGATCAAAAACAAGGGCTAGGGCAGACAGAAGCTCAGTCCATTTAAAATGTTGTACTGCTTTATACCTTAAAATATACAGCATTTTGCTTTTGACACTAAATTTATGTTGCATGCGTATTAAAACGTGCAAAATGTTTCATTTTAGACAAAAAGTAAAAAAAAATTAAAAAAAATAATTGTCCAGCCCAGACAAAAGTGTACTACACGTGTTATTTTTTTCTAATACAGTTTGACAGATATTTTCATTTTTATTTTGACTTCCACACAGAGAACGTTTAGTCTGCAAAATATTCAAACTCAGAGATTCTCACTAAGCTCTCTTGAATCTGAAAGACTAAACCAAAACTTTTGTTTCATTGCTTCTGCTAACCAAAAATACCCTGTTCGGTTCTCTCTTCCTATCTTTTAATTACAGACAGCAGGTGTGGGGTTTTTATTCAGAGATAAGGAGGAAAACATTGGTGTTATAAGTTGGCTCCAGTGATGCTTTGGGGACAGCCTCTGTCTGACTTGGTCCACTCAATCCGCTTGTTTCCAAAGCGACAAGTTCAGACGTTCCCATACGCTTGACAGGATCTAATCTAACTGCTTACACAGGCAGAGAAATACAAAGACAGAGAGAGAAGCAACAATAATGGAGCTGTCTGGCTCTAAAAATGAGAAACCAAATGAGTACAGGCAAGATAAAAGAGAGCCAATCTGAGTGCCAGCCAAATGTGTTTGTCCAAGTTTGTGAAAACCCACCGTTTAATTAAACATAACCCAAATTTCGTTCTCAGCCTCTCGAGCCAAAGATTAAAAACACATTAATTCAGTGCCTCATTCGATATAGGATTCTTCAACAATGAGGAGTGTTTGTCCAATGTCCAGACACTTTTCATCAGTGAATGAATATGTCATTAAATAAAATCTGTACTAAATTACATGCATTTCAGACAAGAAAAATGGTCTTCTCTGCCAGCTGTTACAATATATATATATATAAAAGTTCATTAAAACAATACAGGGTCGTGTCAAATCAAATTTTTGAACGAGTTAATATTTTGTTTTTGGAGAAAGACTAGCATAAGTGATGTTTACCCCTTTTTGCAACAGCTAACATGGTTGTTTTACTCAAGAATATTTAGTAAACATGCACCACAAAATCTCTGAAAGTAAATTAATGTACAGTCACATTATGTGTAGTTACTGAAATCATATTCACTGAAAACATATAACCGATAATCTCATCTGTCAGGATTACTTTTTGGTTATAGGTTTAGGAGAAATTGACTGATTGACTAAAATACAGATTACTTCTGTTTAAATATCCAATAACCAATATCTAAAACCAGTTTTAGTTGTCAATTTCTGCTTTTTGCAAAACAACTAAGTGATTAGACTGCAAACAAAATTGTATATATATATATATATATATATATATATATATATATATATATATATATATATATATATATATATAATAAATAACAATTATTTAACAATAAAATAACAAATAATAATGAAAAATTGTTTTATAAGAAAATTACTTGAGATCTTCATGCTCTGATCACTGGTTTCCATTTCAATGCACACTGGTGTAATGTTGGATGCCTTCTTTGGAGATTCGATTACACAGTCGAACTACAAATAGGTGAATTTCATTCAAAAATATTGGGCACACAGATTATCGATCCTACAAGATCAGGTGATAGGCTTAAAAGCTCTTAGCTCAAAACAAATTCAACTGTTTTAATTAGTGACGTGCTGATGTTGTGGTCACAATTAATTATGAATGTTTCCTTCTTCAAGCTATGGCACGGCTCAAACAGGAAGCTGGTTTACGGAGGGGGAATTCCTCTTAATGCTGCAATCTATATGGATTTAAAGTACATGCTGTGACACGGCACTTTTCTCTTGAAATTCTTGAAGAATCAGAAAACTTTCTTTCAGTGAAAATACCACACAAGTGACAAAAAGGATGAAAATAACAAATCCAAAACCTAAAAACACAATCTATTTTTTTTCTGACAAAACATAGCCTCTCTCTGACACAATACAATACACACAATACAAAGATGTAAGGTCTTTGGCCTTACATACCTCCCAAACCCACCAACCCCCAGTCACCATATTATCCTGAGTTATGTTCAGAGTCATTCTTTCTCCCCCTGAGTCAGGATGTCAGGACACAGATATTTCCCATCCACGTGCAGACTAAAAACAGTTAGGCTTGTATGACAACAAGGGCCCCAAAGACATGACCACAGTTACAGTCCTCATGGGATGGACTTATGTAAGAGACAGCACTAATGCCTTTTTAACTTGCACATAAACACACCTCCTACTGAAAGCATGAATGCTCTGTTTTCTGTGCATGAGGAAATGAGACTCTACTTGCGAGCTCCCAAACAACCTCACAGCAGTACTGTATTAGAGTATAGACTTAGGCTATTTTTACACGGAAACGATTCTGAAGAGAATATGCAAAAGTGGCGTTGCGTTATCACTTTTTATTCTGCGTTTAGACGAGCGTTTTGGGTGGGAAATCCAATGTAGTATGCACTCCAGGCGGCTAGGTGGCGATGTGTAGCACTGCCACACAACAACACCAAGTCAATGCGCCTGCGTACGACCTTCACAGTCGAGCAGACTTTTGCGTTTTTACCCTTTACAAGGGAATGTGGCGATGGAGCGTTTATAAGATTTCCATTCTAGAGGGTGGTTTCACTTTTTTGTGTTTTTAAGCCTCAAAAACGCTGTCAACGTGTAAACGAAAGGCACATCCAATAAAATATTTTTACGTTTTCACCCGCGAGCGTTCTCATATAAACAGGGTCTTATGCCCCGTCCACACTACTGCGTTTTCGCTTAAAAATGGAAAATTAAAACAAATACGATATCCGTCCACACCAGCGTTTTATCTGCATATTAGAATTGATCTCTGTCCACATTAAAACGACTGAAAATGCGGATCACGAGACCATTGACCAACACTGAGCATGTGCGTGCCGGTGTAAACAGAGGCTGACGAATCAGGGAAGGACACGTCATGACTGATGACACCCAATCATGGAGCCGAGCGTCAGCCTCTGCGTCATCGTTTCTAAAGTCTTTCATTTTGTCCTGTCTACACTAAAACGCCCTCCGGAGATTCAAAACGCAAAACGGAGCTGCAGCGTTTCTAAACTTTCCGTTTTAGGTCTTCGTTTTTTCCGTTTTAGTCTGGACAGGGAAGTGCAAACGCAGCAAAAGGTCTCAGTTTTTAAACGAACACGCAGTAGTGTGGACGGGGCTTTACTCTTTTGACCAGTGAGCACTATTGTCTTTTTAGAGCTGCTTTACAGCTGAAATCGAATTTGTTTTATAATAGAAGAACATTAATACTGTTATCTTCCTGTTTATTAGTGTGAAGCTGCTTTGAAAACCTGTATTGTATAAAGCTCTATATAAATGACTTGACTAGAAACCACAAAGCTCATAAATTTGTGCGTGAAGTCTGCATATGGTAACATTTTCACAAATAATCATTCAAAAAAAAACATTCATACTAAAAATATATCAAAGTGTTTACAATGGTTTTAGGGATGGCACACTTGGCACTGCTCAGAGATCATCATGTACGTTTGCTGAGAGTGACGAAAGTCTGTAATGGAAAAGTTGTGTGGAAAGCACTTACATGGAGATGATGTAGGTGTGATTTTTGCAGACGCCCATTCAAAATCCTTAAAAATCATTAACATCAGAACCAGGTTAAACCCAGGCCTATGATATTTTCCTTTTCCAAAAATCCGGACGTCAATATAGAAGAAAAGATCTATCGCCATTCTGTTTCATCAAAGCTTTAAAAGGGTTTTTTTGTGTTCACTTTTTTTAAATCAGTACAACTACACTAACAGAAAACTCATTACTAAACTCATTACTTTAGCATAACTGTTACAACATGCAGAGCTGTTGTTCTTGTGTGAACGGACTGTCTTCAGGGTATATATAGGAACCGGTTGGATGAGAAACTTTAAAAACATCCATCCATACACAATAAAAAGCAAATATTTGATATGCATGCATCAGTGAGTTCACATCCAAGTTAGGCTACTCTATGATTATACCATGTTAGCATTAGCATCAATCAATGAAGCTACTGCTAACAGACACGATAACATGACAGACCAGCAAACTAAGCACAGGGGCTGGCATGGCAGACCGGCTGCCTTCCTAATTCAATCCTTCTTATCTAATACTCTATTATATAACGTCATCGCTTACTACTGTGGGCTCAGGCTGAAAGTATTATCCCTCTAAATAATTACCAGCCTCCTGCTGCTATATGTGGCGTGCAGATCCAGCTGCAACAATGAGAAACTGTCTGAAGGTAGAAATGGCTCACACAAGCTGCAAAATGAACATTATTTGGGAAGGCATGCATGGCACATTGAGAGTGATATCATCACACCATCTGTGATAAGAAGAATAAGATTTACACCAAACACCAACACACATCTCAGTGCAAAACTGCATTTCCTGGGCAAAGCAGGGCTCTCAAACATAAACATCAGCATATTTTTTTTATTAGAATATTATGGGAACATCATAGGGATCCACATTTAAGAGCAGTGGCACAAAAAGTCAGATTTTGTTGATTGAACCAGGGTGATGCTACTTCCGGATTGGCCAACAAACATACGACACCACTGCAGCATAGGGCTGGGTATTGAGACAAATTTCACAATTCGATTCGATTTCGATTCACAAGCTTGCAATTCGTTTCGATTTCGTTTCGATTCAATATCGATTATTTTGGATATCAGTTACAACAAATGGCAATTTTTCTCAAGGGAATCAATTCTCTTAAATTCTGTAAACTATGGGAGTCTAGTTGTAGCCTATAGGCTTCATTAGCCTAATATGAAGGTAATAATGAACTGTTTTGTAGCTATACAAACACTTAAATTACACTTTTATTTATTTTTATAATAAGAAGATTATATGAAATATAAACATTTAAATGGTGGCTGTCATAAAAACTTGCCAGATTTATTCAAATATGCATTAAATATTAAAGAAAATTAAGATTATGATGCATATGTAATATGGTGTATATATTTAGCAAAATGCTCTTCTCTGGAGTTATTTTTTCTAGCTGACTAACGAGTTTATGTGGGTTTCCTGAGGTAAATATGACGATACATGACATTGATTACAAGCTGTTTAACTGATGTCTTTCCATGGTTGAAACGCTGATTGCTGCTTCTCTTGACCTGCGCCAGAGCGATCTCACGCCACAGCGCCAAAACGTTATTTATGTTTTTGATTATCTAAAGAAAATGGACGTAATTTGAAATTTGAGACTTCGTTTCATATCAATAGTAAGAAAGGACAAAGATTATTGCGATTTTTTTGGATGCACGCAGCCGCGATACAATGTTCCATTCATTCAAATGAAGCAGGATGACTAATCGATTCTTGAGATTTAAGAATCGATATCGGTTCATAAAAATGAGAATCGATTAATATCGAGAAATCGATATTATTTCGATGAAATGTGCAGTACTCGATGAAATGAAACTGTTCCCTATAGAGGAAAGGTTGACATGCCATTTGACGACATTACCATGTTTTAAGCAGCAGTAAATAGTAAATTCACTGATGATTATTAATCAATATATGACAGAAATCAATAGTCTCAGAAAGCTTGTGCAAGGTCATCATAGAGAGGCTGTGATTTTCTGCAGGTTTGACATTACAGCACACTGTGTGCTCAGTCATATAGGGAACATGGGCCTCTTTCCCTATGGCCACGCCATGTCAGTGCCCACAATGGGGGCCAAGAAGGGTTTGTCTGTATCCAGACAAATTACTTGACAGAGCTGCAGTGCTCACATCCAGAAAAATGTGAACACATTTTAAAAAAAAGCTTCTTAACATGTAGCTTCAGGGCTGTTTTAATTGACGAGTTGATTAAAAAAAATTGGCTTCATATCACACCCGAGTTGACTTCAAGAAGGAAGTTACATAACGATATTATGAATGCAACTTGTTTTTTTGTTTTTTGTCATTTGCAGCATGACAAACAGCCCTGATCACAAGTATGCTTAGTATGGTCTCAAGGCCAAGTGAGAAGATGAACCCAGTGACCAAAGGGTGGCGTTTCCAAGGCAACTGGAGCCCACCCTGGAGACTCAAGGTGGGTGATGGGCAGTTTAGAGTGGGACATGCTTAGCAGGTCAAATATCTCGAGGGATGGGTCACGGCTGGTAATGAACAAGCCAATTAGTAGAGCTGATCATTCTACACGTTAACCCCTCTAAGAAGTTGACTATTTAAATTCATCCCCTTTAAAGCACCGCAGCCAACATGGACGTTTTTCACAATGCAACTTATGAGAGCTTTGAGCATTGAATTTAAGATGCTGTGTAAAGGTAAAATTAGTTATAAGATTTCTGAGAAAGGTGACAGTTGTTTATGTCTCACAAAGAATTGAATGCTTGCATATGAGCCTGTTGGTTTTGTTGGAGGCGTGGAGGAAAATGTCACAACAGTATGCTACATTCTCAGCTATTATAAGAACGAAAGAAGGAAATAGGCAGGAGGAAAGGAAAGAGAGAGTGGAGAAGAGCCTCTGGCTGTGGGTCTGAATGTGTGCCAAAGCAGCGCCATGTCCTCCTGCTCACAACTGCAGGTTGTTGGCTTCTCAAACTATTTTAACTTTATTTTAGATTTTTAGATTTTGTTTTTACTCTCATTGCTGCCATTCCAATGAACATTGAAAATTATTGATGATGAGCCAACATAAAAGGCCAAAGAGAGCAGATTGAGATTGTTTTATTTAGTGCCATGTCAGCATCTAAAGAGAGCAGGACAGGAGACACGCATGTAAGGAATGCTCTCATTAGTCTTCTTTCTGAAGTCAAACGGTAGGCCAGGATCAACCATTAAAACAGTGTGTTTATTAGCAGAGTTGGTACTGTGCAACTTTTTTCCATTTTCCAAATTAAGTATTGTGTACACATGTGCTTTAGCTTTGTACAGACAAACAGTTTGAGGAAAACATAAAGTGGATGCCCACTATAAAGTGTGGATCTACAGTAAAACCACATTCAATGCTCTATTGGCTAAACTATGGGGGAGGGGGGCATTCACCCAGCATTCGTTTAACAAAATATATCTGGAAAAACACAAACAGCTGACATAATTATTACTGCTGAATTACATTAAAGATTGTTTTAACCTTTCAATATTCGGCATACACTAAGATTTGAACGTTTTTCACTGTAAAACAGAACTCAAACACTGAGGCCATGTCCACACTAATACGTTTTCGTTTGAAAACGTTTATTTTTCTCTCCGTTTTGGCCTTCCGTCCACACTGAGACGCCGTTTTAAGCCACCAAAAACGTATCGTTTGGAAAACGCTCTCCAAAGTGGATAAATTTGAAAACGCCGTTTTCGCATTGTAGTGTGGACAGTGAAACCGGAGGTATTTCAAAACGATGATGTAAGTTTAGTCATGTGATCCATGTAGTACCAATAGATATTCATGTTTATCGGTATTGTGCCACGTGTTATTCGTTTTTTACACTGTTGCTAAAATATGTTACTTTCTATGTTACTTAATATGTGCTATTCTTCATAGCACAGTACTGCAAAGATGACAGATAATGTACTTACATTTGCTGTCCTGCGGCAAAACAGGAGTTGCGTTTTAGACCAAACATATGGTGAATGCGACCTGGATGCATCAGTGATGGTGAGATATTTTGCTAAATAAAATGATGATCCTGTTAGAAGAATTGTGCGATAACTTTATTATTTATTTCCCCCTCTGTAACGTCTCAGTGAGCTTTTGTGAAGTTTCACGCATGCGCAGTAAAGTAGGGCTGTGCAATTAATCGAATTTCGATTTCAATTTCGATATTGGTTCCCAACGATCTCCAAAATAGCACAATCGAGAAAAAACGATTATTTTGCCATGCACGTTCTGTTTCGAAAGGACGCTATAATTGCGTGTTCTGAATGACGCGCACATGATCCGCCCCTCCCGAAGCCATAAACTTGCTCAGCCTACAGTCATCAATTGCAAGCACAATAAACTTCACAATAACAATTGGCTAATTTAATATCTAATGGAGTGAGAGACCATCTCGAGCTGACGCGATCTTTGTCTGCACGACCACTGCAGCGCGAGCGCACGTGACCTGATCATCTGTGCCGCCGCTTTACTGAACGAAACACATCGGGAATGAACACCGGGTAAACAGCTGATCAAAAAATAAAACCATCGCGCGAATTATTCGTGCGTCAAAATCGCGTCCAGTGTGAAAGGACCTTAACACTTGTCTGCTTGTCCGAGAAAAGTCGATTTTTTTTCAAAAGTGAATGGTTTTGATCTTATAAAGTCAGCATAAAGAGCGATTGATAATGGATTATGCTAGTGTATTTCTGAAGCTGCGCTGCCTGTCTGAGACTTAGTGAAACAGTTAAAATAACAGCACACACAAAACTCACAGAAGAAACATACTGAGGTAAAGTTTGAGGTTTTCTATTTATAATAGGCTAAATGATATAGTAACATAACATGACCAAGTAGCTGTTATATCACGACTGCAATTACATTGAATTTATAGTTTAATAAACAAGTTAACTTACCTGGTTTATATGTACTGTAGTAACTTACATTTTAGACGCAATATTGACTGGCTTGTTCCATTTCACCGACGAAAATAGTTACAAAAGAAAAGCAACACTAAGCACTGTGTTCTGTTATTGAATGATTCATTATTTTGAACGAATCGTTTTAATGAATGACTCAATGATTCATTTATTAAGATGGTCACTTGCCACCACCTATTGATTTATTGTTTAAAGGTAGCCTATCATTGATTTTATTTTATTATTGGTTTAAACAGTAACCTCATAAAATTATTTATTACAGTTGTACTTTTGCTGTGTAAATTAATTAATTTGATTGATAGCAGCTCTTTTTATAACTGAATTTGATCAAATGCAAGAATTTGACATGAAGATAGCACATGTTTAGTTATATTAAGTTATGAAAGTGTCCTTTATAAAAGGTAAATAACACCCCTCCCCCCACCCACAAAAAATTACTTAACATGTCACCTCTGTGAGTTTGCAGGTCTGCTTAATAGCTACAACAAAATGCTCAAATTAAAAAAAAAATAATATAATATATAATAATATATAATTTTTGAAAGGTATATTTTAAGAAATGTAACACTTTCCCAAAGTCATGTGAAATAATCGTGTTGCATAATCGTGATTTCAATACTGACAAAAATAATCGTGATTATGATTTTTTCCATAATCGAGCAGCCCTACAGTAAAGTGAATTTAGAAGTTTCTCATCCACACTGAAACGTCAGAAAACGCCTGAAAACGCTAGTGTGGACGGAGAGTGTTTTTAAACGAAAACCCCGTTTTCAAATGTATCCGGATTAACGTGGACGTAGCCTGAAAGTCATCAGCCACTGAAAACCAGGCAGTTGCAATCAGATTAAGTGGGAAACTGACACCCTTGTGCTCACCCACAACAGCAAATATGATCATTCAAAATGAGAGATCACATGATATGCAGTTTAAATACAGCAAATCTGATTGAACAGGAAATTCATTTAAACCAACTGTCTTGCAGGAAAGAGTAGCAAGGTTTCTTTGTGGTGCAGTTTTTGCAGTAAAGAAGACCTGAACCATTTCTTACATTAATTAGACTAGTTGGTTAAAAAATAGCAACACAATGTTCTGACAGAGGTCTATTCTGCGCCCTAAAGGCTGAAAGATGACAACATTAGTGCAACAGTGGACATGGGTTCTCTTTACTATTTCTACATGCCATAAATCTGCATGTGGATATTGAGTCATAAGCGATCATTCCAGCAAAAGTTGCAAGCTAACGGTCTTTAACCGTTCCACTCGTGTTGTGCATCTTTTGCAGCATCTTGCGCATGACACAGCGTTCTGCAACGCTCAAGATAAAAGAAATTCAACTTGACCTGCGTCTTTATAACCACAAAAATACGCTCGGTGTGAATGCCGTTCTGTTGTGCCGCAACTATTTGACAGGTCATGCAAATTATTACCTGACTCTAAGATACATCATCTCTCCCCTAAAATAGGCCTATTCTTAAATCATGGATGTTTCTGTGCTTTGTTTCTGTTCATGCATGGCCTTTCAGATCTATTACTTATTTAAAGCAGAAATGCGTTTTAAAATTATTTGCACTTCCCAAAGACTCTTACTTCCCCAAATGCCGCTGTTGTGCACGCTCCATCTGTGCATGTTATTCCAAATGAAACTACTGTTTGTATTCACAATATGAAGCAACTAGCTTTTTCAGAAGACGCTGCAAGGCCTTTAGGTTTCTTGTATGCAATGGCCACTTTTCACAATCCAAACAGATCAATTATATAAATCTCCAGCCAACCTTTTTTCCTGCTAAATATTTGGAGAAAATGCCAAATTACAAAAGTAAAATGGGTGTGCGTGTTGTTTTACATTGATTTTATGCTCGGACCCGGTTGCTCGCTTCTGAAAACCATGAAGTAACCAAAGCTAGCAAAGTGTGCCAATTAACAATAACACAAGGAAAAGAATTTGTGAGTTTGTGCACATGTGGTGCAATTCATATGCAACTCACTGTGTGAGTGTTTTTATACGGTCATTAGGTATGAAACCGGCAAACATCCAACCAACCTCGCAATTTTAAAAATCATAGGTTACATTGTTGGAAACATCTTTGCAGCTCACAATTCTAAGACACTAAGTGTAAGACAAGCTATGTAATCGGCTGTTATGAAAATAGCGAGTTTGTATATCAGCCTGTTATTAATATCATTAATCCATTAGGATGGCTGGCAGGCACTAGGGTGCAATTGTTTCGTGTGTCTCACACCAGGTATGTACTGTGACCTGCGTCAGCACCCTGTGTGCTTAGTCAACATATGACCAACCCTAATCCACCACCTGTCCAGCGTGGATGATGCCACATCAGCCTGGCAAAGATAGTGGGCGCACAAAAAGCTAAGTTTATCATAGACATACACATATTTGAGTGCATTAACCATTCTCAAAATATCATAAGCTAAGGTTAAAGTTTGCTTCTGTGGTCAGAGCAAATTTAGGCTCTAACAGTCCAGCCAATTGAAAATAAATGCAATCTAAGTTTAAAACATCTACTTACAAAAACTGACCTAAATTCAGGACAATCAACAATAATATCAGCTGAAGCCACCGGTAATCTGTTCAACAAAGCCTTAAAAACGAAGAAAAAAATACATAAACATAACAAAAACTACGTGCTCACATGAATAAGTAGGAAGCCAAGAAATGCACGGTGGGCGTTGAGTGTTTTCTGTACACTGTGTACCATACACATACATCCACAATTTACATACATACAGGACAGCTGGTGGTCCAGTGCTACTTTCAACAGCCTGACAGCACATTTCTGTAAGAAATGCAAGCAACTCCATAAAAATATATGAGTGAGAAAACAGTATTTGACTCGTAATAATTAAATTCGTATGACAAAACGCGTATAAATACACCCCACACATGAAGCTACTCAACAAACGTTAGCATCTAGCATGAAGCTATCATGAGAGACAGAGAGGTAAATTATGTCGTTGTCAAAGTATCGGTGTTCTTACTGCTCAGCTTTACAGGTAGAGACATGTATTCATTAAAGATCATATTTTGACTCACCAGCACAGGAGAACTAAAACGGCGCACAGCAACAACACGCGCAGCTTCTTCATTATCTTCCCGCGGGGACCAACATCCTCGCCTTTTTTATTTACTCTCCCCTAATACTGACGGCAGAGGCCAAGACTAGCTAATAATGCTAATTGTTTACAACTGTATATAGGTAAAGGGGGGTGTTCGCGGGACAGAACAAACACTTTGGTTAGTTTCTGTGTTGAACCCCCCGTTGAGACGCGCTTGCTGGCCGACTGGCTCCGTCTGCGTAATGTGCGTAATGAGCTGCTGTTGCTCCGGTGCCCAGCGCTCACTGCTCCTGCTGCCCCGTCCTCAGCCAATAGGCATCGAGGATTGCGTTGACCCCGCCCACTCCTCGAGGTCTAGCTGAGTTGGAGGTTTTGTCATCAGACGCGTCACCTCAAAGATAAGAGATGTGACATGCTGCCTATGAATCACTTAATTTTTATATAAAATAATAATTAAAATCTAAACACAGCGATGTCCGATTCTTGGGCGAATCGTTTAGATTGAGTCGGATCTTTTTTATGAATGGGTTGAACCATAGACTGTAAAAAAAAGGGTTGAACCATGGGTTGAACAGGTTCACAAAACTTTATATATATATATATATATATATATATATATATATATATATATATATATATATATATAGCCTATTTTGAATTTTAGTGTTCGTGTTTTTTTTGTTTTTTTACTTGTATTATTATTAAATTATTGTGTTATTATTATCATACATGGGAAAATTATTATTATAAAAAGGAGACAAAACCTGGCTCTTTGAAATTTACTGTTCGAAAGAACCGGTTCGGAGACATTAGTCAAACCTCCCATAATTTATTTTTATTCAACTTTCATAAAAGCTTACTATGATATTTAACCAAATTCCCATCATTACTGTAAAGTACTGTGAAGTGCAGAACTACAGTCTACAAAAGAAACTACATTTCCCATAATGCAACATTCCATGGCGTCGCGTAATATGCCAGTGGACGTTGTACGTGTGTATAAATATTTAATAGATTCTCAAAATAGACGTTTTCCTTAATTTTATTGTTGTTGTTTTTTACTTTATCTAACAAAAGATACTTGTGCTGACAAATTTAGACTTTGTTTTATTTTTAAACATTTCTTCTTTTATTAGGCGGGGTCCTCAAGTTACAGAATTCCCAACTCGTTTGGTGAGCTGTCCCAACTCTCGAGCAGCTGCTGAAGTTTATTCAAGAACAACTTTCATCGGTTGTTGTTAAACTGTTATAAGCGTAGGAAGATGCGGTGGAGTATAGAGTTGTTGAGAGCGTGTGTGGCGTGTTTATCGTTGTGTGTGTCTGTGATAAGCGCTTTCTCTCAGTCTCTGGACAGTGATTTTACCTTTACTCTACCCCCCGGACGCAAAGAGTGCTTCTTCCAGGGTATGAAGAAAGACGCTTCGCTGGAGATCGAGTACCAGGTAACGTTACATCTAAATAAATATCTAATTCTGATTCAACTTGAGTAAAGTTGATATTGATCATATTGTAAATGGAGGGTACTGTCCACATTCTTGTTATGGGATCAATAAAGTAACGTTAGTGTAAAATAGATATGAGTCGATAATATGAGATATATAGTCGGTCAATGACAAATAAAGGTCTCCAGGATAATAAAGAGAGACATTTTCTACCTTATATATATATATATATATATATATATATATATATATATATATATATATATATATATATATATATATATATATATATATAGGCGTAATTGTTGCATTCATCAACAAAACAGACCAGCTTGCCTTGAAGTCTCACAAAAATATCAAGGTAACTTTAAGAGATTTAGAAAGTGAATTACATTTTAGAAAGCCATTTTGAATTTAAAGCATCGTACCCTTTAAAGTTTGGAGGCAGCTATATATATATATATATATATATATATATATATATATATATATATATAGAGAGAGAGAGAGAGAGAGAGAGAGAGAGAGAGAGAGAGAGAGAGATAGATAGATAGATAGATAGATAGATAGCTGGTTGCAAAACATTCTCTTTCAAACATGATCTAATGCAATAGTTTTTGCTGCATTATGAAAATTGGACTTGAAGTTGTGACACAATAGAGAAGTTGGAAAAGTGACTCAATGGAACTAAAGGTCATTTTTGGAGAACGAAAAGTACCAAAAGGACTGTGTGACTCTCTGTAGACTTGCATATTGATTCTGTAACTTGCCCATGGTAAGCTCTAACCTTCATGTTGTGAGGGCAGAGTCAGCAGACCCTTCTGAAATATGTCTTTGTGTAGGTTCTGGATGGAGCCAGTCTAGATGTGGACTTCCACTTACACTCGCCCAGCGGTCACGTTGTAGCCTCCGACTACAGAAAATCTGACGGGGTTCATACGTAAGTTTTACCTCCAATCACAATTTAGTCAAATGCCCTTGGCGTTCCCCTGCCCGATTAACCATGCTTTTGCTTTTTGTGTGTCAGAGTGGAAACAGAAGAGGGAGACTACATGTTCTGCTTCGATAACACATTCAGTGCTGTTTCTGAGAAAGTCATCTTCTTTGAGTTGATTTTGGACAATATGGGTGACGGCGACGAATCAGAGGACTGGAAAGCATACGTTCAGGGAGCAGATCTACTGGACATGAAGCTCGAGGATATCATGGTAAGAATGACGTGCCAAATAAAAAAAATTTAAACGAGAGTGTCTCGGTGTTGGTCAAAAGATTGGGGTTAGTACATATATATATAATAAATGTTTCTTGAGCATCAAATCATCATATAAGAATGATGTAGGATCACTGAAGGTTCATGTGACTGTGAACACTGGAATAATGATAATGAAAATTCAGCTTTGATCACAGGAATAAATTACATTTGAGAAAATGTAAATCTAAAAAAAATACATCTTGAAAAAAATGATCTAGGTAAAATATTTTTTTGCAGTTATGCTACAATATTTAGCTACTAGCTAAAAATTGGTCTTTGTCAGGTCAGTCTTTATAAAATATTTTTAACAAGCAGTTTAAATCAACAGGAAATTTAAAGTGAATTCATTGGTCAAAAGGTGTGGTAGCCCCAAACTAACTGTCATGGAATGCGGATTAACAGGAATTGAACATGGAATATTATTCAGTTAATGAATGTGTCACAGACATTCTTGGAATCCACTTACAAGTGTGGTTAAATCCAATTTTTTCCAAGTCAGAGGAATCATGTATTTCCCATTCACAGCCATCAGCATTTGGGCTTGAACACTCAGGTTACACAGACCACATGCCAGCAGTCGATCTGCTTCTGTTCAAACAAATGTCACCTTTAACAGACAAAGCATGCCAACTACCAGCATGAAGTGCAGCCACAGGTGGTGTCAATGTGACCTGAGTGCTTGTGAATGAGATGATAGTGCTTCTCAAACGGAAGGTTGCATCCTAGAAAGGCTGCATACCTCAGCTGCCACGTCATCAAACGCCACCGAAGGCCATCTCATCAATTTGAAGAATTCTTCAAAAGACAGCCTTCGTTTGGCGTCCTTCATTCAGCTCATTTTGAAGGATCCATCAAGTATATCCTTCATGTCCTCCAATTACCCACAATCCATTGCACCCATTCCAATTTACGAAAAAGAGCTGACGGAAATGATGAGTTCATTATGAAATGTAAGACAAAAATAATTTTTTCGGAGATTAATGCATACATGCTATCTTGTTTAGGTGTATATTAATCACTAACACTATTCTAGGCCACACAAGGATGAGAAGCACCAGCTTATATTAATATGTACAAGTACTTTGCTGTTTTTCTTGAAAGTAGTGTATATAAATAAACTGATTCAATGTTAACAAGTCATTTTAGGAAGCAACAGGAAGTTTTCTAATTAAAATCACATCTGTGCAGGAAATTGGGTGTTCCTATTGGGTTAAAGTGTTTGGGATTACTTTGTTTACCTGCCATTGTTTCACAGTAGAGATTGTATCGACTCCTGTGGGACTCTTTATGTCCCGGCTGTTGGTTATTTTTCTTTGAGCCCTGAAGACGTAATAAAGTTATTTGAGGTTTAATTGTTGGCAATACTGACGAAAAACACTATTTTTTTACTCTTCGTCGTCCAAAACACACAGACACTCTGAACTTTAGGTTACAAAAGATTTCTATCTCAAATAAATGTTCTCTTGAACTTTCTATGCATCAAAGAATCCTAAAAGAATTATTAGTTTCCCAAAATATGAAGCAGCTGTTTTGAACATTTATAATAATAATAAATGTTTCTTGAGCAGCAAATCGGCACATTAGAATGATTTCTGAAGGATCATGTGACACTGAAGACTGAAGTAATGATGCTGAAAATTCAGCTTTACCATTACAGGAATAAATTAAATTGAATAAATTAAATTGTGAAAACATGAAATTAGAAAACGGCTATATTGAATTGTGATAATTTAGCCTTGTTGAACATAAGAAACGTAAGCATTAAAGTTCCCCAATTAAGCTTTTTTGGATATTACCTTCCACACTCTGCATGAAAGGTAATATCAGAAAAAGCGTAATACAGCTGTTTGTGAATGTAAAAGGTCTGCAAAGATCAAAGAGCACAATAAACAATTATTTTTTTCCCAAACGAAAGACCGATTCTGAACTGGTTGTCAGCAATTCCAGTCTTACTTCCTTCTCAAACCTATGAACAAATTTGTACCTGTGGTGTTCATTGGCTACCAGACGAACGTCTACTTTGACCCTCAAACACTGTCGTTGTAGCTGAGGCCTGGAAGATTGGCTCATGCTGTTAACATGTTGAGAAGACACCGTTTTCAGCACTGCGAATCCACTTTGATGCTCTTCAAAAAGATGAGGAATCATGCTGGAATGAAACTGACAACATCATTACTGTTTGTATTACGGAAGCATATTGCATTCACTTGAAGAAAAAAATCTACTTTGTTTTTCTGAATGAATGAGTTAATTTTCTCTGAATTACGAGATAGTTTTTCATGGAAAAAGTGTTTGCTGTTTTTCTGAATTAACGAGTTAGTTATCTCAGAATTACGAGAATTTTTCACGAAAAAAAAACGGTTTTGCTCTTTCTGAACTAACGAGTTAATTATCTCAGAATTATGAGGTCATTTTCCATGGAAAAAAGTTTTTCTGAATTACCAAGTTAATTTTCTCAGAATTACGAAATAATTTTTCATGGAAAAACGGTTTTGCTCTTTTTCTGAACTAACGAGTTAATTATCTCAGAATTACGAGATCATTTTCCATGGAAAAAAAAAAATTGCTCTGTTTTTCTGAATTAACAAGTTAATTATCTTAGAATTACCAGATAATTTTCCATGGAAAAAAAGTTTTTCTGAATTAACAAGTTAATTATCTCAGAATTACAAAATCATTTTTCATGGAAAAGTTTTTGCTCTGTTTTTCTGAATCAGCGAGTTGATTATCTCATAAAAACGAGAATTTTTCATGGAAAAATGTTTTTTTCTGAATTAACGACTTGATTATCTCAAAAACTCATTAATTCAGAAAAACAGAGCGAAATTTTCACAGAAAAAGTTTATCTAGTAATTCTGAGATAAATAACTCATTAATTCAGAAAAAAACAGAGTAGCTTTTTTTTTCTTAAAGTGAATGCAATAAGCTTCCGTATTGTATCACTGTGTATCAAGCGCTGAAATTCAGATATGGTAATTGGACATTTTGTTTCTGACACGTGCTGTGAGCAGTTGACCAAATCACAACAGACTAGGCCATCTGACCAATCAGAGCAGAGTAAGCTCTCGGAAAGGAGGTCTTGCCGACCTCAAACTTTTAAAGGTTAGTGTATGTTATTTAAGATTTACATTTTGAGCGTATCTTTGTTTGCAGGACACCATCAACAGTGTGAGATCTCGACTGGGAAAGAGTCTTCAGATCCAGACATTGCTGAGAGCATTTGAAGCCCGTGACCGAAACCTGCAAGAGAGCAACTACGATCGAGTCAACATGTGGTCGTGCACCAACCTTTTGATCATGGTGATCGTATCTGGCATACAGGTCTACTTGCTGCGCAGCCTCTTCAATGACAAGAGGAAAACAAACACATAGCCTACCTCTGCTGCTGCTATTCTCTCTCCCCCTCCCCTCCTCTCCTTAATCTCCATCCTCCGCTTCGTCTCTTCAAAGTGTCCTTGGACTGATGAGATTGCTGGAGTCTCTCCTCCACTCTTTCATCCCTCTTGCCTTGTTCCGATGAAGACAATCATTTCCTGCTTGACACAGCCAATAAAATGAGAGATTGAAGTCGATCTCTAAACTGCTGCTATGTGACGGATCTAACCAGGAACGTGACTTCTTGATGTTTTAAGGTTTCAAAATGTGTTATCCGAGAACTAAGTTTTGTGTTTTTGTATGTTTATATTTCACTGTATCACAGGTAGTTACTGAAATCTTCTAAGCACTGATAAGGATACACTGATATGCAGCAGGTTTCATATTTTTGTAAAAATAAAAAATAGTTTAGAAATTAAACCATTTTTAAAGCGTTCATGAGCCGTATTACTGACAATATCTGTTTTAAAAGCACACCCATGTCCATGTTTGCTTTACCCATCTGTTACTGATAATCGTGTGAATTTAAACTCACCCAATACACCATGCAGTGACTTCCTTATTAACACATTTTGATGGCGCTAATTGTTTTGTCCAGGTCCATTAATTTATTGCAATATACATTAAAAATAAAATTCATAACAATCTTCTTTTATTCTTGTTATTATTATTATTATTTATTTATTTATTTGTTTTTTAGTGAAAAAAGTATCCTAATGTCACAATGAAGAAAAAGGCTACATTAAAAGAATGAAATTCTCGAAAAGACTTCCTTAAAGGGATAGTTCACCCAAAAATGTAAAAGTTGTTCAACACAAAAGAAGACATTTTGAAGACTGTCGGTAACCAGACAGTTGACGGTAGCCGTTGACTTCCATGCTCTGACTGTGATAAAGTCCATTTATTCTGTTTGATTGAACGACTGGCCATTTCAGACTGACTACAAGTGTGAGAATGAATAAACATACTTTCACTAATCCCGCCTTCACGTGTTATCGGAATTGTCGTATGCTAGTTTCCTTGTAAAAAAATGGACATGAACGCCCATAGACATAATACGCCCACTCAAGTTAACATTTGAATGCGACGAGCTCGTAAACACGACTTTTGAAGTGGGAAGTAGGAATTTTCTGATAGCACGTGAAGGCAGCATAATAAATCTTACGTTAAAATCCCAGTATCCCCATTATCTCACCTTTCAGAAGACAGCTGGAGGATGTAAGTAAACGAGGCCTGCAGGTGGCGCTCTTCAGCCAACACTACCAGCGTCTTTTGTTTTTGTGGTTCGTCACTTCCGGGTGTGCGATGGCATGACCATAGCCGGACAGTAGTGGGTCTAGAGATAAAATCCTGCTGATTCTGTAAGATATTACAATTATTTTCATTTTATCAAGTATATCTTCGCTATGAATTACATACGCGTTAGCTGTTTTATGATGACTGTTAGTCGAATCTGTTGTTGATAAAATTCAGATTGACGTGAGAAGCTGTCAGTCTCACGCAGAGTTAAAGACGAACAAAGAGGTTGAATTAATGTGTAGTTTTAATAATATTTTGATTGTAGTCCGTTTTACTTACGCAATTGGAGATTTGCTAGCGTTGTTCCAGGTTTTGTGGCATTTAAAAATTATTTGAACATTTATTTCAATCCTTAAAGAAGCTGCTTAAAAGGACAGGCTAAAAACGCTAAAATTTTAGTTGTATTTGTTATAATTTGCTTTTAAATATTTTGGTATTTATTTAGGTAAAGTCTTTAAAAAAAAAGTCTAGAGCCGAACAAACTGGTTAATTATGTGTAATAATCATGATTTCACAGTAGTCAATAATACTTAATAAATACCTAAATACGTGCGTTTTATTTACAAAAATGTTGCTTTCTTAAAGTTGTTTGTGGCATTTAAAAAATTATTTGAAAACTTTATTTCACTCATTAAGAATTTAAAAAAGAATAAAGAATTTACTAAAAACTCTTCAAGTTTGATTTGTTTTTCATCTTTCTTGTTAGAAATTGCTTTTACATATTTAGTATTATTTTAATGCCCTAAATATATTGCAAGTCTTAAATATATATTAAAACAATGTGTTTAACAATGATAAGGCCTATTTTTTTATTTAAAAAACTTGTATAGTGATGTATCATACATGTAGTATATGTTTTCATATTAATCAGACAACAGCATTGTCTTATAAATATAGTGCCTCACTCTCTTTACCTTGATAGATGTACAGTATGTAGTGACGACGAGGGGTTGTGTATGGTCCATTTTGACAGGTGATGGGGGCAGACAGTGGTCCCGGAGCTCCTGCAGTCCCGTGGCGTAAAGTGCTGTATGAACGCCAGCCTTTCCCAGACAATTACGTGGACCGGCGTTTCCTGGAGGAGCTGCGGCGCAACATCCGCGTCCGTCAGTACCGTTACTGGGCAGTAGTGCGTGAGACGGGGCTCATCGCACAGCAGGTGTCCTGCGTGGCTGTCTTCCTCACATTATGGTCTTACATGGAGCAGGGAGACCTGGAGCCATCCCTGGTGTTGTGGGTCTGTCTGGGCTGTGCTCTGCTGGGCTACGGCGTCTACGAGATCCTGGGAGGCGCCTGTGTTCGGGAGCGCACGCGACTGGCTGACCTGCAGAGCGCCACCATCTTCCTGGCATTTACCTTTGGGTTCTCACCCGTTTTAAAGACTCTGACCGAGTCTGTTAGTACAGATACGGTGTACGCCATGTCAGCCGTGATGCTCCTGGCTCATTTGGTGTCTTTCCCGTACGCTCAGCCCAGTCCGCCGGGGAGTCTTTCCCTCAACGCGGCTCTTTTCGGGTCGGTGTGCCTGGCGTCCCGGCTGCCTGGCGCCCTGCATACATTCACCATGCTGAGCTGTGCCCTCCTGGTGTTCGCTCTCTGGCCCTGCCTGCTGCACCGCATGCGGGACAAGGCGGAGTGGAGCTTCCCGTGGGCAGCGGTGCTGGTGTGTCTGGTTGGAGTCGGGGGTCTGGGGAGCCTGTGGTCCGAGGGGGCTCTTCTTCTCTCTCTGGCACTTTTAACATTAACGTTACTCTGTCCACTGTTATTAGTCCTCCTGCAGAGGCAAAAGGACAATATCCACGGTCCTTGGGACGAGGCAGAGATCAGAGAGGACTTGTCCCGATTCCTGAATTGAAACTGGCTACAGGATTTTAACACCGTTTTAAATGCTTTTGAGAGTCTTTTGCACTTTGATTAAAGGGATATTTTATCCCAAAATGACTTCGTATACGCTTGTCGATCCAAATCTGTTTGACTTTCTTCTGTAGAACACAAAATATTTTGAGTATCTTTTATGTTCCACGAAAGAAAAGTCACAGAGGATTTGACATGATTGTGAGTAAATAATGACAATTTTTGTTTGTGGGTGAGCTGTTCCTTTAAAGGGATACTCCACCTTTTTTTGGAAATAGGCTCATTTTACAACTCCCCCAGAGTTAAACAGTTGAGTTTTCAAATGTATTCAGCTGATTTTCTGATATTTAGAAGAATATCAGTAACCAGACAGTTTCTGGTCTCATTGACTTCCATAGTAGGAAAAATATACTATGGAAGTCAATGAGACCAGAAACGGTCTGGTTACTGATATTCTTCTAAATATCAGAAAATCGGCTGAATGCATTCGAAAACGGTAAAACTCGACTGTTTAACTCTGGGGGGACTTGAAAATGAGCCCATTTCCAAAAAAAGTGGAGTATCCCTTTAAGCTCAGGGATGAAACTGTTACTGAGAAATTACATCTCATTTTGCCAATATACCTTAACTATTAAATGAGTGAACCTCATTAAAACATATGCAGGTTACATTTAGCACCGACTTGAAAAGAAAAATCAAATATGAATTTTGTTTTACTTAAAGTCTAACACAAATAGCTAATTCCCACACGCTGCTATAGCTCGCAAATTGTATTTTAATTTTAATGCAACATTTCAGTCAAGTGACTTTCATCGGCCATTGTTTTGGTGCCTGGTGAAGATCGCATGAACAAAATATTGCATCAAAACATGATTTGCAAGCTATAGCAGTGTTCTTCTGTTTATTCCTATGCACACTTAGGATTTATAAGGAGCTGTGGTGGCATTTTATGTATGTTTTGCCTGGAGACAAAGCCCATTTTTTAAAATCAAAAATTTAATGGGCCTATAAATAGATTTAGAAATCTTACTTTTTATAAGAAAAAAAAATAGGGCTGTCAAACGATTAATCGCGATTAATCGCATCCAAAATAAAAGTTTATGTTTACATAAT
Organism: Cyprinella venusta; assembly: GCA_038021265.1. Taxonomy (NCBI): domain Eukaryota; kingdom Metazoa; phylum Chordata; class Actinopteri; order Cypriniformes; family Leuciscidae; genus Cyprinella; species Cyprinella venusta. Next base: position 14,127,490 of record CM075876.1, on the reverse strand, counting down.
ATGTGTGGGTGCACTTTGTATAATTATTTTGTATATATATATATATATATAAATACACACACATGCATGTATATTTAAGAAAAAATATATAATTTATAAATAAAATATTTATATTTATATATAATATAAATTATATATAAATCTATATACAGTATATGCATGAAAATATTTCTTAAATATATACAAGCATGTGTGCGTATTTATATATATAAAATAATTATACACAGTGCACCCACATATATTATGTAAACACAAACTTTTATTTTGGATGCGATTAATCGCGATTAATCGTTTGACAGCCCTAAAAAAATACAATTTTGGGATATTCAGTTAAATTGTATATATATATATATATAAGAAAGGGCAGGTTTTTTAACAGTATTTATAATATATTGCCAAATTGTTAATAAAATTCAATGTTTAAATGGTTTTAAAACACTGTATTGATATTGTACATTTACTGTATTGATTTATTTGAATGGAGGCGATATCAACCCCATTTAAAATTGTTGAGACTGTTATGGACAAACTGTTGACCACTAGATGTCAGTCCTCTATCAGCCCCAGGCTTTGCTGCAGCGTTCACGTTTTGTTCATCTGTAACAGCACAGCAACAGTCAGCAAAACATTTCTCCCAGTGTTCAACTAAAAGAATATACAATAATAAGCCTTTGTTGGCTTTTCTTAAGTATCATTTATAACTGACATAATAAGAGCTTATATATAGTCTGTGACATTGCAATAAAGTTGACGTTATGTGCAAAATCTATGGGAACTTCTTGTAAATTAGAATGTTTTTGAAGAAATCGAGAGCGGCGCGGTTATTGTGGGTGGTTCCTTTCCAAGCTGAGATAGAAATCATGTCTGTAACACAAATGGTGTCAAATGACACTCAAGTTTTAAACGTTGGCTTAGGGGTTGGGTTCACTAACCCTAGTCATGATGAGCAATAATAACAACTGATGCTTGCTTTAGTAAAGTCCACTAACTACAGGAGAGTTGGTGGCGCACAGTATTTACAAAGTCCAAAAGTCTTTTTATTTAAGCCTATTAAAGAACTGAATGAAACTCAGATTTCAAACATCAACATATGTACAGAACAGGAACAAACCTCTGCAGCACGACAGCACACTGCAAAAAGACCATCTGGAGATGAGTTTTGCTTAAACCAGACTGTTTTCCACTGTCTAAGATGTGAATCTTTGTGAAGTCTTCTTAACGAAACTTTAAGCAGATCTGGTTGGCGCTCTCTCAGGTGGGCATGTGCGTCTCAGTTTGGCTGCTGAGTGGGCACCGCCGGTGGCTGTCTCCTGTAACACATTAGACATGACCCGAGCTGTCAGAACAGAGACTCCCATAGGTCACTGCTCTGCCAATTCAGCTAATCAACAACAATCTCCCATAAACTGCTCTGCTGTGTGTTTACAATAGCCTGCGAGTGTGTTTTGTTTTAGGAAAATGAAAGCGAAATGAACTCAAATGGCCAGATCACATCAACAGGACTGAGAAGAACACAAAAACGCCACAAATGAATACCAAACCCTGCTGATTAGCTGTGACTCATACACAAGAATCTGAAGAACAAAAAAAGAATTCTTAAAAAAAAAAAACATGATTGTGAACGAAACATCAAGAATTTTTCCTTGTAACCTTAAAAGCGATTAATTATGTTTTGAGATTTTTCATTAACACTAATTCGTTAACTAACTAATGTACTTGATCACAAACAAACGATTCACTCTTCTTTTACAGCATTTATTCATCTAGGTTTAGGTTAAGACATTTATAAAGTTACAAAAGATTTCTAATTTAAATAAAAGCTATTCTTATGGAATGTTTGGAATTCTGTAACATGTGGAAAAACCTATAAATAAAGTGAAGGAAAAAAAATAAAAGCTATTCTTTTTAACTTTCTATTCATCAGAAAAAAAAATTATCAGTTTCCAGAAATATATGAAGCAGCACAACTGTTTTCAACTGTTTCTTGAGCATCAAGTCATCATATTAGAATTATTTCTGAAGGATCATGTGACACTGAAGTAATGTTGCTGACAATTCAGCTTTGATCATAGGAATAAATTACATTTTGAAAGATATTCAAATAGAAAACAGTTGTTATTTACATATTTTGTAATAATATTTCACGATATTGCTGTTTTTAACGGTATTTTTTAAACAAATAAATGCAGCGTTGGTGAGCTTAAGAGACCCATTACAAAAACATTAAAGCCGCACCGAGTGACTTTTCCTCTGCGGTCGCCCTACAGGTTGGAAGCGGAATTGTCCATTATCGCTGTCGTAAATCATTTAGCCGACTGTCGCACGCACGCTCAGCACCGGATTTGGAATGAACGATGTCTACAGACAAGGTCGAATATGTTGCATGATTTCACAAAATTATGATGTATTGCGACATCAGAAACGAAGAAAAACAAAATAACGACTATTGTAGCGCTTCATGTAAAGCAAGTCAAATTTGTAGTTTTCTTATGTCTCATTAGAACTACAGAAACGTGACCCAATCTGGCAATCTTACATAGCGTGGTTATAGCAGATAAAGGACCGCAAAGAGAATCCAGAAGTGCCTTTCACCCTGTTACGACTTGATGAACTACTTAAATGATTTTGGAAACATTATTTTAATGTTGCTTACTTAATGTTGCTTTAAAACATTTTATTTAGCAAAATCAAGTATTTGAATGGTAGAGTAAACAAATACATTTTTAACAATCGCATATTTTAACAATATAGACCCTTTTACAGCCAACGTGATGAAATAGTTGCACGCGCATTTTGGCAACGGAAGTGATAAGGTATAAGGTTAGATTAGTTAAGGGGGTCATTTGATGCTTTTTTAAAAGCTCATTATTTTGTTTGTTGGTTGTAATAGTATTGGTTAAAGGACAAGTTCGGTATTTTACAATTATAGCCCTGTTTTAAGATCGTTTCTGATGAAATAGAATGGTTAAGATTGTTTTTAGACAGATGCTTTCAAACAGGTGTTTTACCATTCGTTGTAAAACTGTAGACCTATTTTTCCGAACGCCTTACAACCGTTCATACTTCCGTTGAGAGCTTGAATAATAGACACTCCAGCCCAGTTGGTGGCGATAATGCACCTTTACCAATTGCAAGCAATCCACTTGTATAGTGTAGCCTACGATACCTAATAATACATAATTAATGCATAAGACTACAGAAAGAATACAAACAACCCCATTTCCATTTTCGGCTGCGGAGTAATACCGTACATCCAACCCGGTCTCATCCCAATTCGTCATATAACTGACGTTTTGGGACGTCTTTTGACCATTCGTCAATATACGACTTTTTAGGGCCCCCTTAAACGTCGGTAGATGACGTTATGGGATCCTAACTCTACCCCATACCTAAACCTAACCCTAAACCCAACTCGTCACCTAACTGACGTTAAAGGTAAAGCGTCAGTTGTATGACGACCCGGGATCGTCATCTACCGACGTTTAAGGGGGCCCTAAAAAGTCATATATTGACGAATGGTCAAAAGACGTCCCAAAACGTCAGTTATATGACGAATTGGGATGAGACTGTGTTAGTACATCACAGGTACAATACAACATACAATACAAGTCAATGGAGTTGTACAAAAACTACGATAAAACCTGTTGGAATGCAGCGATCTTTTGACGCGATTTTTATGTGAGCATATCAGTGAACACCCCAGACCACTCGGTGAGTTTCACGTCTTTGTAAACTAAAGGTTTTTTTAAAGATTTTCCTGTGCACCTATGCTACCATTTTAGAGGTGTGGGGGTGCTACCACAGAAACTGAAAATTCTCGTGACAGCAGCATCTGTCTAAAAAACAATCTTAACCACTCTATTTCATCAGAAATTATCTTAAAACAGGGCTTTAATTGTAAAATACCGAACTTGTACTTTAACCTATTCTATTACACCCAACAAACAAAACAATGAGCTTTTAAAATAGCATCATATGACCCCCTTAACTAATCTAACCTTATCGTAAAGTGTTACAGAGTTTTTTTGATAGTGAATTTTTGAAACCCTTTAATAATAGTATTTATTTGCCATTCTTAAAGCTGAAGTTTGATCTCTAGCATCACAAGACAGAACTGAAAATATAATACAATTGGTTGGACAAACAGATTCACGTGACTGGTTAAGTAAATGTTGCTGTGTTGTGCTGGTCAGAATGCTCAAATAAACAGTGCCACTGTGTTGGACTTTTCAGGGAACTCAACTGAAAAATGACTTATACCTGACTCTACATCTTCTGTTGGAATAGAAGTAGTGTAACTTTGAAAAAGTAACACATCACCTTTAATTAGGCCCAAAAGGCCTAATTATTGTGAGCGGACCATGTTACACTCGCAGGCTACGGTGTCGGTATACGTCTTGACTGTGTGTGTGCGAGTGTGTGTAGGGGGAATATGAGTCCAGCATTCCTGCAGAGCTGGTCCTGGAAAGATCCCTGTGGAGACTCAGGAATCTCACTCTCTAATGGAGCTGGCAGAAGGAGCAGCTCTCCGAGATGGGAAAGAGAAGAGAGTGGCTTTTATTTTTCCTGTGCTGCGGCGAGCACAGGACTGCGGTTTCACAGAAAGAAAAAGAAAGGATGGAGACGACGGAAAGAAAAGCAAAACAACGCTTGAGGAAACATGCGAGATCTTGCAGCCTGGAAATGCCAGGGGGTTTACTGGAAGAAATGCTGAAGTTAAAAGTACAAGAATGCACTAAAGACTGCTGCTGTGTAATTGGAGGAATGGATGAGGTGCAAGAGAGACACCAGTCACCAGGTTCTGTCACCCTCCACAAGGTCGATTCTGCTCGGGGGTCACACTGAATACTTCAACTGAAGGTTCAAATGAGTTCTGCAAAAAGTGAAGGAGAAAAAAAGACAAGGGGAATGGGGGTGGAAGGAAAGAGAGGGAAACTTGGAGAGTTGGGATGAGTGATGGTGAGAGGAAATGTGAAAAAAGTGAGTGGGAGAACTAGAGAAAGGGGCGACGGGGGGAGAAAGAGAGAGAGAAAAAAGGGTGGAGGTCCAAACAGAACCGTTTGTGAACACAAAGGGAATGAGGCAGAAAAGAACGAGAAAACTGGGCCAACAACCGAAGGTAAAGAATGAGAGAGCGGGAAAGAGAGAGATCACGAGGGACGAAACTTAAGAGAGTACTAAAAGACACGAACGCCAATGGAATGGTGAGAAAGAAAAAGATAGGTCTGTTTGTGAATGCTGCATACTGATATGACGGTTTGAACAGGAAGTTGACCGTAACATTCATCCAGCGCTCATTTAATGAGATCATGCTTCTGGTTTGGTTTATCCCTGTTCATATGAAATACAAAACATATACAACACAAAAATCAAAGAACTATGAAATATGAGAAGCCTTCATATACGGTCTCTGGTGATTGGACTGTGACATCGAGACGAGAGCAAGAAGAAGTGAGGACAGCGGAAGAGAATAGAGACTCTGCGCTGAAATGGGGAATCAAATATGAAAAACACATTTTCAACAAGACCTCCACCCATCTCAAGAGACCTCTGAATCTCGCTAAGAAATGTCCAGATAATGTCCCATGCCAGAAACCAAAGAAAACAAAAAAAACCTCATAATTTGTCTAAAAAGGAAATTAAGTTTATTTTTAGCATCAATAAGATTTTTGGATATTGTGACAATACGTATTACTGAAAAGGACAAACAACACATCAAAACATTATAATTATATTATAATATTATAAAATGAAATCTTATAATGAATATATATATATATATATATATATATATATATATATATATATATATATATATATATACATATATAATGTATACAAATCAATTAATTAAAATAACAAGTATATTATCAAATTTAAATTGGGTAAAAAACATTAAAAAATGTTTGCATTGTGACATTCTCATAATATAAATGTAATATAATATATTAAAAATGTTACATTAAATTTGTAAAATTAAATACAATTGAAATTGTAATAATTTGAAATACAGTCCTGGTCAGTATTATTGGCAAAGTTTGCAAAAATCTGACCTCTCACTGAAGTAACAGAATTTGAAGTGGAGGGAATAAAATAACATTATGTAATAAATGTTTTACTCCAAAACACGTTGGACACAATTATTGGCACCCATAGAATTTAAATATCTCTGAAGTATATTCCCATTAATATTTACATTTTTAGCACACCAGGGTGACTTGGAACATGTTCAGCCATGACTTCTTGTTTCACAAGAGTTTAAATAGGATAAACACAAAGGCCAAATTCTCTTACGAATCTGCCTGGAAGAGGACGTGTGTCTATGTTGTCTTAATGCGCAGCGAGGAGGAAAGTTTGAGTGGCCAAAGACTCTCCAAGCATTACAGATGGAGAATTACAGAGATTAGTTGAGTTTAAGGGTCAGAAAGCCTAAACAAAATGATCAAACCCCTACATCACCACATGTTTTTTTTTTTTTTTTAAACACACAGGTTTCAAGAAAAATCCTCTCCGCTCATCCAGAAAAACAAACTGCTGCATATTCAGTTATCAGACGACTGGAACTTCAAAAGCGACTGGATTCTATGGTCACAAAAATAAATAAATAAATAAATAAATAAATAAAGGTTTTTGGCAGCAAACCCACCAGATGGCCACAGTTAAATATACCATTGGATGTTGTGGGCCTATTTTTCTGCTGGAGGTCCTGGACATCATGTTCAGATGGTGTCAGGGATTCTAGCAAATACCAACAGATAAAAACGTTTAAACCTGACCAGAAATCTGATAATGGGCCGTGGTTGGATCTTCCATCAGGACAATGACCCAAAACAAACATCAAATCAACACAAAAATGTGTCACTGAGCACAAAATTAAGCTTTTGCAATGGCCGTCCCAGTCCCCTGACCTGAACCCTATAGAAAATGAGTGGGCTGAACTGAGGAGAAGACATTAGGAGAAGAATCAGAGCTATGATCTTGGATAAAGGAGGTTGCAAAAAGTATTTAATAAATGGGTGCCAATAATTGTCCCATTTATTTCATAAAGAGACTTTCCTCACATTTTTACTTAATTTACTTCAATGAAAGGTTAGAATTGTGTGCATTTTTCTAAATAAAAGATCCAAAGGATTAGCAATGCAGATTTATTTTTACAGGCTTCTTTCTTCATATTTACCAAGGGTGCCAATAATTCTCACCACGACTATATGTTATTTAGATATATCTTTATAACTAAATCTTATTTAATCATTCCTAAAGAGAATATAAGAAAATTGAAAAATAATGTCCATCCATCCATCTTCTTCCGCTTATCCGGCCCATTTTATATAAAATGATATGAATATAAATGTAATATCAAAATTGAATTGGTTATTAATTAAAATTAAATAATATATAAAATGTAAAACAAAACAAAAAATAATAATGAAAGTGTAATACAATTGAAATCATCCAGACACCATGAGTTTTTGTGCAATAAATCATGCTATAATGTTTAATTATACATCATGGTAGTGTTTAAGTGTTTTCTGATTTTAATTTAAAACGAAGTTCTATATGAATTCTATATCGTGAACGAAGGGTGGTGAATTTATGATCGTGACATTTTTCGACGGTTTGTGTTTTACCTACAAATACCAACACACTTTCAATGCAGTGTTCCTTGAAAATTTTGAAAAGCCTTAAAATGTCAATATGTTTGCCTGTGTGACTGAGCAGAGACATATGTTGAAGTTAAAGTTCTTCTTTTTTTCCCTTCACACTCAAGACCATATGTTCATGTTGTGTGGAGACAGCAGTGTCTGTGATCTAGTGTTGTAGTTTTGGGACCGGAGAGCACGTGGTCTCATCTATCATTCATATGAAGGTAAGTATGCGTATATATCAAAAAGAGTTCTGGTCTCTGAGCGCACCGCTTCGAGACTAATCCCAAAGACGGATCCAAGAACAAGCCTCGCTCTTGGGACACAGAGAGTCCAATTAGTTGTGTTCAGTACGAGCATAAATCCCAACATTTGGAAACGATAGCAGAACTAGAGGAGGGCGATTCCACAGTAACGGTCCACAAGGGGTGTAATGAACTATATAGATTGAATAATACCCAGGTGTTGTCATTTTTTTAATTTTTTGTTCATAATTTCGTTAAAGATAGATGTAAGAAATAATAAACTTAGTTTTATCCCACTAAGCCTTGGCATTATCATGTAATGAGACTTTATTTTATTTCCGTCCCCAGAAATTGCAGGTGTCAGTGTGGGACATTACGTGCATCTGGATTTTTCCTAAGTCATTTCTTTAATTTGCTGTAATAAAATCCTGAATTTTGGCACTCAACATTTATTTTGGTGTGTCTTCTACAAAATAAATCTACTAACACTGAAAGTATAATTCCCTTAATCTACCACGATGCAATGGAAAGATTTATTAACGTTCGTCACACTATCCGTCAAAGAAGTTACGTACGTTAAACTATGATTTTAAAGTAAGCAGACATATAATTTTTCCGTGTAATTCTATCAGTAACAAGACGATAAAAACATCTTGTGTGGACTAAATTCTCATGTACGTAGCTACATGATAAATTGTTAATAAATCGGGATAAAACAGGGGCTGAGATTTTCTGTCAAAAAATCATAACGCTCGAACATTTTATTTCATCGCTTAATTTCATCTCATAACGCCTCAACGGTTCACCTGTCAGGAATAAGATTGTCTAGGTCACGGTCACTCTGCGTGAGAGGAAGAGTTAACAGGATTTCACGGATTTCGATGAATGTGGTCAAGTTTGTGGATTCTGTCCAAAAGGTTACGAACGATAAAATGTTACGAACGTGGTAAACTTTGTTTGATAAACATTAAATAGGATCATTGTGGTGAGAAAGGATAAAAGAGTGATCAAGTCGATATCAAGTGCATGGTTTCGGACCGAAAGCAGCGTCGTGTTCATGAAGATCATGCATGAATGGTGGTTGTATTATATTTTGACAGATTATGCACTTCATGTTCGTAAACTGGACAGAAGCTATCCAACTTCGAACGTTGTTTTCCGCGTATTTTGAATCAATGAGCTTTTCATGAAAGTCAACATCGTCAATGACTTTTTTTTTTGATGATGATGATTTTATTTTTTGTCAAAATGTCAGTATATAGCGTATAGGCTGTCCAAGTTAACACGTTAATAGTGCGTTAACACAATATCACAAATGCCATTAGAATAATCTGTCGGCGTCAAGCGCAGGTTGTTAAACAACAGTGAACTGGGCATGTAGGCACACGCGCAGATTTTCCGCTCTGACGGCACACATTAGTTTAAACATTAGGGGCTCTATCTTGCACCCGGCGCAAATGACTTTATACACTGACGCATTTATCATTCCTATTTTGCACGCGCGCAAAGCGTTTTTTTTCCTCCACAGACGCACGTCGGTATAAACTAGGAAATGAACTTGCGCTCCCTGGGCGCAAAAAGGAGACGTGTGTCGGCGCAAACAATTCCTTGTGCTATTTTGCAGTTCCAGAAAACAATTGCGCCAATGACCAGAAAAAAACTGGTCTAATGTCAGTGGCGCGTTGCGCATTGCTCATAATACTATTTTAAGCGCGCATGCTTGGCCATAACAGAGAGTGAACAACGCGCATACACTGTAGATGATTCTCTCATCTACACAGATGCATTTTACTTTTTGCAAATGATACATTATTATAAGAAAAAAATATAAACATGAGGGAAATCATTGTTGTGTCCATAATGATGGGAAAAATAGGCATACAACTTATTTACCCAAGTTATTATATGCATGTTTAACCGAAGCTAATTTGGGTCGGTTTGTCCCATCCCCAATGTCACTTCTCTTTCTTTTACGGCCCTGACGAGAACGTCGATCTCCTCGGCTGTGAACCGATTGTGAAGTGCGTCTGGTGCGCCGTTAAAATATAATTGCGCCACGGAACAAGCGCACGTCGTCTTCTGTCTTCTACATTTGGCAAAGAAATTTGAAAAATATACCTGTGGTATTTGTTAGTAATTTTGCTGGCTTTAAATTTATGAACATACCGGACTCAAAAATGCATCTTTAAGTTTATAAAACAGATCATATTAGATGGCCACCCTCCCTGCATGGAAGTCATATTGCAGTTTTGTGAAAAATGCACAACGCATGACTCATAATTATGCCAAATTAGGAACAAAGCAAAACATGAACTTGGATTCAACCTGAATTTTATTAAACTGAATTAGATTAAGTACACTTTCTGCTTGAATTTACACTGTTTTTCCGTCCATGTTACATACGTTAAATTCAACTTTGATCAAAGTTTACAAGTTCAACATTGCCAGATTTATCCTGCCTTTCACACAGCTGTATCCCAGGTTGTCACAGGATGTTAACCTGAGGACAATGGCTTTCTGCATGAAGATTGAATTTTGCAGACTTTTGTCCTCGAAGTGAGCCCGATACTGTGGAATCGCCCAGGATCTTAAATGTTTTTTTTTAACAATCATATGCTGCCATGGCAGAATTATTGTATTTATGAGACAAATGCATATGAGCGTCGCCACAATGCCATAATTACCAGTGGGAAAATCTGTAGCCGGTTGCAGCAGAACCCATCGGTTCAGAAAACCCATAGTGATAATACTATGTAATTATAAATGAACTGTTTCCTTATCTTAAGGGGTTTGTTGAAACTGAACACTTTCTGTTAAGCCAACATCTTCCGTAATTTTGTCTGGCCCAACCAGTTAGTATAAATACCTACAGAAAGCTGGTTGGTTTTAAAGTAACTTCCGTGTGTGCAGCGCTTCAAACTTTACTAAAATTAACGTGACCGCACCTTGTTTCCTAAGCACTTATGAAAGTACAACATAGAGTCAAACTTGGGAAAGAGGAAACCACAAGTTCACCAAAGCTTTCAAGCTTGGAAAACTGTTGAAATACTGTTTAAAATGCTGTGAAGTTAAAGGTCACTGAGTTTCATTTAAAATATTCTGCCTATTTCAGAGCTGACGCACCTGATTCCACCCTAGTCACTGGGTACGTTATTAATCAAAGGCGCATTCAGCTGTGTTGTTGATGGAGAGAACACACATGAAATCCCCTTTCATGCAATAGATAAACATTACTTGATGAATCATGTCGTGGTTTAGCGTTCAGAAATTGATTTTGTTGAAATGTACCAAGACTTGGTCTAAAGCAGCTAGTGTGTGACTTAAGGTTCAGATTTGATGTTTACCTGGGAACACCAGGAGGGACTCGTTTGGGGCGGCTGCTAGTGTTTGTGGTGACTGTGCTGTTGGAGACAGGTGGGTCCAGGCCTTCCAAGCGAAATGGTAGAGAAGGAGCAGCCGGAGCAGGATGCTTCTTAGGGATACTATAACCTGGAGGAGACCTGAGAGAGAGAGAGGCATGAACGAAGGGCCCTATTTTAAAGGGATACTCCACTTTTTTTTGGAAATAGGCTCATTTTACAACTCCCCCAGAGTTAAAAAGTTGGGTTTTACCATTTTTGAATCCATTCAGCCGATTTTCTGATATTTAGAAGAATATCAGTAACCAGACTGCTTCGGAGGCTGAGTGCAGGAGGTGATTGGAGGGGTCTGTGCACCTTTACCGATCAGAACGCGTGCTGACACGGAGTAAAGCCTTTATACTCGGCTGTGTACAGCTTTTTTTTGTGATAGCGCGCGGTGCCGCGTCCGAGGATGAACGACTTCAAGCAAAATCTGTCCGAGCTTGTACGTCTCACATAGTCAGAGTGTAAAAATACGGGATTTTAACAGGAAGACAGCGGGAAGAGAGCTAAAATACGTGAGAAACCTGGAAAAAACAGGAGGGTTGACGGCAATGAGCACATGGTCTGAATTGCATGGCGCAAAATGCACTTATGCAAAAAAAACGATTTTGCTATTTAAAGAGCTCGTTAGTAGTATGCGCCTACAGGCAGGTCCGGCACGCAGAAGCACACAAACATGCCAAATCTATTTAAGTTGCCTCAAAATAGCAATGGCCCAACAATGCGCCTGAACACACCTCGTTTTCAGACCAGCACGCCCATGGGCGCACAGATGGGCGCGAATGCATTTGCTATTTAAGCAACGTGGCGCAGGACATGAAAATGATAACTGCGTCGGGCTGAAACCAGCAATAAACATTTGCATCACTCTAATTAATGGTTCGACAATTCATTTAAAAGAACCAACCCAACTTGTATAATGGACAACAATGTGAGTTTCACTCTACAGCATCCAACACAAGAAAAATGTAATTTCCATGACTTTTAATTTGTTATTAATCTCAGTTAGTTTTCTAGGCCTGGAAAACACAATTCCATGATATTTCATGGAATCCTTGTGATTCACTTTGTGTTAGTGCCAACTGTCCACCATTAATTATGTGCTGGTTTAAACTCTAGGGGTCAAGTACAGAACAGCACCTCTGGATGATGAGGTGGAGTGAGACACCTTGAACAGGAAGTGGAGAGGTGAAATACCTTCGGTGAAGCGAGCCACTGTGAAGCCAGGAGTTATCCACAGGGGGTGGCAACGGGGTAGAGATGGTAGAGGTGGAGATGTCAGTGATGATGTTTAGAGCCTCCTTCAAGGCTGCATGGGTACGCAGCACCTCCTCTTTGCGCAGGGCCTGTTCAGGAGACTCATCCATCAGAGAGTACTGATCTCCTGAAGAATACAATTGAGCCAGCAACTCAGTGTGGATAAACTCCTCTACCTACGGATGAAGAATATAGAAATAAATAAAAAGAAAAGTTGAATAGGAGTTTAGACAAAATGTATAAAAAATACACTGAGATGATGACATAGTTTTATTCTGCATTAGGATGGTTCCCGCTTCATGATGAGATTGAAAAGGCCGTTCACACCAAGAACGATAATTATAACAAGAACTATACTGGCATCGACACCAAGGGACTATAACATTGTGTCAATTATAAGCACGCACTGCAGTTAAGTTGTCTGCTACTTTATATGTTCAAGATCTTTAAAGTCCGATGGTTCCTAGTTGGCAGTAAATTATTTTATAATTCATCAGTTGAAAAAAAAAAATCTGAATGTGATTCCAATGATATTGTTCCTGTTAGTATTAGAAGTGTAATGATACCCTAATGTCACAATTCGATACATATCACGAAACTGAACTCACGATACAATATTATAGTGATACTCCAAAACATTTGGTAATTATCTAGTAAGATATGGTTTTACTGGTAACAAGACATTTGGCATTATCAGGACCCACAAATATTCCCCCATTGCATTATTTTACATAATATATAGTAGTTTAATGTAGTACGGACACTCTGTAAACTTGAATTTTTGTTCTCACAGTAATTTTGGGTTAACCATACACAACACATATAGTCACTATCCAGAATACGTGTTATTGCATTTTTGAATTGCGATAAATTGTGACACGGTATAGTGTCACACCCCAAGTCATTATTGTTAAAGTAGTGGTGTGGAGTTTGTTATTCTCATAGAATTAGAACTCTTATTAAAACTTAGAAACTTAAATAGAAATCGTTTTAGTTATTGTCCATGAATTAAACATGCCCTTGAATATTAAGTCCACAGTGAAACAAAATAGTCTGGAATTGATTTTTTTTTAATATAAATTAATTGGGCCAAAAATATGGTAAATGTATTTACACTGAAAACTGCCCACACAAAAACACAAAATACAAAATTTCTGACCCAAAATACATTTTGAAAACTATCGCTGTAACAATTCAAGTGCAAAAAGGTTTTGAAATATCTAACCATACAGTTTAGAAGTCAACAATTCTATATTTAGACATTTAACAACTTTTTACTGTTCATAGTGTTTAGAAGTAGAATATTTGTTATAGTATTTAAAAAAAGAATGTAATAAATAATCTAAAGAAAATAAACTAGAAATGTGATACATTACATAAAATGTAAAAAAAAAAGTTTCCCTGTGAGAAGACCTAATGTTACTGCTACCATATACAGTATATATTTAGATTTACAAAAAAAAAATACATCTCTTCATCTTACTTAAAGCTACACTGTAACTCTTTTAGTTTATTCTTAGCTAAAAACACTTAGTTCTTTCAAAAATATATGTGCTCATTAATGTATATTTACTAAGTTCAAGTAATAAAGTATTCTCGTGAGTGTATAATATGCCATTGAAAATACATACGGGTAAGGGGTTCTAATGTCGGTCGCCATGTTGCCCCTCCATCTTGAAAGTACATTAGCCAAAGAGGGACATACCCGTAAATTCAAGCTTCGCCTTTCACGTTTACGTTTGAGTTAACACTCATGGACGAGGTCGAACTGGAAGCCATGTTAATCTTGGACTACATTGGCCACCGTAGGAGTTAAAACGAAATCGGAATTGAGAGGAACAGAAACTAATATTCACTGGATGGTCATATACCTTTTCACCACTAGATGGGGGTAAAAATCACGTAGTGTAGCTTTAAAAAGTATCTGGGTAGACATTTTAAAACAAATGTATTTGATGTGATTTCATTGTTTTTCCTTCTGTATCGGATGTTATGTCAGTCAGTGTTAGATGCAAAGGGCACATACATTGTTGATGACGAGGTGCATGATGGTCTTGGGCATTAGGTCTCGAATGCTTTTGTAGACGATGCTCATGTACGAGTCCACCAGGTTGCGGATGGTCTCGACCTGACGCTCTAGCTGAGGGTCCATGGAGAAGCTCTCCGCCTGGCCTGAACTCTCTCCATCCACCTGACCAATCAGAAAAAAAAGACAAATCTGGATGGGAAATGTACAATCAGCGTCTAGGGATGAGAAAGATGTTTCAGAGGGCAATGAGTGCGCACCCAAGAAGAGAACTACGCCGGGAAATAGAGATGTTGGGGGATAAAAAGACGAGAAGCAAGGAAATAATGAGTTTTACTTCAGTGACTGTCGGAGGGGGTGTGGTTGACTTCTGTCAAAGCAAATTATGGGGAACCCTGACAGAACTGTGACATCACTCAACATGTAGCTCCAAAGCATACATAAAGACAGAAAGAGGGGGATGGAGGGGAGCGTGAAGAAAAAAAAGCAAGGGAGCTGATTAGAAACAGAGCTCAGAGCCCCCTCCCTCGTTGATCCTCCATAGTGTGACACAAGAGCTGAGGAATGCAGCAGAGCTTCTGACCCCAGAGCACAGCCACCATGAAGCCTACAGCCGTAGAGTCAAACACACACACACACACAGACACAGACACAGAGAGAGATGCTACAGAAGTGAGAGCTATCCGAACTACAGTCCACTACGTTATTAGAAGGCTGGAATCGATGATGGAATGTACTTTTTATGCGCCGATTTTAGAGCAAATAAAATGTGAAATGTGTCAAACGAGAGGCGCTCCAGTTCTGCAGAAATATGCGGAGGTTTAACAACTCTATGTGCATAGATGCCGTATGGGCCTGGCTATTATGTGGATGTGTAATCTCTGTACATTTCTTGAATCACTGCAGCTTGTAAAGAATGGGAAATTATTAGGACATTAAAAATAAAGGTTCTTTATTGGTTCTTTGAAGTGTTTTAAGGGATAGCTCACCCAAAAATGTAAATTCTGTCATCATCATTCAACCTACTGTTGTTCCAAACCAATACTTACAGGTTCATCTTCGAAACCCAAATTAAGATATATTTGAATAAGACTTTGAATTAATTTGGAAAATGTATCGCACCAAAACACTGACAAAAAGTTTATAAAGACATAATCCATATGAAACAAGCGGTTTAATCCAGACACAGTCGTTTTATATGATGAAGCTTTTATTCACATATAAACATTGATCAACACCCATAAACCAAAAACACATCAAATATGATAAATGAAAGCTCAAACGTGCTTGCTGGACGTGCAAGAATTAATGAGGTTTATTCATCAAGCAAGTACTACTGAGCTTCTGTTTAGCATATTTGACGTCTTCAGTAGACTTTGATTAAACCACTCAATTCATATGGATTTCTTTATGAATATCAACTTTATGAAACATCAACATTTTTGGTGGAACATTTTTTTCCCCTAGTATGGTAGGGGAAGACTCATAAATGATATTAACCCCTGTGATGGGTAGTTTTTGGGGACGGGGTTGAGGTAAGTCATATAGTTATTTATACAGTAATAACGTTAAGTCAACGGCGTTCATAAACACGCTTAACAGCGATTATGCGTGTTGATAGCACGCCAAAAATGGAAATACGAATTGGCGTGTCATACACACGCTACTTCATGAGATCAGTCTGCTTCTATGGAACACAAAAAGAGAAGTTAGGCATAATGTTCATACTACTTTTTTCCAACCAATAAAAGTGAATGTGGACAAATACAAAAAGAACACAAATCATCATAAAAGTGACATATGACTTTAATCCAAGCCGTATGTTCGCTTTTTTGGGTTCTCATTGTCTCCTAACAAATCACTTGAATATAAAGTTATTTGCAAACATGCCAATTACGCAAAGGCAAATAAAAAAAGGTCTGCGTCCGAAATCAAATACTGATACTACATTTGATGAGGAACAAACTTCATGAGCATCAAAGCTGTGATGAAAAAGATATTTTCTTACATATAGTGATGTATATCAGACTGAACCAGACTATTGAAAAAGAAAAAATTTCTTCCATTCATTGGTTAAAGGCAGATCTCGACTGAATGTGAGCTTGAAGTCGATTATAAGAAAGAGAGAAAAAAAGCACACATGAATCACTCACAATAAGATCCATCACATGCATTTAGAAAATCAATAGTGAATTTCCAAGCTAACCTTAAAAATGTTGTTCTATATACATGTTATAAATGTGTGTAGTATGAATGAAATTCAGACATACAACATCCATCATGTTGTCGTTGTCATGTGAACAACAGCGGCAGTTGTGTCACTTCACTGCACTCCTACCGTGGCCGCATGGGACAGTAAATAGTCCATTGGATACACACTTTTCAGTGGAAATAGTAGGTCATTCAGGTCCTTTTCTGAATACTACAAATTCGGACATAATACTCATTTCAAATACTGTGTTTTTGTAGGGAAGTATGTATATTCAGAGGCAGAGATGGAATATGAAACATAAGTCCTATATGGTGCATCTTTGGTCTGGTCTGCTTTCATAGTATGGAAAAGAGCAGCATGAACTTTCTTACAAACTTCTCCTTTTGTGTTCCAAGAAAGAAGAAGCCATGGGGTGACATGGGGCTTTTTTTTTACTATTCATTTAAAGCACTAACACATGGTTTTGGTTTTAAGAACCAGGGAATAAAACGTTTTGAGTGGAGCTTATAAATTTCCACATGGCATCTGGTTATAAAGCCCTTTTTGGTTTAAATTGAAACCTTTATTTTGAAGTATTAGGCCACAGGTACAGAATCCAAAGGGTTCCCGACCGTGCTTACTGTGGTTTTCTCTGGGTAAACCCCAGCTCGCAGCAGAGAGGCCTTCCAGCTGTCCACATCGTCCTGAGTGTCACAGGCCAGCTCCAGATGCCTGTAGTCCTTATACACGTTCCTACAGGGAAAGTAATCTGTTAGCTAGTTCCCATGGCAGCACGTACACTCCCGCACAAACAAACGCAGCAAAACCCTCTCTCTCTCTCTCACACATATCATCTGTCCAAAACCACAAACCCCAGACCACCCCTTTTGCCCAAAATTCACTCGGTCCAATCTGATTCTAATCGAATTTTCCCCCCAGGTTTTGTCCTATCTCAACTTTTTATCCATCATTCCCACTTTTTACTTTTGTCTCGTATATTTCTACCCAGTTTCTCTCTCCCTCCTTTTTCCCCTCGCTCTCGAAAGGCTGGAATCTGGAGCCCATCTCTCTCCATCTGTTCCACATTCCCCCTAATTATACTGTTGTTCCTCTCCTCCTTTTGTTTCCCTCTTATTTCTCTCTCTTTTTGTGGCTATTGTTTCTCATTGTTGTGCCTGTGGGGTAAGAGGCTTAAAGTATAACGTACAGGCATGTATTTGATTTAGTCTGCGGCTGATAAGAAAACGGCTACAAGAACGTGGCCTAAGACCAGGTCAATTCAGACATGCATACACTAAAACAACCCACACGCCAAAGCAACCACATTCTCACATGCTCTGATCTCATAAAACTCAGCTACAAAACACTGTTTTTGCAAGCACAGAGATGACTCAGTGCTACTAATTGAGAAATTCTTTTTTATAACGGTTTAGTCCAAAAGTTTACATAGTGTATATAACTGCATAAGCGATACACTGGTCCAAGCATCCAAACATAATTTTGCTTTGCAGACCCTCCTAATAAGGTGTAATGTGTGGAATACAGTTTTGCGGTTAAACGATTCATAATTCATTGGTAGTTTATGATATTTATGGCAGGATAACTGCGGCGCTTGTGAATGTACTGAACTTTATTTGCCATTCCAAAACCACAAAGTACGGCTCTGACTTCTAAAAGGATTTAGACCTAAAAATTTTGTATGCACAACATCAACAAAAC
This sequence comes from Cyprinella venusta, assembly GCA_038021265.1. Taxonomy (NCBI): domain Eukaryota; kingdom Metazoa; phylum Chordata; class Actinopteri; order Cypriniformes; family Leuciscidae; genus Cyprinella; species Cyprinella venusta. The sequence continues at coordinate 14,109,005 of CM075876.1, read as the reverse complement.
AATCCGTGTGCATCCAAAACAAATATTTGGCTACGTTTACAGGGCTTATTATGTTTTAACTGAAGCTTAGATCATATCCCAAAGTCTTTGATGCATGCAGTGTTCTTTCAGTATTATTTATAGACTATTATAGTATATATACTATATATTATTATTTCAAAAATTTTAGTTATGTGCTTTTGTCATTTTTGACTTCTTATTTTTTTTAAGAAATATTGCAGTATTATAAATGAATTATAAGTGCACATCTTTTTTTTTTTTAATTCATGCGACCTTGTATTCAAAAACATCGATATTTCAAAAGAACATAGCCTCAGCTTAAAAAAAAAGAAGAAGTTTATTCTAGCTGATTGAATTTTTCAGCTACATCCAGACTGGATTCAGAACGATAATCAAAAAATAGTTGGTAACACTTTATTTGAAGGGGTGTGCATTAGACTGACATGACACTGTCTGTCATAAACATGACATAACACCTGTAATGAACATGAAGGAGTCTTTATGAATGTTTATGACTGTTGTCATTAAGTGTCATTCGGTAAATTATGACACTTTTAATGCAAAGTTGACAATGTTTAAAATGTCTTTGTTATGACAACTTGACATTACACAAGAAATCATAACCTGTCACAAATATGTCATAACAGATCTAATTATCAAACTTAAAGAAGTTATTTAGCTTTGTGTTAACATTACATTACCCTGTCATATGTGGTTGGTTTTGACTTTGGCCGTCATGACACCATTATAACTGTGTCATGAATATTTTACTTGTCCTCAAGCAAAGTGGAACACATTCTTCTAGTTATAAAGATGTCATTAAGGGTTATTACACTGTCAAATGCTTTAATAACAGTGTCATTAATATTTCCCCTTACCTCATGTAAAGTGGAACACGTTGGACTAGTTATAAAGATGTCAGGTTGACAGGTTATGATTTCTTGGTTAATGTCAAGTTGTCATAATCAAGACATTTTTTTTGTCTTTGTTAATGTCAAGTTGTCATAACAAAGACATTTTAAACAATGTCAACTTTGCATTAAAAGTGTCATAATTTACTGAATGACAATGACTAAAGTCATAAACATTCATAAAGACTCCTTCATGTTCATTACAGGTGTTATGTCATCTTTATGACAGTGTCATGTCAGTCTTATGCACACCCCTTCAAATAAAGTGTTACCAAATACCAAATAGGGTGAGTAGATTGAGTCCATCAACATCCCCAAAGTTTTTTTTTTTTTGCCTGTGTTCGGATCAGAAGATTCTCTTTCAGAAGATGTGTAATAGTGAAATATAATATATATACCATATAACAGTGAAAACAGAGAGCCGGAAATTTCTGTCAATGGCGGGGAAGCGTTGTCTCATAAATGGCAGGGAAAGAGTTAAACATGTTATGTTTCCATCCATCAGTTTGTAAAAACAAAACTAATATCACATTTACTGTAAAGCACTAACAATGGAAGTCTATGAGGAGAGGTTTCCTTTGTAAATGCATTACTGTAAAAAAAAACCTACTTTTGTTTGTTTTAACAAACTGATGAGCGGGTTGTAATTATTGTCTGTGGTAATCGTTTCAGATGTCATAGCATATGTTAAACTCAAAGCATTCCTTTAATCACAGTCTTGAGTGAATCCAGAACCGCACATAACTACTCCACGTCACATATGAACCCGGATGCAATGCACACTGATGCAAAAAATGTGGAAGAAAGTGGACGAAAAAGCACGTCTCGTGTGTGTTCTTTCCCCGTCCCGTGCCAGACTGGTGTCACCGCTGAGACAAAAACGACATCTACCGCCTGACATCACTGGTCGCGTTTGACACTAGGGAGTTGGTGGGTGTGAAGGGCACAGTATGAATCATTAGGTCATTAGAGCGCACGCGCGTGTGTGTGTGTGTTTAAAAGAGCAAGAGAGAAGAAAAGGGGATTTTTCTGAGTGCTGGGTCGTATGTTTCTGCTGGTGAGTGGGAATGAGTGTGGAGTTTATGAGAGCTTGAATATCTTTATACAGAGTGCTTGAAGTGATGGATGTGTGTGTGTGTGTGTGTGTGTGTTTGAGCATCTGATTGATCGTGGTGCAGCCCTGGGTGTGTTTACAATAGTCTGCCATGCCTCTCTCAGTGTCAAAGCTGTGTGTGTGTGTGTGTGTGTGTGTGCACGCTCACCGCAGCATACCAACATCTCTCCAATTAAGCAGCTAATCAATCCCAGACACACCCGCACTCGAAACTAAAGAGGCAGCGCTCGTAGAGACAGAATGTTAGAGACTGAGAGAAAGAAAGGATAGAGAGAGACTGGCCAGGAATGTGTCAAAGCGTGTCCTACTGCGCCCCCTGTTCCCGTCGTGCTCTTTGTGAAGTATTACTGTGAAGTTAGAGTGTGTTTATGTTAGAAAATATAAGGTGTGCATGTGAAATGGAGTTATAAGCCCCTGTAGAAGGGCATGCGTGTGTAAGTGTGTGTGTGTGTGTGTGTGTGTTGTGACCACCAGATGTGAATCCACTGCACTCTCCCTGAGACGATTTTCATTGCAAGGCAAAATCAACAGCCTTGGATCAGTTAGTGTGAATTGTCAAACACGAGTACCATTAATAATAAAATTATCTCGATTACTATTCAAAAGATTGGGCTCAGTATTACTTTAATTCATTGAGGATGCATTAAATTGATCAAAATCGACAGTTACAATATTTCCGTTACAATTTATGATGTTATAAGGTTTATTTTTCCAATAAATGCTTCTTTTTTTAAAACATTCTATTAAAAAATATTAAGCAGCACAACTGTTGTCAACATTAATAATAGTCAGAAATGTTTCTTGAGCAACAAATCGGCATACTATAATGATTTCTGAAAGATCATGTGACACTGAAGACTGGACTAATGATGCTAAAAAAATTCATCTTTGACATCACAGGAATTAATTCTATTTCAAAAGATGTTAATATGTTAATATGATATATTAAAACAGTTACTTTAAAATTGAATTGTAATATCTCACAATAATACTGTTTGGACTGTTTTTTGATCAAATAAATGCAGCCTTGGTGAGCCAAGAGACTTCTTTCAAAAACATTTAAAGGGACTCTGTGTAACTTTTTATGTAATTTGTAATCTAAAATCAATATTTTTATTCATAAATATGTCCTCAGTGGTGTACAAATTGCTCTGCCATTTATCTGACTTATCCTCGAAAACGAAGAATTTATTATCTTTATATACATGGGACGGATAAGGCTTCCATTACATTCCGCCATCTTGAAAAACTCTAATAGCAGAGAGGATTAAAAGTACAAGGCAAACACGTTTCCACAACGGGGTTTCTTTCAGAGCCAGCGTCACGTGTCTGAAGCAGCAGAAGCGGACGAGCAGAGCAGTGAGAGGCTCGTCTAAACCACAGGCGGTCTAAACCCGGCAATTTTAAAAAGCTGAATTACAATTTTATTTTCTATGGCGGATCATACGTATGCCGAGCCACAGGAGAAGAAATCCTCGTCGCCAAAGTCCCAAATTGAACGAAAAAGGAAACGTGATCGCACAGTATAAAAAACAAGAGTAAATGTCGGGTTAGCTAATGAAGGAGAAAGATTTCAAAAGAGACGCTGAATCCTGCTTTCTCCTCGACAGGCAAGTCAATGTTACAGTCTTAATTACCAGCATTTTTTCTTTGGTTGCTTGTGTCTTTTCTAATATAGACAGATGAACATTTATAGTGAAAGGTTAAACAGACTATTTGATGAAAAACGTTAGCAGCTATTGAGTAGAGAAGACGCTAAAAACAAGGTTTGTTAGTTTACTTTCTGTACTGTAGAAATTCGATAAGAAAGAATATATTTAAATAGAGCATATGATTGTTCTTGTTTCCGCATAGTAAAAAAATACATAGTGAACGTTTGAAATCAGACCAATCATAAAGGCCATCACAATCATATTTTATTTTATCTGTCAGATAGCCTACGTCTCGTCTCTTTATACCTGACTACCATAAAATAAAGCAACTTTATTTTCGGGAGCTTCCTCTTTTTCTCTGACTGAAAATATCTGTAGCCTACTGGAGTCGAGAGAGTGGTAAAGCTCCCGATATCTACTTTAACTTAGTTACAGGACATATTTATTTCACATTTAGAAAGAAGTCCTGTAACTAAGTTAGCAAATAAACAGAAACAGACGTGACTGAAGAAGTGTGTCCTCTTTCTTTTGTGAAACCTAACCTAAGTAATTTATTTCTGTGTGACTAATGTGACGAATAAAGAAGGCATAAATACTAATCTCAATAGTTCATGTTTTTCACAGTCAGTAATTCATACTGTAACATTTGTTTGTTCGCTGTGTCAAGTTGCAGTTTTTTTTTTTGAAATTACAAAAGTGTTCAACTGAAGGAAAACTCGACGAAGAGCTATTAAAAGACATCCTGTCATAGCTTTTTGGTCCATAACGGCTACCGTAGATGCAACGCGCATTTGAAAAAGCGAGGCGCTGGAGAGCACAATTTGTTTGAATGCAAAATACAATTTCACCGCTAGATGGGAGTAAATCTCACACAGATTCCATTTAAAGATCTTCCCAACCTCAAACTTATAGTTGTCACTGAAAATGAAGTTTGAATAAGAAAAAGCATTGTAACAGAAACAAATGCGCGTTGCATCTACGGTAGCCGTTATGTACCAAAAAGCTACGCCCAACCAAGTGTTTATGAAGAGCCCTTATTCATGTTTGTAATAGCATGTTTATTTTTGTTTTTTAAAGACAGTTTTAAGAGTGGCCTTCTTGAGTTTGTAAAGTCTGTACAATGTATTATTCTAATAGAACTACAAATTAAATGACACATTTGACTATTATGATACAGTTGTACAGAGCAGGATTTTGGACCAATGAGATTTCACCATAGGCGGGGCTACCCAGTGCCACACCACAGAAATAGAAACCAACTGACTGACTGTCGCTCTTCGCAGCTGAATAGGACAGCAACTCTTAAAAAGTGATTACTTATTATATGTATCGCGCCTGGTAATGACACGGGGTAACAGACTCTGAGAAAGCCTCCATTAGAAAGCAATCCAGGAGCTCAGAATACAAATTGCATCAGAGAAAGAAAAAAAAAACCCAGATGGAAAAAAAACCTGGTTATGACACAAAGAAACATTAAAAGAGGAGAAGAGAGCTCTAAATAACTGATTAATATTCCAGACATTGTAGAATGGAATGTGTGTGTGTGTGTGTGTGTTAGAGAGAGAGAGAGTGAGAGGGAGAGAGAAAATGTTAAAGTCTTCTCTTAAATACCTCTAATAGAATAACAACAATAATAATTAGTTTCCACATTTCCTAAAGAAAATGTGAGTGGTGCTTGGTCATGCAAAAATTTGTCGTAAGGATGGTGTCCCTCCCTGTTTGTAAGTCTATGGGATTTTTTCACTCATTTCATTCATTGTGCACTAGACACAATGAAATTTTAATGGCTGGGGTCTCAAAACACCGAGCCAAACACTCACACTGGTCACACTGAACTTCCTTTTAGCTATGTGGGGTTTGTCCATAACAGGCATCCTCAAATAGCAGACCACGGCTTGGTTTCAACCGAACCACAAGACATAATGAGAACGGTAGCAACGTTTTACCGTTTGTAGTTAAATTGAACAATGCGTCAAAACAAGTGAGTGTTTCACATCACAATCGTTCAGGGTTGTTATTTTTATAATCTTTTAGCGCTATATCCTCTAATATTTTTATCTAGAGCCAAACATGCTTCATTCAAGCCAAGTTGCTTCTCTCCCCGCTAAAGACGTTAAAAGAGCCACATTAAGAGCTGCAGGTGACGCGGTTATTTTAAGAACAGCTGAAACACGGTGAGCAGTAAAAGAGTTGAATCCGTCATACATGACTAACCATTTAAACCAGGTTTGTGACAATGTTTTTTTCATCTACACTTAGCATTATGAATCAGCATGTTAAGAGCATTTCATAATAAATTATGTTATAAGTGGGAAAATTATTTAAAGATGGGAAGGAAAAATTTCAACTTTAAATTTCTAGTTCACTTTGTTTTCTTCTAATAATGAGTGGGTTTTGATTATGTACATTGTTTGTTTGCTTTTGGTAGATATTTATTTTAAGCAAAATATAAAAGTGGTAATAAAAGAGGAAACCCCTGAACTCCCATACAGTATCTTTTTGGTCACCGGGCCCTCTGCTTTACATATGTAGGCTATCTAAATGTAAAAATAATATTATCTTGATAAAACCTGATCTTACCTTTTAAAAGTCATCTGATTGGGCTCAACCATAGAGTTGTGTTCAGAATTATTGGCACCCCTGGTAAATATGATCTAAGATGGCTGTAAAATAAATCTACATCGTTTATCATTTTGATCTTTCATACAAAAAAAACGGGCAAAAATCTAACCTTTCATTGAAGTAAAACAATTTGTCGTCACATTATGGAATAAATGCTTTTCTCCAAAACACATTGGGCATAATTATTTATAGAGAACACTTTTATTAAATACTTTTAGCAAAATCCTTTGTCCAAGATAATAGCTTAGATTCTTCTATAATTTCTGATGATTTTGGAGAAAACCTGACGAGATCAGAGACCATTCCTCCATACAGAATCTTTCCAGATCCCCAGATCCATGTTGGTGATTCTTTTCCTCAGTTCAGCCCACTCATTTTCTATAGGGTCAGGGGACTGGGACGGCCATTGCAAAAGCTTAATTTTGTGCTCAGTGACACATTTTTGTGTTGATTCTGATGTTCGTTTAGGGTGATTGTCCCAATGGAAGATCCAACCATGGCCCATTATCAGATTTCTAGCAGAGGTGGTCAGGTTTAATTTTTTTTTCTGTTGGTATTTGATAGAATCCATGACACCATCCAAACAAGATGTCCAGGACCTCCAGCAGAAAAATAGGCCCACAACATTAAAGATCCAGTGGTATATTTAACTGTGAGCATCTGGTGGGTTTGCTGCAAAAAAGCTATTTTTTTAGTTTCATCTGGCCATAGAGTCCGGTCGTGTCTGACAACTGAATATGCAGCAGTTTTGTTTTTCGGATGAGCGGAGAGGATTTTTCTTGAAACCCTTCCAAACAACATGTGGAGATTTAGAGACTGGTTGGTATATATTTTTTAGGCTTTCTGACCCTAAAACTCAACTAATATCTGCAATTCTCCATCTGTGATCCTTGGAGAGTCTTTAGCCACTCAAACTTTCCTCCTCGCTGCGCATTAAGACAACATAGACACATGTCCTCAGATTCATCTTTAGTTGATTGGAATTTCTTAATTATTGCCCTGATGGTGGAAATGGGGATTTTCAATTATTTAGCCACTTGCTATTTTGTGAAGCTCAACAATCTTTTGCAGCACATCAGAACTATATTCTTTGGTTAGGGCATTTGGTCTTTGTGTTTCCTCATATTTATACTTCTGTGAAACAAGAAGTCAAAGCTAGACAATTTCATGCTAAAAAACGTAAATATTAATGGGAATACACTGGGATGGGAGATTATATTAATGGGAGATATTTTACTAGAGGTGCCAACAATAGTGTCCAAAGTGTTTTAGAGAAAAACTTTAGAGAAAGTATCTCCAACTTTCAATTATTTTACTTCAATGAAAAGTTAGATTTTTGCTGAATCTTTTAATGAAAGATCAAAATGATAAACAATACAGATTTTTTAGTCATCTTTGATCATATTTACCAGGGTGCCAATAACCACAACTGTATATTTAAATTTAAAGTTTGATCATTACATCTTAAAAACAAACAAACAAACAAACAAACAAACATGTAAAAAAAATTGTTGTAACTGACCTCTGCTCTGTGTTAAAGATGGCAAAGACATGTTTGCTGGACATAAAGCTCTTTTCTATGTCCCGCACCTTCAGGTTGTCCAGAGGAAGCATATATTTCTTCTCTTTTTCCTAGAAAATGAGACATGGACATCTTAAGACTTAGTGAGCTGCCCACCAAGACAACATTTCTTTAACATTCACAAATGGCAAATTTTTGAGAAGCAAATCTTAATAAGCAACTTTATTATAGTGTTAAACTGTATTAGGAGTTTCTCCAAATCTTGTGTCATCATTTACTCATCTTGTGTGACTTTGTCTTTCGCCTGTACTGGTTGTTGTTTTTTTTTCATTTAATTACAATGATTTGGGACTGGCGATTTCCAGCTTCAAAATTGACACAAATTTCAAGTCATCATTTACTAATAATCTTCCCCTCTAGTGAGCTATTCACCACTGAAACATTGAGAGTAGAACTTGAGAACTGGATCAGTCCAATTCATGGTCAAATCATTCAGATTACCTCTGTGTGAACGAGATCAACCAATTAATTAAACACCTCTGTTTCAAAAGAACAATTTTTTTCTGGAATCAGATATCTCTTGTAAACTCAAGACTTTAATTGCTCTCAAGTTTTTATTGTAGCTTCAGAAGACTTGGGATTTAGCGGGCATGTATGAACCGCTTTTATGAAACTTTTATGGTGTTTTGCATCCCAAGGCTTCATTGCAATTGCATGGAAAAGAGTGACCGGGAGATTCTTCTTTTCTGTTCCAGTGATGAAGAAAGAAAACACAGGTTTGGAACAACATCAGGGTGAACAAATAATGACAGAATATTCCTTACTGGCTGAACAATCTCTTTAACTGGATCTCTAAAATGGTGTGAACTAGGGGAAATTACTGCAAGGAAGAAAGCCAAGACCAAAGAAACAAAGAAAGAATCTACTGTAGATCCATGTGATCATCCTCAGGATGGATTCAGGCCCAGGACTTAAAAAAAAAAACATGCACATGAGAGATGCCACTAGTTTTCACTTTTTGAGTAAAGAATTGAGAAAGAAAGAAGGAAAACGAATGAAAGAGGAATTGAGAGATAGAGTGTGAGGGCCCACATGTGGAAGTCATTATTTGGACCATGGCTCTAAAACACAACAGAAAAAGAAAAGAAAAAGAGCTCCCCCTCTCCCCCTCCCTCTGTCTGTACGGGAGGGGCTGGGGTCTCAGGAAACGGCTTGGATTACATTGCAAATAACGGAACGGAGATGTGGGAAAGAAAGAGAGGAACAAGGGATGAAAGTGTGAGGGGAAACACTCTAAAAAGAGTAAAAATGAAAAACAGAAGGGGAAGAGAGAAGCCATATGAAGCCACTATCAGTGATTGAGTCTGACGGAGTGACTGTGGAGGAATTTTTTTGTGAAATTCAAGTATTTCTGCAAATCAGCTCGACCATCTAAAAATCTAACGTCTACCTAAAAAAAAATCTGCCATCTATTCACCTTCATGTGATTCCAATGCCAAAACTTGACAGTAGATATGTTTCCATCCAAAGTTGTACATTTAACTTGCTTTTAATTAAATTGGAATATTGCTCAAAACATTTGCCGATAATTTGATCATTTTGCCGATAACAGGATAATTTCCATCTAGCGAGTCGAAGAGAACAAAATAATCTCTTTCTGATAAACTTTTTCTTAGTATCACTAAGAAAAACTTTAGGTTTTAGGTTGAAACGCAGTAAACACAGTCACGTCATCTTGCTTTTGGAGCCATTTTTTATGCATGTCAAGGAAATTATTCGGTAAATGTGTTTCCATCGTACTTTATGCACATGTTTTCCTGTCTTATACAAATGTATCTGCCTCAATTGAGCGCATCATTTTTTTAATGCACATTTTTAGATTTAAGCACATCTTGGCTTTATACTATTCAGCGTCTTTTTATGCAATATTCCAAAAATAGGTGGATGGAAACTAGCTATTGTTGAAGAATCATTACACAGCTCTTACCATTCAACAACAGTCCATAGTGAGCAAGAGCTGACAAGTACCAAAAAGGCCAAAAAAGCATCATAAAAGTGGACCATGCTTCTTGTGTGCTACATTTTAAGTGTTCTGAAGCCATACGATAGCTTTATTTAAACAGACTGAAATTTAAGTCATCCATACCATTGGGGGTCAAAAAAAACAACAACTTTTACTCAGCAATGATGCATTAAACTTATCAAAAGTGACAGTAAAGACATCTATAATATTATTTATTTAAAACGTTGATCAGCAAATCAGCCTATATTATAATGATTCCTGAAGGATCATGTGACACATGAAGACTGGAGTAATGACGCTAAAAATTCAGCTTTGCCATCACATGAATAAATTACATGTTAAAACGTATTAAATTAGAATTGTAATAATATTTCACAACATTCCTTTTTGGCACTTGAAAGCCCCTGGTCACTACAAACTCTCAACTTGGACAAGAGTTAGCGCAACAATCATTCAAAAAAAACAACAGTATATGGTTTGTAACAACATGTGGGCGAGCAAACAATGACAGAATTTTTACTTTTGAGGGAACTATTCCTTTAAAGTTGAAACTATCTCTCCTTGTCCTCCTTGACTCTTTGCACCCCTCCTTTTCTGCTCCCCTCGAAAACTTTCTCTCTTTTTTTCATTCCAGAGGGGCCCACTTCCTGCCTGAGTTTTTAGAGGTTAAAAAAAAAGTTAGAAATGACAGGCTGGCGTTAGGAATACAACATCTGGTACCGCTTTAGTAAGAGAGAGAGAGGGAGAGAGGGAGAGAGAGAGACAGAGAGAGAGAGAGAGAGAGAGAGAGAGAGAGAGAGAGAGATGGGGCAGGGAAGTCCAGAGGATGGCTGGGAGTACCGAGAGAGGACGGAGGGAGAAAGACAGGAGTGGATAGGAGCGAGTCGGACCAAAAGATTGAAAGAAAGAGAGGAATTGAGAAACAACGGACCACTCCAAAAGTTTATTCCTCAAGGGTCCCATCAACCCTTATATGGCTAGTGGGGTCCCTCCCTCTTCTTTCTCTCTCTCTCTCCTTCCTTCTCTGACTCCTCATTCCCTCTTTTTCGCTATGCCTTCCATGAACGTCCTGCCAGATAGCCGGCTGCGGGAGCGAATGTGCCACGTCAAAGGCTGGATACTGCAAACCAACGCGGGACGAGGCCGAGGACGAGACGGAACTGAAAAAGTCGAGAACGGGTAAACGGACGTCTGGAGCTTCTCTCTCCGTCCTCTACATTGGCGTCATCCTGACTGAGAATAAGATAGAAGCAATGGAGACTATTTCTGTCGTGTTTATTTTGCATCTTCCACCGCCTCCTGTGAAGGTCGGGGCCAGCAGGGTTGGACTGAGTGATTGAAGTAGATAAAGAATAAGAGGTGAAAAGAGAGAGAGAGAGAGAGAGAGAGAGAGAGAGAAAGAGAGAGAGTGAGAGAGGGCTGGAACTATCTCCTGCTCCGTCATCCCAGTGTTCAGACTACCTGTTCAGGATCATACTGGTGTACAGTAGTCTGCACATTGGTTAGACTGTGCAAGGACTCACGACGTTGGGGAACCGACGCAAACTCTCAAACGCAAGCAAAAACACACAAAAACTGCAGGTGAAAAGTCAGACTCTGCTATGTTTGGTTTGTTATCTACACCAGTGTTGGTTATAGCGCATGGGACTCAAAGTTGGCGTTAACGACACGTACAAGAAGTTTCTCAATGATTGAGACCCATTACGTGTCGATAAACCTGGCATGCGAATAATATTACCGTTCTAGTAGTCCTTCCTGCCATTTCCATGTACTGTATATACTCAGGCCGAACTGTGCATGCATATGGCTTCTTTAAAAGCACGGGGTGTCCAGCTAGTTTTCCGTCTTGAAGGCCAGATTTGTCCAGATCTCAGCATAATCGATGCATGTATGAATGCTAACTTAAGACTCAGAGAAAAGGTGAAAAGACAGCGATTATGCCGAACGCAAACAGAAGTGGAGGGGTGCACAAGTCATCTGTTTTCCCTCATGCAGCTTGGCTCAAAAAGAGAGAGAGAGGGAAGACTGTAGGAATGCGTGTCTGTTTAGTGTTGGGCGCTGATTAATCCAAACCAGCAGTCTAGGGCCATAAACGCCATCAGAACTGGGACAGATCTAGAGAAAGGAAGGGAACAACCGATGCCAGTTTGTATTGGAGAACCATTTTTAAGGGTAAAGAAGTGATCTGTTTAAATGCAAGAATGTGTGAGAATTGCAATGTGATCTGCTGCAAAGGGGTGAGGGGCTGTATATCTTCCTCTCTCTTCTCTCTTCTCTCTCGGCAGGCTCTAGGAGGCTGGATGGTGTTTGGACAAAGTCTTACAATTTTCCACCCAGGAATGTGTATGGCCCCAATGAGACTGCCAACCACAGAGACAGAATGAAACGAAGAGAAAGTGAAGATCATAGACAGGGAAAGAGATTGAAAACAGTGGGATACGAAGTCAAATGTTCCCATTTTAATTTGAATTCATTTACTCCAGGCAAACGTTAGAGGGATCATGCACACAGTCGTGTTGAAAAGACATTACGCAATAATGAATTGAGCAGAACATAAGAAACTGTGAAGTCAGCCAACTTCTTAAGTCTAATATTTAAAATTCAATGTTAATGGGAAAGCCAATAATTTTAATATTATGTTTTTTTGAGTCCAACTACGAGTCTTGTTATTTTGAGTCTAACGCTGTGTGACTTTCAGAAAAATATGAACCGTGTTCATGCAAATTCTTCTGTTTGAAGCGCCGCACGGGTTTTGAGTTTCAGAATTCATTAAAATTAGTGTTTGCTTATATAGTCGCATGCATTTGGCAGTCGGGGCGACCGGTGAGCGTTAGTGTGTCTGCGTCTGTGCGTGTTTAAGATTCTATGTGTATCAATAACCATGTGTGTCTGAGTGTGTGTGTTAGTTTGACTTGGGGGGCTTCCAGCTATGTCAGGGTGATCCAGACCAAATGCCTTAATTCCCAATGGACAGTGAGAGACGGTGGGGGTATAAGAGGAAAAGCGAGCAAGTAAAATAGCAGCTAAGAAAGAAAAAGAAGGATTCAACAAAACGAGAAATGACCGACTGAGTGAAAAATAAGTGGATATAACAGTTTCGTAATCTAGTAATAATTAAATTACTATTCTGGTTAAGAGTATTGTACGTTTTCAGTGTCATTTTTACTTTTTGTAGCTTTTTTTTGTATGTTAAATGCAATGATGTGAAAAGCAATATTCAGAAGACATGTAGAAGCCCTTTATGCTTGTGTTCAAGTAATATATTATCTTTGTCCTCTCTCTTGCCCCCTTTGCTTCCGGCTTCCGGTCGGGAGAAGCAGGCTGTGCTGCCAATGACTGAGAGCGTTGTCTGTCTGCCTGTCTACACTTGCTGTGCAGAACTTCCTGCACCTGTACAGCAGGCACAGACAGGCAGACAGATGGCAGCCCGCCTGACAGGCCACACAGTGTGACTGACACAGAGACCAGCCAATCAGTTCCACCACAACCTGGCAGGGAACTTTAAGCGCACCAATGACAACTGTATTTTCCCATGAACATCATAAAGTCATTAAATGAATGAACAACACTTAATCTCTAATGCAGTTACTCGCCTCGTCATCTTTAAACCAGGACAAACTCTCTGCGGTGAGCACGAACCAGTACTCCTTGGCTCCTCCTTTGATCAGGCTGATGTTGTTGATGGTTAACCAACCCTTGCGAATCACCTGAGGGACAAAAGTCATAGGTGAAAAGTCTGGGTTCATGGTTCATTAAAAAACAGGCTGAGATTCTCTGGTCCTTTAAGAACCAAAAAGGAAATTACAATTAAAGAACAGGCCAAATCTGTATCAAGGTGGTAAATTTCAATAGTCCTTTATAATGGATGTATGGATGGATGTTATAATACTACCTTGAAAAGGAGAATTAAAACAATAATAAAAGCTAGTGGGCAGAGGATGACAGATAAAAACTAAGGGATGAGAGGGTGGAGGTGAAGAAAGAAAAGGAAACAGAAGATCGGGATGGCAAAGGGAGAAAGGGGAAAGGTCCAAAACATCCCGTAGGAAATATGAGTCATTTTCTGGCTGATTTAGGCTGATCTTGACTTTCAAAACACAGTTTTATCCTGTGAGTCATTCATTCAAGTTCACCAACATTATGAACAGCTGTCAATTGGAAGTAGTGTGAACTATTATTCTCAAATTGCACAAAATGTGTTGATTTCCCTTTAAAAAAGTAAAAATAAGAGATGAAGAGATGAAATGCATGCATGATGATTTCTCCCCCATAAAAATGGTTATCGGTATATAAAATATCCCCATAACATTGATTAAAATCAAGTAACTCTTGTACAAATCTTGTACGAAAGTATTGCGTCACCAACCATTTCAATCAAACCTCCAAAACAACAACAACAAATACAATAAAACACAAAAAAACATTCTCTTTATTTTGTGACTGTACCAACTTCAAGTTTGCAGCATGCGCATTTTTTTTCCAAAATCAGAAATTGTAAAAACAAACACACAGGCCAAATGGACTGAGATCAAAGAGAAGTTTGAGATTCCAAACGGGCTCCTGCATACCGGCAAGCCGTTTACTCGTGTACTGTACTTACAGGGCTGCAAACCCTAAGGAGGTTCATTCACAGACAGTACGCTATAAAAACAGAATTATAGCACAGTGATTCGGAGACATTAAAATGATGAATAGGAGGATAAATGAAGCAGGTAATTAATAGTCTAAGGTTTCAGGATGTGGTTTAAGATACAAGATACTGCTGGGGAAATCAGGATTCAGAATACGAGTCCAAAGGTCAATGAGTCCAAACAACTGATGTTTTGGACGGTTGTGTATCTACACTGAATGAAAACACACTGTACAACAACATTTAGGGAGTGTTTTAGCAGGAGTCGTAAAAATCTGAATTTCTGAGTCCCAGAATGTCTTGGATTTATGTGACGGCAGCACCAGACAAAGGGTGGAGAAGAAAGCGGTGAAGACATGGTTTGCTGTGTTCAGAGGCATACAGGCTTTCTGACATACATAGACACAAACACAAAACTATGTGACGCTGGTAGACAGTAGGTAAGGCTTACAGACACTGGACTCGTACAATTTGACTGGGTGGAGGAGGGGCAGCACCCTAAAACATCAGCAGAGAGGAGAGAATAAAACCATTAAGGTGGCACGGGCATCTCTCCTGGCACGCTGGCACTCCACATTGACTCCTTCAACCCAAAAAAATGTTTTCTCATATCACTAAACCATTTTCTAAGCAATAGAAGATTTGAGTTAGTAAAGATTAGACGTAGAGCAAAAAGCAACCATGCAGCACAGTGAGCGCTAAATGAATGTGTTACTCACCATGTGAGTGTGAGCAGGAGATATGAACATTAAAGATATTTTAAAAATTACACGAATGCTTCAGGTTCATTACTAGTCTTGACTTGACTTGACAGACTTTAATGTCATTCATAATACAACAAGTGTATACAGAACGAAATTTCATTTGAATAGGCCGCAGTTTTTTGCAGTTTCAGTATAAATAAATGTTCATCCCAAAAATTTGGTGCAAAAAACTCTATTACCAAAGAAAGTCCAGCTCTAGTCCAGCTCTATTACCAAAGAAAATCATTTTGACACCCTCAGTCTTTAAAAACATAGAAAAAAAATATTTTTGCAGGTATGCGCACAAAATGAAAGTCAGGCAAAATGTGTTTTTTTTTTAGCTGTAAGGTTGTCTAAATCATTCTTTTAGTTTTCATCTTATCACACATCTAAAATTTAAATTGTAGCTATATTTTTGAAAATGTATATATTAACATTTATTCCAGTTCCCCTATAGACTATCATTGTGGGTGCATTATAGTACAGTACACATACACTATCATTCAAAAGTTTGGTATTGGTAAGATAAAAAAAAAAGGTAAAAACGGTGGTAACAATTTACAATAAGGGTGCACTAATATGCATTAATTCATGCTAATGCATAGATAATCTTGAATTAATTTATGACTACATTAATGATATTCATTAATGATCACCGCATCTGCAACTAATAAAGAGTCTATCTGATTAATAGACTCATAGTATTAGTACTAGACTTACTAATAATTAAATGTCATCATGGATTAATTCCCATCCATCATTAACTAATACTGTAAAGTAATTTGTTAATTATCAAAATGGGTCAAAGACATTGATGAATCATTAGCTGTGATATATCAATGATTAAATATTCAAGCAAGGTCGGAGTGGGACTCATTTTCAGCCCCCGGAGTTTCATGCCTTTGACCGACCCACTTTAGTTCCCAACTGACTATATTAAAATAATGCAATTAAAACCTCAGTATATAAGCAATTGTGCACTGGTCTGTACAGTTTTGTAATTCATTGTATTTTTCACAAATATAATTTTCTATTCAGTGCAATAGCCATACACAGGGTTTTATAAATAAAGATATCCCAAAAGTGATCTTGCTAGGGGGTTCTGGGGCATATTATTTTTCAACTGTCATTGGCAAAGAACATACAGTATGTATATCTGTGTTAAATAGGAATCCATTGTAATATAGTTATTCTCATTCTGGGTATGCAATAGGCTATTGCTCTTCCTGCTCTCCTCTCTTATCTCCATCTCCTTCTCTAGTTCTTCTTCTCTAAGTCTCTTTATCTTTACCTGTAAATCTCCCCTTCCTGAAGCTGAGATTTGATTGATAGTCTTTGCAAAAATGAAGCAAAAATGCCATTCAAAATCTCCTCTGGGAAATGTATTTTTAGCCTATAATCCTTTTAAAAACAGACCTACCATTAAAAAAAAAAATCTTGTTTAATAACCAGTGAAGAACTACAATTAAAAACTGCAATAAGACAAACAGAGGCTCGAGGGCTCTGAAGGTACATTCAAATTTACCGATGTTCGGCAAATTTCGAAGGCATTTCCAGTCATTCCGATTGGAATCCACATGATTGGGAATTTTCCCATGCATATTTGGAAATAGAATTCGTCACATTGACCTACAGAAAGGTTCTTGGTTAGAAAGTGATTGTTGAGTGAGCTTTTCTTGCATACCATGTATTAGAAGATTGGTGAGCCACCTCAAAACTGCTCAGTCAAATGGATAAAAATAAAGTGCAACATACTTCCACAACCCGGCTTGAAAAATTGGGTAGCCATTGTTGAGCTCTACAGTGCTCATAAGAGACAATTTCAGCAGTAACTATAACTCTACTGCTAAACAAATGGGCCATTGAAAGATTGTTACAGCAAATTGATTTCACGAAGTGCACCATGTTCTTGGCTCAACATGTTTGTTGACCCTGGAACAACTTTCCAATTAATCAGATTTGTGGGACACGTTTACAGTTTATGTCAAGTTTTGCCTCACAACCAGGGCTAGATGCTTCTACATCTGTTATTTACCTATCATTCCTTCTGATTTTAGGGATAAGTTATGGGTATGGTTAGGTTTAGGGGTAGGGTTAAGTTTAGGATAAAGATTTCATATAGGAATATTGTTCCAGGATCAACAAAATTTGTTGTCCCAGGAATGTGTCTAACTCAGCAAAATCAGGATAGTGATCAGAGAGTGAAAGAGAGAAAAAAGAATATTCATTTACAGCACAAAACACAAATGTTAGACATACACATAAGCCACATATTATCTGATGTGAGACAGATGAACAAGAGTGCAACAGAGCTTGAGCAAAAAAGAGATTCCCTTCCAGTAAAGACTGTCCAAACCCTGCTTGTTGATGATTTCTGATCTATACCAGATTCATACAGTATCAAAAGTTGTTCATAAAACTCTTGGACTCACCTGGTTCCCTGCTGAAGGCTTCTTACACGTTGGATTGGTTTTCTGTTGAGCGCTGAAAGGAAATGTGTAAAAGGAGGGAAATGTCTCATCACGTCATTCATTTTGTGGTTTATTTCTGTCAATGTCATTTGTCATTAAAACCTTACTTTGCGAATCCGATAAAATCTTCATGGTTTGTGTTGATGTAAGAGAGCTGAATCTCTAGTGAGAGTAAAACCTGTTCAGTGAACAAACACACACATATGCACAACAAGATACAACACAAAACCATAATTTGTAATTAAAGTGCTCATAATGTTAATTTCATTCATAACTAAACTGTCCCTAATAGTGATTCATTAGATTGGTTGTGTGCAGGTGTCAGTCTGACCTGGTCTTTGGCTCGACTCTCTCGTTCTCGAATGTGGGTGGTCACTATTCTCTCAGTCTCCTCCCGTAGTTTTGGAAAGATCTCTAACTGAGGACATGCACACACACACAAACAAACAAACAAAACAAGTAAGAGTAAATAAATAAAAAAAAACATTATCACCACCCTCTATACTGGTTTAATTAAAGTTCCTCGTCTTATTGTCCTTTGTGAAAAAGGAATGTTTTATTGAATGTGCACTTACAGCATGCTTCAAATTATATATATATATATATATATATATATATATAGACCATTTCACAAGATGTAAACAACACTGGTCCAGAAACACTTCCTGTTTCAGTTTGTAATTGTTTTCACATGTAAAGAAAACATCTTAAAGATGCTTGTTTAACTTTTTGATTCAGTTTTAAATGTTCTGTTGGTTGTATTTTATCCCAGCTTTTATGTAGTGTTAAAAAACTGAAACAGGAAGTGCTTCTGGACCAGTGTTGTTTACATCTTGTAAAATGGTCTATAAAAGGGCTGGTGGGAAACGATTAATCGCGATTAATCGCATCCAAAATAAAAGTTTGTGTTTACATAATATATGTGTGTATAATTATTTTGTATATATAAATACACACATACTGTATGCATGTACATATTTAAGAAAAAATGTGTTATTAATATATCAAATATTTATATTTATGTATAATATTAATTTTGTATAAATATATATAAAGTATATACATGCAAATATTTTTTAAATGTTTACATGCATGTGTGTATTTATATATACAAAATAATTATACACACTACACACACATATATTATGTAAACACAAACTTTTATTTTGGATGCGATTAATCGCGATTAATCGTTTCCCAGCCCTAATATATATATATATATATATATATATATATATATATATATATATATATATATATACATATATATATATATATATATATATTAGAAGACTGTATTTGCAGATAATACTGTATATTATTAATGAAAAAGGCCACTTAAGTGTCCTTAAAGAAATTACTCTTTTAATTTGAACTGTAGTGTGTAATTTGAATTAAATTGTCGATATTACATCTAAAGTTAGAATATTTTAAATGTAATAAATTGCAACTTTATCATTAAAAATGTGTAATTACAAAACTATTTGTCAAAAGAAATGCTTTCTAAAATTTTATTTTCTTCAATATATTGTAATATATTCTAGATATTGTAATATATTCCAGATCTTTTGAGAAAACTATTTCTCGAAAGAAATGTTTTCTACAATTTTATTTTCTATTCTATATTGTAATATTCTAGATCAGTGTTCTTGCTGATGAACCCTGCTCCTGAAGGACCCCAAATACTGCACATCATCTTTGTCTCCCTATTTAAACACAACTTATTCAACTCATCAGCTCATTAACCCATGTGATAATGAGCTGATGAGATGAAATTGGACATCGTGTCATCACGTTCTGTAGTAGTAGGGCCCGCCTTAATAATCCTGCATAAGGGCCCGGTGTTGCCTCGTTACGCCACTGGCAATATGACATCATATTGCTCAGAAAATCCAAACGGCTTGATTATTGAAAATGTTTAGGCTTTTTACGGATAAAAAAAGTGGATTTTTTTTCATTGAATGGTGGTTGTGTCCATACACTGCAAAGAGACCTTTATAGGCAAACACCATATAAAACTGAATTTTTATAAAACTGAACCTTAAAGTAAAATTAGAACACGCTGACTTAAATGGGAACATATACACTTTTGTACTATATCATAATCCTCGACTGATGTCTATGTCCATTCACACAGTATAAGAGTATGTTGTACCTTGTTGGTACACTGTTGTACTGTGTTGATGAGCTCCTGGATCACCATGTCTACACACTTGAGACACGGCCCTTTAAGTTTCACAATCTGTTTCTTCACTATGGCTTCAAAGGCCATATCGGGTGTGAACAGTCCTGTCCTGGATCAGCAAGAGAGGAGAGAAAATGAAGTACGGTGAGAGATAACATAATATGAACTTGCATTATTAATATGAATATAAATGATTAAAAAGACTGAGAAGGAGGGTTAAAGGAAGACATACAGAGGCACCATGTATGAGGTATGCCAAAGTTTTACTGAGTGCCCTTTTAAATAGATTTATATATGTTTGTGACACATACCTGATGCCATGGATGTTTTTAATAGCGTAACTGATCTCCCTTCGTAATTCTTTCTCATCAAACTCCATCTGATGTAGTGCAACATTAACAGGACAATCTCAGCATGAGCTCTGATTTCTGAGTTTTCTGATTTTTTACTGTATTAATCAATTCAACTAAAACAAACTACCTTAACAAGCTCAAAGGGAAAACGCTCGTGAAAGACACGGTTGATTTTGGCTCCCCCTGAAAGCTGCACTGTGTCCACCTGATCCCCAGATCCCTCGATCCGCTTCTCGAAATCCAACCCAAAGTGCTGTATTAACCTGGAAAACAAATGAACAGCATGTGTTTGTGTGTGTGGCCTCTTCAGTTCTGGTCTTATTTACAATGTGTTTGTGTTTAAGCAGTAAACAAAAGTCTTGTTTATTGCAATATGGTAAAGACTAGTGTGAAATAGAAACTAGCCATGTTTGTTTGCATTTATCTGTGCGTGTGTATTTATTCTCTGAATTAGAGCGAGTTTATATGTGTGTGTGAACCCACTGCATTAAGGCCTTGGTCTTGCGTGAGGGGTCATCTGGGTTCAAATACTTGTACTCTTCTGCCTCCTTATCCAGCGAGAAAAGCTGAGTCTGTAATTGACTACGTAATGCTGGTAATGTGTCACGGATGTGGTTGGTGAGTTGCTAGGGAGTCAAAAAAACAGAAGAAATACAATTAAAGCTATCATTTCCAGCTGTGGGCTATCATGTATTTCACACATGTGGTACTTCTTGTCTTGTCACCTGGTTGAGGAGCCTCTGTAAGTACGGAGTGCCCATGCAGTCTGCCATGTGTCGGTATGCAGGATGTGACTTGAAGAACCGTTTCTCTGCAGCCAGAGCTGCACCGATGTCCTTTTTTCCTTCTATGTCCTTCTGACCACGGTTTACCACACCAATATAACCTGTAGCCACAACATTTTCTTTCTTTCAGATACAGTGCTTTACAATGACGCCTCTTTGTTTCAGAGAAAAGTTTTTAAGAGAATTATCTTGGAGAACCTGATGTGAACAATGTGAACTCGCTATTTCAAAATGAAATAGCTAACAGGATACTGAGCTTTGTTTGTTTTGCATTGGAGCACCAACCAAATTACACGTGTTTACATTTGAATGGGTTGCATAAAACACACACAAAAAAATGTCAAAATAATTTTGTTTTAATGAAACTAAAGCATCACACTTATACCATCATGTGATGTAGTTTTCTAAAATGGTTTTGAATTTGATCATTTGTCCATGCACTTCTTTCACTTTTTTTCAATCTTATTATCCAGAGAAATTTCTTCTTTTTCTTTACAAACATTGGTAAGATTATATCACAGTTTTTATTAGTATTACATTTTGTCTACACAAGCTGCAGTGATTCAAAACTAGGAGGCCTCAGCAACCTCTCAATGGGGCATTAGAATGAATTAACATAAGATAAAAAAAAACCTATAAACTAAAACTAAACAAAAAAAGTTTTTTTTAAGGTAAGGTGTTTTTTTTATTCACAAATGAACAGCTTCATTTTAAATGTGTGATTTCTAGACCTGGAAAAGCCATGTAAATTAAAAATATCTTAAGGAGATTTTTCATAAAGAATACATATTTTCCTAGTTATGCCTATATATATACAGTATATATATACAGTATATATATATATATATATATATATATATATATATATACACATACATACTCTAAAATATTTTATTGGGTGGAAATGTTAAGTAAACATTATTTTTTCAATTTACTCATCCTTAAACAGTAATTCATGAACAATTGTCATGTAACATTCATGTAAATTAATTGTTTAAAAAAGTGGGATGCCTAAAGAACAGTCAACTTTCAGGATTTCTGAAATGTAATTATATTAATTATAATTGTTTTAGTTATTTATTTGAATCAATGGACATGCCTAGTATCTGACAGAGGATGTACCAAAACTTATATAAAATTACTTATAGGATTTGTTTGTTATTTTGTTAGGATTTTACTTATAGGACTTATAGGATTACTTATATAAAACTTATATATGTAACTTATATATTTTGTTGTGGACTCCGAATATTTTTGTGGACAATGGGATGCCTTGAATCAAAAAGGTTAAGAAAAAATCATATTCTCAGCTCTGTTATGGAAAAAAAAAATCTAGAACTTTAGACTTGAGGTGGGAAAACGTGATTTCTTGTTCAGCAGTATTGTGACCCAACAAAAATGGAAAAGTCAAGGTCCTACAACTATAAGTCCTACTGTATCTGAATCCGACTAAAATGTAGTATCCTACACTGTTGTCACATGAACTCAGCAAGTGATATATTTACTTCAAGGGTGAAATCTATTTTTTCAATAATGTTTAATCCAATGTTGTGTAATAAAACATAAAAAAGTAAAAAAAAAAAAAAGTAAATAAAAAACTGCACTTGTATACATATATATTGAATCAAAAAGGTAAAAAAAAAAATCATAAGCTCAGCTCTGTTATGGAAAAAAATGTCTAGAACTAACTTTAGACTTGAGGTGGGAAAAATGTGATTTCTTGTTCAGCAGTATGTGACCAACAAAAATGGAAAAGTCAAGGTCCTACAACTATAAGTCCTACTGTATCCGATCTGCATAAATGACGAATAGGATTTCTAGAGTGTCTTAACCCTCTTCCATGGCTGGACTTCTGTGTGTCTAATGCATTAAGGCAGCAGCAGGAAGCATGAAGACTCTGCACCTGGCCCTGTTTTAGCCACTATAGCCTCCAGCAGACTTGCTTGGCAGTAGCCCAGGTCTTAGACCAAACTACACAGGCCTCTACTGACACATTTCTACATGTGTGCTGTACCTCTGCGAAGTGGCAGTAACCTGTTCTCCAGCACGTCCCTGACATCTGTGCCCTTGTCCACCAGATCCAGCTTAGTGATCACGCCAATGGTGCGATGGCCTGACAGGAAGATCACACAAAGCAGGAAGGAAAAACATTATGATGATATGAATGGGCCAAAAGGGGATATTTAACTGAGGACAGATATGAACCATAAATGTTCTTTCCCACTCACCCTGCGGATCCACGTCTTTGGCCAGTTTAAGAGCATCGGAGTTAGCCAGATCCATGTTAGCGGGTGTGACAGCAAGGATGAGACAATTCTCTCTGCAGATGAACTGCATGATCATGTCTCTGATCTGGTATTCAATGTCAGGAGGCTGATCTCCCACTGGTACTTTAGTTATGCCTGGAAGATCTATCAGAGTCAAGTTCAAAACTGCAGAAAGAAAATTAGAGAAACAAAGAGAGAGATATTTGTTCAGAGATACTTCTCGGAAAAAAAAATCTCAGAGGAATGGACAACATTAAAAGAAGAGCAAATATACCTTTACAATTGTTTTTTTATAAATAATTTTAATCAGCAAGCAGGCAATAAACTGAAAAAAAAATCAAATTCAAAAATTTCTTTTTCAAATAAACAATCTTCTTTTGAACCTTCTATTCATCTAAGAACCCAGAAAAAAATGTATCACGGTTTTCACAAAAAATATTAAGCAGCACTGTTTATAATTTATCTGTTTCAACAGTGATACTAATGAAATGTTTCTTGAGCAGCAAATCACCATCACAGCAAAAAGTTACATTATAAAATTATATTTTTATATTCCATTTTTCACATGTTTATATTCATTTTTTAGTATGTTTATATTCATTTTTTCGTTTTCACTTGGATAAGAAGTCAATGACATGGCATTAGTCTAAAAAATATTTATTAAAATTTAAAAAAAAATGTTACAAATTTCTTATTTTTGAAAAGTGTAAATAGTTTTTCTTCTAAAATTATTTGTCAGTTAATAACGAAACAAGAAGAAAGACGAGTTACTATAAGGGGACATACATTTAAATAATTGTAGTGTATAAAGATGTAGAAAAAGCTTTTGTGCAGTCACCATTTTCAGTGAAGGGAATTATACAATGATTTAACAACAGATTTTAAAAAGCCAAACAACTGAAAAAAATCTCTTCAGGTTTACCTGGCTTTGTAATAATGTAATGTAGAAAATCGTTTTAATATGCGTTTTTGATGAAAATAAATGCAGCCTTGTTGAGTATAAGTGCATTAATGTACATTAATGAATTACTTGTTTTCTGACAATAATACCATTTGGAGAGTAGACACGAAGGTTGATGGGAATGGAGGATATGCCCTTATTTGTTCCTGTGACTCTGTCGGTCTCTGCTTCAATCTCCAGTCGGACATCATCAAAGTCGGTAAACTTCTTTCCTTTACAGTGCAGAAACTCTGCATGCTCTGTAGTGGAGAACGGAAAGAACGAATTATAAAAGTAGAAAATGATAGGGCCTTAAGGAACTGACAAAGCAACAGTTTGTGATTCATGAAATTTAAAGATCTCTCAGTTTTCCACTTTCCATACACTGACTGGTTTTAATCTTAACAGAGGTGACACTGACCTCTAGTGCTCAATGCACATAGATGCCACTAGATGTAGGCAATTTTTTCAAAGTAGAGATGGAAACCAAAGACTCAGACTAGGATGGATTATAAAATTAACCGTATAGAATAATATTACCAATTACCAAGGGATTTGAGCAATTAAAATTGAATATGGAAAGTTAATCATTTTACATTTGTAGGTGTGACATTGAAATCCCAATTCAAGTTTATGGACATTTAAAAAAAAAGGTTCAAAACTATGTTTAACTTTTGTATGATTAGACCTTATGTTTGTATGATGTATAGTATAAATTGAAGAAGCCACATTTTCTATATGTGGAATTTTGTGATAATTTGATGTCAGGGTATGTTTATATAACAACAATATACTAAAAACTGAAACGTTTTTCTTTTGCGTTTTTGAAAAGTTTTGTGTAAGACAACAGCATTGTCAAAAAAACAAACAAATCTGTGTCCAAAAGAACGACTAAAAACTGTATTATGCTGTCAGGCCAGTGGTTGGCAATGCCACTTTGTAAAGAAACACATGCCTAAAGACTGAACACGTAATACGCATGTGCGTTACGTCACCGTTTTTGTCATTTACACAAAGACGATAACAGTATCGTTTTCACTTGGATAAGAAGTCAATGACATGGCATTAGTCTAAAAAATATTTATTATAATTTAAAAAATGTTACAAATTTCTTATTTTTGAAATGTGTAAATAGTTTTTCTTCTAAAATTATTTGTCAGTTAATAACGAAACAAGAAGAAAGACGAGTTACTATAAGAGGGCATACATTTAAATAATTGTAGTGTATAAAGATGTAGAAAAAGCTTTTGTGCAGTCACCATTTTCAGTGAAGGGAATTATACAATGATTTAACAACAGATTTTAAAAAGCCAAACAATTGAAAAAAATCTCTTCAGCTTTACCTGGCTTTGTGATAATTGGTTAAATAGTTATTTGTTGAATGTGTGTATTTTTATTTGTATTACTGTGTGCCTTAAATTTTAGATTGTTTGTTGGTTGTAATATTTTTTAGGTTTGTAGTAAAAGCTCAACTAGTATCCTACACTGTTATCACATGAACTTAGCAAATGATATATTTACTTCAAGGTTGAAATTTTTATTTTTTTAATCATTTTTAATGATTAATTTATTTTAACCCTCCTATTATCCTTGGGGTCAATTTGACCCCATTCAATGTTTAACGTTTGTAAAAACATAATTTTGTTTAAATTTTTGCTTTAAATTTAATGACTTTTCCTAATTTAATGGGGAAACTCTGTAAACACAAAATTAACCTGCTAATATTTTTTTCAAAGTCCTGTACAAATTTTGTAGCATCGGTGTTCCTTGGGGTCAATTTGACCCCAGGCTCTTTTAGTTGAAGTATAACATGTTAGTCTTTATAACATGTTATAATTTGAATTTATAATGTTCATTGTAATTCTACTTATTCAATATCATTTTCAAAAAATGTCCCTCTGTTTTAGGGCTCTAACCAAACTTAAAATGTTACTTAAGTAGTCAACAAAGACATAAATTAACTGAGACAAACCTTTGCAAAAAAAACAATAAACATATTGTGGAGGTTTAAATTACTGGGGTCAAATTGACCCCAGAGGGTAAAAAGTGTTATCAGATTTGAGGGTTACAGGAGGGTTAATGATTAATATATATATATATATATATATATATATATATATATATATATATATATATATATATATATATATATATATATATATATATATATACTTTTTATACACTCTAAAAAATGCTGGGTTGTTTTAACCCAATTTTGGGTAAAATATGGACAAACCCAGCCACTGGGTTACATTTTTAAATGACATTTTAACCCAATGGCTGGGTTTGTCCATATTTTACCCAAAATTGGGTTAAAACAACCCAGCATTTTTTAGAGTGTATAAAAAGTTTAAAAAACTGCACTTGTATACATCGAGTTATATTGAGATTCCGAACAACGTTTTGGTACCTGATCATTAATTAAGTACCACACAACCAAAATGTGCATGCGAGTATCACTCATACCTGTAGTTGAACTGATGAGCTGAAGGACAAGTGGTCTCCTTGTAACAATTCCTGATCCTCTAGGCAGGAAATCTCTGAGAATACAGCATTGATCATGTAAAAAAAAAACAAACAAACAAAAAAAAAACACTCATGAGTAAACACATTGTGCAAGCCAAAATACAACTCTCCTTCCTAGAACATATACACATAAAACTTCCCCCACATGATACACATACAGAGTCCCTTGTCCGAGGCAGAGTGCCAGAGACTCCCTCATTGCATACTTGGATTAGTCCAGTTTTACAGTGAAACCATAAACCTTGTCCCACCTCCTCATGACCCTCATACTCTGATATTTATGGCACGTTTTCACACAACTTGAACTGGCCTGCACATTTACACATGAGTTGTGGTTGAATGTAGCCTTAAATAACCAGTAAGTAGTCAATTCATAATCCAGTCCAGTTCATTTTCACCATCAATTTGCAGATCACACGAGTGCACTCTATAAATAAAACAGTCTAGAGAAGGAACTGCAGCTGGATCACTGATATTCGTTATGGGTGATGTTAAAATACCTCCTACTCCTCTTTAAAGTGCAAAGAAATATCTAAATAATCCAAATCCTAGTTTGATTACCCCCAAAAAGTGTCAACACCATTATTGTTTTTTCAGATCGAGGCTGATTCAATGATGCGGATCTATTTATCTTATTTAGATTTTTGTTCTTTATCCAATCTATTTCGAAAGACGCAACAATACATAACAATATGTTTTCCACTTGGTCTGATAAATCCTAGGCTTGAAATGAAGTGTCCGTGGATCTAAAACAGAACTATTTCCCAAAATAGAGAGGAAAGTCCCATTGGATTAGACCTAGTTAAAGGCATCCAGGGAGGAGGCCAGAATACAGGTAGAAGCTGCATAAAGCGTATAGCATAGACTGCTGCAGAGATGACATTTTTTTGTATGCCAACCCGGAAGTTAACATCAACCTGGTTCCCTCAACAAAAACCCAACAGGGTTTTTCCATTGGCTTTTGGATTATTGCAGATTGCAGAATTGACTCTATAACCAAAAAAAAAAAAAAAAAAAAAAAGCTAAATGAAGGCTATAAACAAACCATGGTCACATGAATTTAATATCACCATCGTTAAGCTTCAGACAACTCTTTCAGTCTTCATTATTAAAAAAACGTTTTCTCTGAAAATTTAAGATGTTTGATGTCAGCGTGATGATGTTTAATGTCCCCAAAAAACTCTATAGTCCCATTTAGCCACTTGTTAGCAAAACCCTTTCTCAAGACAAGTAGAATCTTTAAAGGAGGTATTCACAAGGAGGTATTATTGGTGTATTTTATGTTTTCATGATTGAAACGTGAAATTATTTAGTGCATTATTTCATGCACTAAAAACTGACTTCAGGATGATGGAACTGGGTCACTTATTTACATGTTTTGGCCTACAAAAATACATCAGCCCTGCAGCACTGCTACTAGGCTACAGATAGAAAAACAAAATCATCATAGTCAACTGCATCATCATATTTCCGCATACTGTTGGAAGTGGTTGCTAAGGCGACTATTAGTATTGTTCATGAGGGTTTGGCATTTGTACAAACCACTATCCCCTAAGTAAAGCCCCTGATATACTTCAAGCGAAATCAAAGAACAAACCAATGTGACGTCATTTCGAACAAAATCAGGTTAAAACAAAGTTCGTTAGGAGTTCGTTTTGGGAGTTCGAAACAGCTTGCTAAAGCAAACTTTCCAGAAAAGGGTAAACACTTCAATACTACCATTGGTGTGTGGCGATTACGTAATAGGTAGGTGTGTGCTGAGGCTCCACCTTATTTCACATGGAAATCTTCTTTGGTTCATTTTTTTCTGTTCAGACATCCGTGACTAAAAACATGAAAACACTGGAGAACTGCTTTATAGACCCTTTTACGAGATGTAAACAACACTGGTCCAGAAGCACTTCCTGTTTCAGTTTGTAAATGGTTTCTTAATTTCAAATGTAAAGAAAATATCTTAAAGATGTTTATTTAACTTTTTGATTCAGTTGTATATGTTCTGTTGGTTGTACTTTATCCCAACGTTTATATAGTGTTAAAAAACTGAAACAGGAAGTGATTTTGGACCAGTGTTGCTTACATCTCGCGAAATGGTCTATAGACCATTTCAAAAGATGTAAACAACCCTGGTCCAGAGGCACTTCCTGTTTCAGTTTTTTAACACTACATAAAAGCTGGGATAAAATACAACCAACAGAACATTTAAAACTGAATCAAAAAGTTAAACAAACATCTTTAAGAAGTTTTCTTTACATGTGAAATAAAGAAAACAGTTACAAACTGAAACAGGAAGTGCTTCTGGACCAGTGTTGTTTACATCTTTTGAAATGGTCTATAGTAGAAAATAAAATTGTACTTCTGATGAAATGAGACAATATGAGAAAAATGAAAAAGAAATTCGCCGTGAGTATATCGGGGCCTTAAGTATTGAACGTACAGTATTTTAGCCATGAAACTACAGTATATTAACAAGCCAGTCTGTATTATTTAGCTTGAACTTTCACCTAGGCAGTGACTCATCTGTGTGTTTGACACATGGCTCACTCTTCTACAACAATGTCCTTTACATTCCCAGTCATTCCCAATACTTATCCTTGACCTCCACTTTCTAACCCCTTAACAAAGCCCCTCTTGACTCAACTGCTGCAGCCTCATTTCCCCCCCCTTGTCCTTGCTTTCTTCTTCACTATCTGCTTATTTCACGCTGTCCCTCCCCCAGTACCCAGCATGCATTACTGTAGTAAACAGACACAGTAATGCTGAATTGAGCACTGCCTATGTGTAACACTGCATTAACATTTTCAGTGGGCGTTTAAGTAAGCATTTCAAGATTGACTAAAACACTAGCTCAAGCAAAAAGTAACATTCTGTCATTATTCTGTCAAGCTCCAAAACTGCCAAAAGGCACCATAAAAAAGTGTGGCCTGCGTGGCGGAAGGAGGAGTAAAGACTGAGGTAGATTGTGAGCAAGGGAGGAGCAGACAAATTTGGTGACCAGGGTGGAGCCGGCTCAGCAGAAGTGGAGCTGAAGACCACCAAGGAGGAGCCGAAGAACATTACAGTGGATTTGGCGGAACTAGAAATGCCCACGGCAGGGCAGAGGGAGCTGAAGACCACTTCAGCAGAGTAGGTGAATTGTAGAAGCGGTGAAGCAAGTGAAGCAATTGTAGAACGGTGAAGCAAGAGCTACTAGAGCTGAAGACCACCACGGTGGAGCTAGTGGGGCTGATGACCACCGTGATGAAACAGGCGGAACTGGTGACTATCGTGGCGGCTCTGGCAGAACTAAAACAGAGAGGTTGAATCAGCTGGCTGTCACAGTGAGTTCATAGATGACCTATGCGGTCATATCAGGGCAGGCAGGAAGTTCAGGGGTGACCTTCTAGGTCATGTCAGAGTCAATAGAGTGCATAGGTGACTCAATATCGGCCTCCGCCAGTTTAGCTAGAGACTCTGGAGTGGCAGCCCTAAAGGCTGTGGCAACCATGACGTGAAGAGGCTCTGGCATGGCGGCCATGTTAAAACTAATAATTTCGAATGAAAAAATAACTTAGCTATTCTCAATAGCTTTCCCAAAACTTTGTATTGCTGCTCTTCTTATGTTACTTTTATGTTATCCTCTAGATGAATTGCTTGTGCTGTAGTGTTGCTAATTTGTTTGTCACTTTTTAGTAACACTTTTTCAAAGTGTCCGCTAAAATTATAAATGTATATGTAAAGTAGACCAGTGTGACAGCCTGGGCAATTCCTAAAAAAAAAAAGATTACAAATACATCAGCAACATTTTATTTCTGCATTTTGTCATGTCATCTACAAGTCATGTAATAATCAACTACATCCTCTACAAAACTTAAGCACTACACTCCCTCTATCAGTAAGATCCCATTTCACTAACCCATTTCTCCAGGCATCTCTGGTGTTCCACTGACTGGCAGTGATACTGAGATCACAGATGGCTGAGGGTGCAGTGTTCTTCATTCATACATAAACCATTGCTATGGATACACATAACATTTTTTTTTGCCGTGCATAAGCTCTAAGTAGGCCATCATATGACTGCACCACATTCTGCAAGTTCATTCTGGTCCATAAATGAAAACCGTTTGCAACTCATTGTACAGTATTTCAGCTGATCAATTTACATTAAAAACAGAGGCAGACCACATCATTTATTATATGGTCAGGTGTTCTGAAGCATGGAATGCAAGAACTGATAAAAATAAATTAAAGTGCCCAATTATGCCTTTTTTCCAAATATTATCTTTCACGCATTGTGTAATATAGCTGTTTGTAAATGTAAAAGTGCACGACAAAAAAAAGTTATTGTCTCCTAAAAGAAACAATCGATTCTGAAGTGCCAAAATTAGTCTCACCTTCTGTTCCATACCTACATAACAATGTAAAAAAATTTGCATAATAACAGCCTATGGTCTTCATTGGGTGCCAGCAAACAATGTCTACTTAGACCCTCAAATAGGGAAGTTGTAGCTGAGGCCTGGAAAAGTATGTTTTTTGTTTTGACTTTGTTTTCAGAACTGTGCATCCAGTTTGATGCACTTCAAAAGGATGAGGACTGATATTTCCAGAAAACAAACACCATCATTCGCATCACTATAAAACACTGAATTTGCAATGTATAGCTGAGGGTTCCTCTCATGGTAAGAGCATTTAAGGCTGCCACTAAAATATGTTATCAGCAGAGAGTTAGGTTGCATAACGTCATTCTAGAAAGAAGAATGGGAATGTTTATGCTACTGCTTGGTTTTTTTTGACAAGCTACGGATGTCGGTCATAATCTACTTGGAAATGGGAAATAGTTTAGCGCAAATGTAATTTCTTGCAGCTTTCTGATTTATATATATATATATATATATATATATATATATATATATATATATATATAGATGCAAAAGCCTCTAAGTGCCATTCGAAATTTTCTTCTAAAATGATCATTTTTATCAAGTTTGTATATTTAAACTCAGTAATTTCACTTAAATGGCAATAAAGATTACCTGTCATTTAAGTGAAATTACTGAACTTAAATATACAAGTTTGATAAAAGTGGTCATTTTAGAAGAAAATTTCAATTGGCATTTAGAGGCTTTTGCATCTGAACTCTTCATATATATATATATATATATATATATATATATATATACACTGTATATATATATATATCCCTAATTATCTATCTGTCTGACTGACTATCTAATTGCCAGCCTATATCTGCTCCGTAGACAGACATATTGGCGAGAATATCAGTTTTGTACATTATTTCGTTCTGTTTACCATCTTATTTATGAGGATGAATTGCATATACCAATATTATAGCAGAAAATATTTCACCTTCTTTTTGGAAATATGTGTTAATTTGCATTTCTGTTACAGATCGATCAAACGGGTGTTCGTGTAGGCTGTTAATTGTTTATTGTTAAAGGCTTGCTTTGTGAAGTCTTCGTGTTATTTATGAGAGGCAGTATTGCCATTTATTTTACACAACCGTCTACAGTTTCACACACATTCACGTGTTTTTTCCAACTGCCGACGGTGTCGCCATTTCTCATGCTACCCGTTTTTGTGCGTACGCCTGGGTCAGAGCTTGCATGAAGGACCGCACATTTTACCGTCAAGTTTGTTTTTTATAAATACCAACTATTGCGTAGAGAGCGGCGTACGCCTTCTTTTGTGCGTACGCAAAGTTTATAAATGAGACCCCAGGCCTCCTTATGCTTTCAATTAGATTTAGATGTCTGCATCTGATCATCACGTCACATATTCAAATTCTCAGAGTTAAGCATGATAACATGGTAACATATCACACTGACGCAGACTGGTTTAAAAAACGGCTGAGGCGTTCCCCTTAGTGTCAATCAACGCAGTGGTTCATTCCCTGTTCCCAGGGAACAGAGGTTAGTCATAACCTAGACGTTTTCAGACTTTTTAAGAAATGAGGTTATGTGCAATGTACATTATAAGCAAATTTAAGAGTTTGTAGCTGCCCTATAATGTGTCATCAAGTGTGTGGTCATTTTCATCTACATTTAGTGAAACTTTCACTTTTCAATTTTACTTTTTCTAAGTCTTTTTGAAAAAAGGGACATGTGACATCTTATTTTACACTTTCAGGGATACATGAATCTTGACATACAGTATGCGATTGCGTATAGTGAAGTGGGTCAACGTGCTCTAAACAACATAACATTTGCTATACAGAATTCAAGTGTCATTAAAAAATAACAGCCTGTCTATCAAAACAGAGTAAACTGGGTTTCCACTAACTGCCTGAAAGCATGATGCCTCACATACTGACTGGGATTTCGGTCAGAATGCTTGAGTGCCTCCGTCTCAGATAAGCAATGAATCCTGTTCTCAGTCAGACACACTTATCTTTGGCTCTATTCACTTCAGCTCACCAAACTGATATGCAATGAGCAAACAATAGCTTTCACTAACAATCACAGCTTCCTGTTGGACAGGCCCAGTCTTTCCATGCGGAAACTAGCGTGCAAAGAGAAGATCCTGTGAGGTTCTCTTGTGCAAGGAAAATAAAAGATGATTAAAGACTTGAAACTGCTTTACAGAGACTCTTAAAACAGTTTTATAATAGTTTAAAATTTTGGGGTCTGAAAGATTTTTTTTTTTTTCTTTTGAAGGTAGCTCTTATGCTCAAAACTACAATAAAAACAGTCACATCATAAAACATTATTACATTACATACATACATAGAATAACTGTTTTCTATTGTAAATATATTTTTAAATCTCATTTATTAATGTAATGGCAAAGCTGAATTTTCAGCATCATAACTCCAGTCTTCAGAGTCACATGATCCTTCAGAAATTATTCTAATATGCTGATTTGGTGCTTAAGAAACATTCATTTTATTATCAATGATAAAAAAAGTTGTGCTAATTAATATATTTGTGGAGATTATGATAAATTTGTTTAAGGATTCGTTAATGTTTGATAAATAGAAGGAAGAAATGAAAAGAAACATGACCCCATACTTCTGAACAATAGAGAGTGTGTGTGTGTTATTTTACACTTAACTTAATTTTCGGTTTTAATATGATCACAAGTTTTAAGTTCAGAGGGTTGCAGAAGAAACCAGATAGTACAGCAAGCTGTATTATCTCAAGAGATCAATAAAAAAAAAAACATGTTAAGCCGTTTGAAACGACCACCTTTAAAAACAAAATGACAATAAATTACTAAATTATCAGACTCAGAAAATTAAGAAAAATAAGTGTTTCTATCTCATTAAAATACGTTTTTAAATTCTCCAATATCAGATCGCCAACTTGTTCTCATGATCTGTTTAGTCCAGAGAAAATGAAATAAATCTTCAGATTCTGCATGGATCAGGGACTTTGGCTTGGCAGGCCATTAGACAGATGGAGGAAGAGGTAGTGACTGCTCCCGACTACAGATGAGAGCGTGACCATCTGCACCTGCTTCAGCTATACACTTCAGTGCCTCTGCCGAAAAGTGACTCGATTCAACACCACTTGCCAATCAGTCAATTCTGAGATTATCGCCATCAGCCACATGACCATGTAATATTTGTATCCATTTCTTTTGTTAGGATTCTGACATTTCTATATAATACTTCAGTCACCCTCACTCCTACCACCCATATATCAGCCTGTTATTGAAACACTACATTATTCCCTGGAATGTTGAACTGAGCCATTAATTATAATACACAGCTATCAAGACAGTGCCCAGTTATGATGGTGTCATACCTGCCCACGAAATTTTCCAAGACAGAGCTTTTGCCCGCGCTCTGCCCCCCGACCACCGCGATCTGCGGCAGGTCCAGGTCGCAGCTCTGTCCGATGGCACTGAAGGCGTCCTGCAGGCGGTTCACCAGCGGGATGAGATCCTCCATCCCCCGGTTGCCCATGGTTACGAAGCCGTGAGGATGCAGCGCTTGAATCACTGGGCTCAGCAAACCTTTGTTATATATGAATATGACATATATATATATATATTAAAAAAAAATAAATCAATAAAAATAGAGAGTTTGAAACAACTTGCCAAATTTAAATAAGGTCAGTTTTTTATCCAGCCATAACTTAACATAAGTTAATCTTAATCAATTATTGGTGACATACAAAACCACTATCACATACTGCGTTACTTAACGATATAAAGTTTTGTTTTTACAAAGTGTATGTGATGAACATAAAATCAGTTACCTGTTGTTTGTTTATCCGAGCGTTGGTCGTCCTCGCACGCAGACTGAGCAGTTCAGACAGAGTAACGGCGCTCGTGTGCAAGACACTAAGCAGAGCCTGAACTTAAAAACACACACCCCTTTCTATACACGACGAACCGAAAGAAACTAGAAGGTGATATATAAAGAAACCAAATAAACTATCTTCACTAAAACTCAACGTTTTAATCATCGTAAAAATCTCCGTTTTAATTTGCCCAGAACTCAACTTGTGGTCAGCCAACTGTCCGTTTTTTGTTCAGCGCTCTTGCGCGTGCTCGCGCAGACAGACGCCACTCCTCTAGGGGGGATATAAATACAGATTTGGTGCTCCTCAATAGAATGCTCTTTTTACTTATTAGTGCTTGCACTAATACATGAGGAACAAATAAATAAATAAAGAAGAAGAAGAATTCAGTGATAAGAAACATGTCAGTTACGTACCAGCAGTGGCGTGCGGCGCGTTCTTGCGACCCTGCCCCTTTTGCTTATACTTTCACAATCTAAAAACGAACCACCAGAATAAATACATTTAAAATCTGTATTTATTCATAATATGTATAGCCTATATATATATATAAAGCAAAACTCCGTCCGCTGCGACCGCTATTCACTGCGCAACCGTCTATTCAGAGAAAGCTAAAACTAAAAAAAATAACAAAAACAAATGTAAACACGTGGCTACTTCTATCAATCACTCATTTATTTGAATAGCGTAAACACATAGGCTACTATTATTATGATATGGCGCAGCAGAAAGGAGGATATGGCGCACCAGAATTACATGTAAAGTGGTATAAATAGAGCTGAATATTTTATTAGAAACTAGGGCATTTGTGTAAATTTAGGTAGTAACTAATACTATTCGTTTATAATATATATATATATATATATATATATATTATGGCATTTCACTCATTTATAGGACAGTGAATGCCACTGCAGGGTGCATCCACCCTCATGTCAGAACAGTAGACTCATCCAGTAAAAATAACACTGCACAGCCATTATAGGGTTGCCAGATAGTTTGATTCTAAAAAAAAAATAGTGAATTTGTCTTAATAGCAGTACATTTAATTTATATTTTTATCAACCAGTAAAAATGTCATAAAACCTTACATTATATGAACATAGAATATTATAAGGCATATCTCAGGAAACAAATATTAATTTATGATTATTTTATTATTTCTGTTTCAGGACCATTACAATTTTTCTTTGTTTGAACATGAAACCAATAAAGCAAGAAAAAATGTACTCCCTTTTTGTACGGGAGTCGTCTTATAATCTGAATATAAAGTATAGTCCCTATATTTCTATTATTTGTCCTATAAAGTAAGATATTTACAAAATATTTGCATGTTGTATTGATAATTTGAGTTAATGAAGCCTTTTGATCTTAGTATTTGCATTTAGATAGCATATAGATCATCAGCGATAATAGTTAGTATAGTTTTTAACACATTCAAATACTTTTGAACATTTGAAATGTTACTTTGGTGTTTTCTTTAAAAAGCGCTGGAAGAGGAGGGTAACAACCATCACAAAATGATATCGATGTGTGCGAATATTAAATTCCGCAAAATTCCATAAAATATTTCATGCTGACTTTAACGGTCAATCAGATGATCTCTTCCTTTATAAGTAGACGTTTTCTTGTTTTCCAAAATAGGATGCAATATGGGCCAGACTAAATGCCAACACGAGACTGGGACTGGAATAATTCCTTGAAAATGCAGCGCACAAGTGAAATGAGCCATTTATTTTATCTCTCCACACCTTTAGATGACTTTCAGGTCATTCAGCATTGCAGTAATGTCTATTTGAGGCACACATGGTCCATTCTGGGTGTTTGCACGTAGTGTCTTCTGAAGGTCTTTTGCTGTCTGCATTAATGTTTGTGGAACGCTGTGAGGTTTGTGTTCCTCTCCTGGACTTTTGCAACATAGCAGCACCTCGTTGACTTCA
Source organism: Cyprinella venusta (assembly GCA_038021265.1). NCBI lineage: Eukaryota > Metazoa > Chordata > Actinopteri > Cypriniformes > Leuciscidae > Cyprinella > Cyprinella venusta. Next base: position 14,072,078 of record CM075876.1, on the reverse strand, counting down.
CCCTCGATTCCACGAGAGAACACACGCGGGAACACGGCTTGAACACGCTCAAGAACTGACTTCCTAAGAGCCGAGTCTCGACACACAAGGTTCAACATAAATAGTCCTTTGGGATGGGAAAAAGTAAGATTGATCATGGAAAACAACCACTTATTACAGCACAAATGTATATTTTACTTTTCAAAACTTCTTTTAGTGGTTACCTCGAGGGGTTAATAAGCTGTAAACGTTCTTCAGAAGTGATGTTTCTACAAAGGCAGGTGGAGGGCAGCTCATGCCCAGGGTCGTGTCTTTGCTGTCAACGTCAAACATGATCACATCAAAAGAATGTCCCCCTATAAAGAGTGCAGAACATTTTTATATACTTTAGAAGGAACAGGTTGTCTGTCTTGGGCAAAGCAGCTAAAATCCAAATCCATGCCTTCTCCATTAAATAGATGATCAATAGGCCATCGAATATTGTTGTGGACAACAAGGCTAATAATTAGAATTATGAGTCTAGATGATCTCTCACCCTGGCTATCCAGTGTTTTGATGTGCTCCAGTCCGTCTCCAAGTATAACTTTCAGCCTCTTGTCGTTCTGAAACCCAAACCAGGTCTGAGCCACTTCCAGCACTGCTGGGTCCAGTTCAACCACTTCCACCCGTGCACAAGGCACAAAGTCATGAAGAAACTGGGGCAGACCCCCGCCACCTAGTCCCACCAGTAACACGGAAACTGGGTGATCTGTTGGAGAGCATGTGACCGACTAATCAGAACAGACATTTTTGTGAATTATGCATATTGTTCAAGGGGGACTGACATTCATCACCATAATAGGGGTCCATATGATCAATGCTCGTCATTGCACTATTCAGACCTCATACAATAGCTTTGTGCGAGGAACAGACCGAAGTTATCAATTACCAAAGTTATCTTACATTCAATTTACAGCAAAATGGCATTGGTTCTCATTTTTGTACTGTAGTAATCTAACATGCTGTACCATTCTGTGAATTCTGGGTTCAGGCTAGAAGCAAAATTTAGGGAAGGGTAAAATTATCAGTGAACATTAATAGTGTACCACTAAAATACAATTTTTTTTCAGGTTTCTAATGAACGTGAGCATTTGGGTGAGAAGTGTGGTGGAATATGTGCATATGAATACTGTGATAATTATGGTACTCGAATTCTCCCAATACATTGCAGGTGGTATTATGCAAATTGGTGTGAAGTGCTTAGGGCTGGGCAACGATTAATCACACCCAAAATAAAAGTTTGTGTTTACATAATATATGTGTGTGTGTAGTGTATATTTTGTATATATAAATACACACTCATGCATGTATATATTTAAGAAATATTTGCATGTATATATATATATATATATATATATTCAGAATTAATATTATATATAAATATAAATATTTGATATATTAACAACACATTTTTCTTAAATATATACATGCATGTGTGTGTATTTATATATACAAAACAGTTATACACATAACAGACACATATATTATTTAAACACAGCCCTAGTTGCCCGGCCCTAGCTACTGTGTATGTTTCTGACATTTTCAGATTTTCTTCATGATTTTTTTTTTCATTTGTATTTATTATCTTTTTGGGAAATCTGTCATCATACAGAGCTATCATTTTTATGTAATGTAGGGGGGGGGGGGGGGGTATCATGTTTAATGAGGCTTTATATGACATTGTTTAGAGTACAACATTGTTAAGAATAATGGATTAAAATTAAAATTGTTTTTTTTATATTGATATTATAATTAAAATTAATAATAATCAGAAATGTTTCTTAAGCACCAAATCAGCATATTAGAATGATTTCTGAAGGATCATGTGACACTGTAGACTGAGCAATGATGCTGAAAATTTAGCCTTACATTTTAAAATAGATTAAAATAGAAAACAGTTATTTTGTAATAATATTTCACAATATTAATAACATTAATATTATGAATAATATTAATATTGTATAATATTGTTTTTACAGTATTTTGGATCAAATAAATGCAGGCTTGATGAGATTTCTTTCAAAAGCATTGAAAAATCTTATCGACCACAAACTTTAGAATGGGAAGTGTCTATTTAGCCAGAATATAATAAATGATTAGAACATCAAATAAAGTACACACTTTAATTAAAAAGGATAACGATACAACCCTTTCCAAATGTAAACCCTTCAAACTATTTCTAAGCTTCTTAATGTTGGTACACTTACCTTTATTATTGATTGCATCCATTCCTAGCATGGCAAAACCCGCCACCATGACTTCATGGTGTGTACAGCAGAGAAACCCCCTGTCCACACTGCGATCTTTAGCCTCCATTAAAGCAGGGGCTTCAGAAACAGAGGATTTGGCTTTTCTCTTGTTCTTTTTTTTAGAACTAGAAGAAGCTGGAGAAAGAAACAAAACACTGACATAAGTCTTCAGTCTTATCTGTAAACATTGCAGAATTCAAACAGCTGTTTTCAGCATCCAGGTATTCTGTAACTGCACCTGTGGCTTTAGACCGTAGTCTGCTCTCTGACTGCACCAGCTGGGAATTATTCATGAAGATCAGCCTGCGATAGAGATGACCATCCTCTCCTCTCACATCCTCCACAGAGTACTCTCCCGTCAAAGCACTGAGTCCTCGTCCAACGACCTCCCTCCACCCCAGATCTCCTCCCACAGACAGGAACGGCACCTATACCACAGCAAAGTGTGAGAGAGAGAGAGTGCATGAGCGAGAAATGAAGACAAGATAAAGAGCAATACAGCTGCATGATATTCTCGTGCACCTGCTGATTGGCTGGCATTCCAGGAGGAGCGAGTTCCATCACCATTGGAGAGAGCTCTGATTGGACCGCCTGCATATCCTCATACTCTTGATCTCGATGCATTGCCACAATGACCAGGCGTCTGAATTTTGCACTGGACGCTAGCTGAGTCCGACCTTCGGCTGAGCCATATAACCAATCAGACTCACGGCCCTGAGGAACTAAAAATAAAAAGTTTAATTAATTATTATTTTTTATTAAAGCTGCCTTTTAATTGGCAAACGCTTAAGGGTAAGAAGCGCCCTCGCCCTCAGATCACTGTGGTTACATGAGGTAAAAATGATATAAATACTGTTCGTTTTCTCACACAAAATGCTCGTTTCGTGTCTTAGGGCATCAGTGTGTACTTACACTACAAGTCATTAAATCATGTTTAATTTGGACTTCTCTGTGCATGCTCTTTGAGGTGGTGACCATAGACCTCCATTATATGACTGACAGACAAACGGTTTGACCTAAAAATATCCAAATTGAAAATACTGCGGAAACAAAGACACCTACATCTTGGATGCCCTTGAGGTAAGCTAAAACATATCAAAAATTCATTTTAAAGTGAACTATCCCTTTAACGTTATTCCATCTGTATGACATTTTGACTGGTGTCGTCACATGATTCTCAGTTAAACTGCTTAAAATACATTATTTAAAAATTGGTATTTTAGTAATAAGTAAAAAACAGCCCCATAAAGATAATTACTTTGATGTGCCAGCCCGTTCTCATCCCAAGGCATCATATATCCGACGCTTTTGCCAAAGCGTATACATCCAACGCACATGGCATCCTTTAGAGTCAATATGAGACGCACATGGGGCAGAAGGCGCCACCTAGTGGTCTAACCCCAACCCTACCCCAGACCTAAACCTAACTAGGGTTGGGTTTCGAGAATCGAGTATCGATTGGAACCGGGACTAACTTTTCGTTTTTCCCGGAATCGTTCAAAAGTTAAAATTTCGATTCCTAGTTTCGATATTACCAGTCCGCCGACCAGAAGAAGAAACCGCTGAACAACACCAATGAAGAAGCGTCTATCGGAAGTGTTGGCATAACCGCGCGAGTCAAACATGAGTAGCTTACGTCGGCGGTCCAAAGTGTGGCTTCACTTTTCTAAAAATAACAAAATCTCAGCAAAATGCAAAAATTGGTGACAAAAAAAGGAGTATTTCCCGTTACAAAGGAGTATTTCCTTTAGAAAGACCATTAGTTAGCAAGGTTAGGTAAACTTTTTTGACCCTGCCTCTTGAAAGAATCGGAATCAAGAATCGTTGGGAACTGGAATCGAAACAAGGAATCGGATTCGTTCAAATTCAAACGATACACAACCCTAAACCTAACCATACTCTGTGCGTGTTATATTGACGCTAAAGGGTGCCATGTGCGTTGGATGTCTACTACACTTGAGAATGCGTTGGCAGTTTTAACCTATATGAATTTGTAATCAGTTGAAAACCTTATTTGTCACTTGACCTTAGCCTATGACAATGATAATAACAATAAAGAGGCAAAAGAACCAAAAGCTCACCGATAAAGATGGCAAAGTGGTTACTCCGTGGCAGCTTGGCAGAAGGCAGGCTGTCCTGTACCGTCAGAGTGTATCGGGGCTTGCCGGTGGTTGCGTGGCACAATGTGAGGGACTGTGTGCTGCTGGCATCTGTTCCACCTCTGAGCTTATGAAGCATTAGATTGTAGGCCTGCCTCTCCTTCACAGCAGACAACAGTTCCGGTACTGATGCGAGTCTAACCGGAGCGCCATCCTCCCCCTGACAGAGCTCAAGCACAGCAAACGGAGGCGCTTGGCGGAATTTGGTGCAGACCAGAACGAAAACAGGGAGGGCGAAGGAGTTATCGGACACTTCATTCTGCTGTCCACATAGACAGTGAATTCGTACAGCCCAGCCCTGAGCGAAATGTTCCACGGCCAGCTTTATGACGTGTTCCTGGGCTAATGTTACGCAAACGTACCGGCCCCCAACACTCAAAACTCGGACCACTTCTGCAAGCATCCTGCCTGCAAGAGCACCGTCCTCTTCTGAAGCCATGGCATCGAGCGTGCCCTTATCTAGGGCTGCCTGAAAGCTCCCGCTCTCAAAGCCTGTCTGGGTGGCATCCACCTGCTGGAAGGTCAGGTCAGGACGGCGCTCTGCGTTCCGCTGGTTCATGCGAGACACCACCGTCTCGCTGATGTCAATGTTGGTCAGCTGATGGTATCCAACATCATAGAGCTGTTCACTCAGCTCAGAGTTACCACAGCCGACCACCAGCACCTGCAGGCCAACAGATACAATTCTACTTACACGTTTACATAACACTTGTACAACCTATCTATTTAGGTTTCTATTGGTTGCTTAAAATAGTTTTGTTACTATTTATCAAAAATATTGATATACTCTAGCTTTTCTCTAGCTCAAAAGTGGGAAAGAAGTAGAGAATCAGTGTCAGATCGTTACAATGAATCAGTTGTTCCAGAGACAGTGAAATTTAACTGACTTTTAACTGAAATTTTGGTCTGTTCATCATACAAAGCAGGGCTTGCCCAATGCCAATTTAAATATTCAAGCGCAACAAGACGCAAAAGAGGCACACTTCTGAAGCAGGCGGTCATAAAGCCGCTTTCGGACAGTGTGAGAATGCAGAATTGAGCACTTTTGCATGTCTTCTTGCGCTTGGGGAGACATATTCACATAAAAAGTATATTGGATCCGTGCAGCTCTTAAAGTGACAGCAGCCTAATAGACCTCATCCTGTCTGTGTTTTAATTCTAATCAAACAAAAGTCACTCGCTGCTCTTGACTGAATAACTTGAAATAAGGATCATCTATATTTAATGTATAGCCTACAATGAAGACTATGCAGTGTTATAATTTAATTATTAATTTTATTTACCAGAAAATTACTGTTAGACTTACCAAAAAATTAGTTTGTTCTAATGTATTTGTGATTTAAAATAACTGTTTTCTATTTTTATTGTTTAACAAAATGTAATTTATATCTGTCATAGTTTACAACCATTTCGATGCTCAATTTTATTATTATTATTATTATTATTATTATTATCAATGTTGAAAAACAGTTGATAAAACAGAGTTGCTTTATGTTTGTGGAAGTGTAAAGTGTAAAATGATACATTTTTTCAGGATTCTTTGATGAAAGTTTAACCAGAAAGTTCAAAAGAACAGCAGAATTTAAACAGAAAGTAATAAATACTAAAGATTTTGCAATACTATGTCTTTACACTTTTGATCACATTACACTTTACTGAATAAAGCATGATTTATTATTATTGTACTTTTTATCTCTTAATGACCCCAAACAGTTAAACGCTATTATTATGACATATATGAACTCGACACGAGACCATCAGGTCTTAAGGAGACCAGTCTGGCATTATTAAAATCATAGTTACCTTATCACGGGGTTTAATGTATTTGTGTAGTACACCGCAGAGCGAGTTGTAGTCTCCGTACCACTCGAAAGCCTTTTCTCCTCTTTTACGGAAAAAGCGCTCCCAGTAGTCGGCTGAGCTGAACTCCTCAGCGGTGCGAGGCAATAAACTCATGCTTATGGTTCTGATCCTCAAGCCCCCTCTCAATTAAGCTTTATTTAGATTTAACTGATGAATTATAATTTTTTTGCAGGCAGATACAACTTTACCAAGATATTTAGAGGGTAAATGCTACAGAAGATATGATTTCTATGCTGCAGTCGTTGACATGTGATAACGCTCTCCCACATGTTTTGCACTTTCCACCCGGAGTGATTTTACAGATGGACGATATAGAACAAGCCGCGATTGGTCAGTGTGTGAGGGGTGTGTGTCTAGAATTTAGTATAGGCGTTCACTGATTGGTGGAAGTTGTAGATCGATGAATACGATTGGTTTATGGCATGTCCGTTCCTACCGGTTCCTACAGTGTGTTGTTGCGGGGTCGAAACAGGCTGAAGCATGGCAGTACCTACCGGCAGAGCTGTGGTATTCGTTACCGGGAACGCGAAAAAATTGGAAGAGGTGAGAGTATGGCGTGTTTCATAATAGTGAACCGGCCATAAAGTATCCAGTAAATGCAACGTAAAACAGAATGTGAATAAGCGTCTTGCAGTGCATGAACAGTCTCTCCTCTCCTCACGTGTATGTTAGAGTAGTTAACGTTTTAAAAAAAACTTTTGCTGATAATTTACTCACCCCCATGTCATCCAAGATGTCCATGTCTTTCTTTCTTCAGTCGAAAAGAAATTAAGGTTTTTGATGAAAACATTCCAGGATTTTCTCCATATAATGGACTTTAATGGGGTCCAAACGGTTCAAGGTCCAAATGAGAGTTTCAGTGCAAACTGCAAACTGTTTAAAGGACTTTAAATGCCACCAGACGATGAATAAGGGTCTTATATAGCTAAACGTTCGCTCATTTCAAAAATAAAGAAAAAAGATTTGTTCACTTTAAAACGTTTTTTTTTAGAGTCATTCCGTTCGTTGAGTGTTCGAACAGGAGAGTCACAAACCCGCATCACAGAGCAAGGCGAGCATTTGTGCTTATAAAACTTAAACTTTGTTATTTATATTTGAAATGACTGGTTGTTTCGCTAGATAAGACCCTTATTCATCGCCTGATGTCGTTTGAAGCCCTTTGAACAGTTTGCACTGAAACTCTCATTTGGATCTTGAACCGTTTGGACCCCATTGAAGTCCATTATATGGAGAAAATCCTGGAATGTTTTCATCAAAAACCTTCATTTATTTTCGACTGAAGAAAGAATGACGTGGACTTCTTGGATGACAAAGGGGTGAGTAAATTAACTCTTATTTTATAATAAGTTTCAGGAATTTTCACAAAAATGCAAATTAAAACTAAATCCAGATTAAAACCATCTTGATGTTTTCTAGAAATAAACGGTAAAAAATAAAATAAAAGTTAGCATCATGTAGACAATTAAAAATAAAAACACTGGAATGTGCCAAATTTCAGCCTAAATTAAAATATGACTTAGCAGAGGTTTGTATTGGTTAAAAACACAGTATATGTTTTTGCAATTATATTTATTTTGCTGATTGAATCTAATAGTTCCCTGTTCAAACAGGTAGTTCAGATCCTCGGTGACAAATTTCCCTACAAACTGACTTCTAAGAAGATTGACTGTAAGTATTTAGCTGTTATACTGTTTTATTGACTTCTCAAACATGCTGTTGCTGTATTTGTAATGTGATTGTGGCTTACAGTGCCTGAATATCAGGGAGAACCAGATGAGATTTCTATACAGAAGTGTCAAGAAGCAGTCAGGCAGGTTTGTAAATTACACACTTTTTCACTGGCTTTCACTGGGTTGATGCCTCAGCTCACACATGATCTTGTGTGTTTCCTCTAAAGGTGGATGGGCCAGTGCTGGTGGAGGACACCTGTCTGTGCTTCAAGGCACTAGGAGGACTACCAGGACCTTACATGTGAGTCTCACTCTAGTTCCTTTTATACTGTAAATATACAATTATATGCATGGGATACAGTAAATATTTTTCTTCTCTTGACAGAAAATGGTTCTTGGATAAACTGAAGCCTGAAGGTAAGACACTTTGACAAAGGTTTGGCCTACGTCTTTTGAATTGATGTGAATTATTAAGCTGTTTTCTTTATTATGTTTGCAGGATTGTATAAATTGCTGGCGGGTTTTGAAGATAAATCAGCCTGGGCTCTGTGTACATTTGCTTTCTGTGCTGGGAAAGAGGAGCCAGTTCAGCTGTTCAGAGGAATAACTGAGGTGTGCATGTTAATTTACTGCGACTGTCCCATCAGGTACAGTGCTTTTTACATTGAGGTTTGGTGCCCATACAGGCAATACAGGTTTAAGGATCTCATCTTATTTCCTTCTCTCTTTTCCCCATTATTTCTGTCTCCAATATCACTATCAAAACATAAAATAAATCTATTGACAGATGAGAAGTACTGTATATATGCACCACAGATTTTTAATGTACTCTACCATTCAAAAAAATGTAATGCTCACTAAGGCTCCGTTTATTTGACCGAAATATAGTAAAACTGTTACATCGTGAAATATTATTTACTGTGACGCAAAGCTGAATTTGTCCAGTCTTCGGTGTCACATGATCCCCATGAAATCATTCTGATATGCAAGCTTTTCCTATTCTTATCACTGTTGTGGTGTTTAATATTTTTGTGGAAATGGTGTTATGCTGTGTTAACCCAGTAGCCTGCAGGTTTTTGATTCTTCCCTCAGACATTTCTAATTTTATTTATCTAATTTTATCCTTTTTCCAGGGCCGTATTGTTGAGCCCAGGGGTCCAAGGGACTTTGGCTGGGATCCTTGTTTCCAGCCTGACGGTTATGAAAAAACGTAAGAATTCGATTTTTTAAATCGTGTTTCTCAGGTTCACCACCAAGTGGCAGTATCGGTCAAATTAAATCCAATGCGTTTTGATTTAACAAACTACACCTATTTATAATAGACCTTTCCTATAGTTCATGTGATTGTAGTGTAACAATGCAAATTGCTAAAGAATTGCTGTATTTATCTTTAAAGAATGAAATATTAACTTAAATCTGTGATATGGAAACACAAGCCTGCCAGTTTATTTAACGGTATCTCAAATCGAATGCTGCGAGATAAAAATGAAAGCTTTTTTTTTATTTGATCCTGCTTTTTCTTTTGTTTTTCTCTTTCCCCTGTGCTGTGTTTGTGTGGGCAGTTATGCTGAGCTCCCTAAAGAAGTGAAGAACAGCATCTCCCATCGGTACCGTGCCCTGGCAGCCTTGTCCGAACACTTCTCCCAGCAAAACGACACGCCGGAAACCAAGCGGACAAAACGCCAGGACTGAGTTCTATTCTCTTTCCAAGCAGAATCGGCCAATCACAGCTCAGTTTGGCTCTGCCTCAAATACATGCACTAATGTGCCGATCTTAAACGCTTTAATATGTACTCCATCCTCTTTGTCTTATAAATAAATGCTTCATTTATAATAAATAAAAATCACAGTATATCATCGTCTTTCATTCTAATATTCATTTAAAGTGGTAATGAATCTAGATGGATTTTAATGAAGTTACCATTAGCTATAGTAACTATACTTAGCTTTATTTAAAAAAAAAATGTTTATGGTATGTTCCCATTTGAATTGCTTTGTAAAAGTGTGTGTATTGCTATACGTTTGAGGCCGAATGTCCTCACTTATATTGTGAAATATTATGATAACTGTGACTAGTAAACTTGTAAATTGGCCAGAATATGTTTATGGCATGTTTGTTTGGTAGGTTTATGGTAGGGCTTGGGTTGATATAAAGTCAATGGAAGTCTATGTGATGTCTTCACTAATATAATGAAGCACTATCCTGAGTGTGTGAGGACTGAGCAGGTCTCCGGATAGAGACTTGGGGAATTCAGAGTAATAAATCTTTCGGATGTTCCTGTGACACCTCCTGTTTGTTCATCTGCCCTCTGCGCAGGGGGGATGTTACTCTGTATTACAGTTTTATCATCCACTGTTTGTGTTTCTCATTATTAATGGCATGCAGGCAGTGTTTTCACTGCTGTTTCTTGCATTCTCTGTCATTCACTCACTCGCGGACTCACTTTCTCTTCCTGTCCCTCTTTCCCTCATGACAAAGAACCCTTTATTGGTAACACGTGCGTATGGACGCATTTGATTGAGAAAGCAGTATCGAGAAGAGTTCCTATCTTAGAGAAGGTTCAAGAACCTATTTCATTTAGACGGAAAAAATACATGAGATTCCATTTTTTTTTGTGGTGTTTCCTAAGGTAAGCATCACTATCATGCTCTTACTCGAGTGGTTTGTTTAAATCACAAACAGCAAATATTACATTTCAAATATTAATAATGTGGTATGCTGAGGCGAGGGGTATACCATAATGACTCATGGGTTCCATATAACAAGGCCCTGGAAATCACCCATAATGCAGTGTAATTTAAATTATTAAATTACGTATTAATGAAACTTATTGGTTTAATTATATATATGGGGTATAATGTAGTTATTATCCCATATACGCAGTAACTGATTCCAGATTTCATTTCATAAACATAAAAAAATTAAAATACTGCTCAAATGCCCAAGGTCAATATTTTTCAAATAAATTAAATTGCAAAAAAAAAAAAAAAAAAAAATGTGTCAAGGTTTCCACAAAAATATGACCGTTTTCAACATAGCTAATAATCAGAAATGTTTCTTGAGCATCAAATCATATTAGGATCATGTGACACTGAAGATTGGTATAGTGATGCTAAAAAATTCAGTTTTACCATCACAGGAATAAATGACATTTAATATTACAATAGAACAATAGATTATATATATAAATTGTAAATGTACACTCTAAAAAATGCAAATAATTCAACCTTAACCACGCCGCTGGGTCACTATACGACAGAACACACGCTGGGTTGGTTTGACCCAAGTGCTGGGTTTTGCCATTTAACCCATATTGTTGGGTCATCATTCATTAGACCCAACCATTGGGTGAAATTGACCATCTTGCTGGGTTAAGTCTTACTCATGTGCTGGGTTATTTCCTGTCTCATTGCATTATTAAAATTATTAACAAATATTTGTTATATTACTAATGTAAAATAATTATTGCCTCTGTAATACAATAAATGGATTCATGATGTAAAGTACAGGTTCATTCAAAACTCTTTCCTCACTTTTAATTACTAAACGTCTACAATAAATACGATATTTACGTGATGAAATTACAATTTAAACTGCATATTTCATTAAGGCTGCTGATATGGCTGCTTTACGACTAACAGGCCATTTTGTCACACACACAAAAAAAAAAAAAAAAAAAAAAATCTAACCGGCTAGCTGTGTTAGTGTTACTAATGTTTTACAGAATAAATAAATACCCTTCACACTTCCATATCAAAGTCTGTATGCTGAACAGTGAAATTATTCATGTTAAAAATATAGGTAAACAATAACTTACCATAAAACACTGCCTGCTCCGAGGGACGTCCTCCTCGAGTCAGAAGTGAAGAATCCAGAAAGTTCTGCAAAGAATAAACAAGTTGCTGGGTCAAAATAACCCAACCAGCTGTTTATTTGTGAATTACCCCCTTACAACTCATTTGACCCAGCAAGAGCAACCCAATAATGTGTTTACACTGCCCCAAACAACCCAGCATTTTGACCCCGCACATTCAACCCAACAATTTGTTAACAGAAACAACCCAGCATTTTTTTGAGTGTAATGTGCTTTTTAGTCACAGCCATAAATATGCATGAGCAATACCATAAATAATGCTTATATAAGAATAGGAGCAATACATTGCTTTTGGTCTGCGTAACCTCTCCAAGACGCCCAGTAGTTCCAGGTCTCTTGATTTTTTGATAGGTTCAACATCTGTAATATAAGCCTAATGTAGATTCACCAGACAGAAATGTAATCATTAAACTACAAAATGTTTATGGGGCTATAAAGCAAACATTTTAAATTTAATATCCAAGATCATAATTATACGTCTGCTAGACTTCCATTTCAAACTGAAAAGCTCTTTACTCATCCAAAGGCCTTTTACAATGGATTCGCTTGCTGGATGCACTCAAATGAAGTTTGGAGCTATTGTGGGGGGAAAGAATTTTTAAAAGCACCTCAGGTTTGAATTCCTCACGGTTGCACGGGATGATTGCGATGCAAACAACCGCTGAGAGAATGCGACAGAGCACAGAGACAAATGGCTAGGGAAAACATCTCCGGTATTCAAACTGTCTATGTCCAAACCACATCAAAACACGGGCCGCGTCCCTGTCCCAGCTCCTGCTGGGCTAATGGGAGTGTGCCCATAAATATCAAGGAGTGGCATCCATGGAAAACACACAAAGACGTCGAGCAACAGGTACCATGATGACCCTCAATTATACACAACAACATTCCTCACCTCTTAATCGTGTGGAAATGCTTTTGTCTGATGCTTTTCGAGTTCACAATGTGTAAACATGTTGTCGGATGTCTGTCTAGCGGGGGAAAACAAGTGTTTAAGGTGAAGAAACATCCTGTAAACATTGTCAGACAACCAAACTATGGGCTGTCTGGCGATCTGCATAATAAAGTTTCTAAATGCCTTGTGGGCTTTTAAAAAAAACAATTATGTAATGCAATTTTGTTCCTCTAACTTGTTATAGCAAGTAACATTGACACACACACACACAGACAGCACCGACCCACCAAGCCATGGACTCTACGAGACCCCTGAAGGTGTCCTGTGGCATCTGTCACCAACACATTAGCAGGTTGAGAGGTGAAGCCACCATGGATCAAACTTGTTGGTCCAGCATATCCCACAGATTCTCAATTCGTTTGGAGGCCAAGTCAACACCTTGAACTCTTCATCACGTTCTTCAAACCATTCCTGAACAATGTGTGCTTTATCCTGCTGAAACAGGCCACTTCCACCAGGGAACACCATTCTCATGAAGGTGTACCTGGTCCTCAACAATGTTTAGATAGGTGGCACAAGTCAGATTACGTCCACATGAATGGCCAGACCCAGGGTTTCCCAACAGAACATTGCCCAACATTGTCCATCCCACAGTTTATCCTGGTTCAATTACTTCCCCAAAGAAAATGGGACTCTTCGGACCAGACGACCACTGTTAGCAAATTCTCACCACCCACAAGCCACAAGCTTTGACGTTTAGAGACACTCTCCTTGTCCTACATCTTGCCATAACAATTCAGCCCTGGTCAAAGAACCTCTGATCTTTATTCCTGCCCATTTCTACTGCATCCAACACTTTGATAACGAGAACTGATTGTTTGCTTACCCTCTAATCCAGTGATTTCAAACTCCTTCCTTCCTGGAGGGCCAGAGCTCAGCACAGTTTTGCTCCAGCCCTAGTCAAACACACCTGATCCAAATCCATTGAGCTAATCAAGGTCTTCGGGCTTACTAGAAACTTCCTTACAGGTGTGAGTTGGAGCTGGTTGGAGTGTTCCTTATCCTTAAGGATAACGATAAAGTTCTTTATCCTTACCAAGGCAGTAATGTTGTGAAACATTATTTCAATAACTGTTTCCTATTGTGATATTATTTCAAATGTAATTTATTCCTGTGATGCAAAGCTGAATTTCCAGTATGATTACTCCAGTCTCGTGTCACATGATCCTTCAGAAGTCATTCTAATATGATGATTTGCTGCTCAAGAAACATTTCTGATTATCAATGTTGAAAACAGTTCTTGGAAACCATTCTTTTTTTCAGGATCCTATCATGAACAGAATGGTCAAAGAACAGCGTTCATATGAAATATACATTTTTAGAAACATTACGAAGGTCTTTGCTGTGAATTTTGATCATTTCAATCAATGCATCCTTCCTGAATAAAAGTATTAATTTATTTTAAAAACTAATACTGAAAGGTTTTGTATATACATACATATAAAATAAATAAATAAATAAATAAAACTGTCTATTCAATCAAACGTGCAGAGACTAAAAAATTTCATATGTTCTACTGGACTTGTAACTTCACTCAGTAGAAAGTTATCACAAATCATGCGGGTGAATGAGGCCATAAACTGCACAGCAGGATGTCCTATAAAGTTCAGGAATCCAGTTTAAAAGGTCATAATCAACAGCAGCCTATCACAGTGACCCATCAGGAGGCCTCCACAAACACCTGGTGCTCATCTTCAGCAGGATTTCATTGTGGCGTAGTAGCACCCTTTACGGATCTGGTGAAATAATTGTATGCACAGTTCCTGTTTAGGGAAAATGTGTTTATTGCCTTGTTGACTAGAAAGCAGCATGTGATCCAAGGGTTTCGCAAACATTGTTTAAGTCTGTTTGAAGGATGTTAAGTAAATAAAAAAGAGGCAAGTGTTAACATCTGACAGAACATCCAAGGAAAGCTCTGTTTTTCATATAATTTTGCCTTATTCAGTGGGGTACAGTCTAAGTGAAAACACATGCATTTTTAAAAACTTCATGTACCATAATCTTTAAACAAAACTTCCCGTCCCTCTTGCAGCGACTCTCTTCTCTTCGCTTCTCCAATTAATGTCTTTACTTGCCCGAGGCTGGGACAACCTGTCACTAACATGAGATCAGAGCCATGCAAACCCAAAAACCACCCAATTCCCAATGGAGTCATGGACAAAATAAGTCCTGCGACTCCCCACCTACCGTACATTCTTATTCAAAAGCCGTTTCATTCAGATATGCATCACAATAGGGAAGAACTTTGCAACTTCTGAAACTTCTCAAAAATATATATTACTAAATCCTTAGTGTGTGAGTCTTAAAATTATGTTGCCCACTGGTTGATGATAGTGACAGTCTATAAATTAGAACTAGCCAACCATGCTCAATTTGGGCCGAATACCAGTTAGGCCTATATCTTAAATTGAAACGTTTGACTATATCAGACAGAACATTCATCATACATGTTGTAAACATCATTAATTTAAAAATTTGGTTTTCAATTCGTTAAAACAACAACATAAAATATTGTACTTACATGCTCAGATGACACAGGTTCAAACCATTTTCATCCGCAGAGCCAAATCACAACCACAACGATGTTCTTTCGCAGCATGCACACACGCAGTCTTGTTTTTTAACCGCTAGAGGGCCAAAAGGTTCAGAATGTAGCCTACCTTTAATGTAAAAGTGCTGAATTTAGTAAAAATGATGTTCATTACAAAATATGTAAGCAAAAGTATTGTAATAAAATAAAAAGGAAAGTAGAAGCATTTTAATCACCCTATGTATGTTTTCAACCTGAATAAGATGTGTCATGATGAATAATAAAGAGCACTAAAGTATGAATATATTTTAAATAGTAAATATAAAACGCATTCATGTGCACTTATGGTCTTGAACACATATAATACTAAGTAGAACGGCAGCATCCTGTGTGGACTCGCATTCGGAAGCAGATCTGACCTCTGGTGAACTTTAAACTTCAGGACACATGGCAGGTGTGACCTGTGTCATGGTGTTTGAAGTGTTCATGGCGGTAGGTAAACACATTACCAGTAAAGATGAATGCTTCCCACTCAGTCACATGCAGCAACTCAGCAATGAATAAGGTTTCCGGAGACATGGATCTTTCATGTTTGATTGAGGTCTGTTCTGCAGTCAAGGTCAATTTAAGATTTATCAGCTGCACCGTAGCAGAGGAAACTGCAAAGGGAGAGAAAGAAAACAGGGCACATTTTGACCTTCTCACCCTCAGGGCTTCATGTCATGAAAATTGCCATCTTAGACAAAGATTTTAGGTTCTGTGTGGAAGCAAATACAGGTAGTTTTTCGTGTGTGTATCTTTAAATGCAAAATGAGCTGCTGCTCCCCGCCCCCCTTTCGAGAAGAGGGCTGTGGGCTACTTTACACTGTTGCCGTGGATTTTTTTTTTTTTTTTTTAGTCCGTGCAGGTTAAAGCGATTTTTACCTCCCTGGAATTCTTGTGTTTCCACTAGCTGCTATAGCAAGGTTATTAACATGGCGGCTTGTGTATAGCTAAAGGGGGATCTTAAAGGAGAAATCCAGCGCAAAATGAACCTTTAGCCTAATAAAACATTGGTACCTAGTAGAGCCCGACCGATAAAGGATTTTGAAGGCCGATACAAATATTTTTGGGTTTTAAAATCCGATATTCCGATATATCGGCCGATATTTTAGTTATTTATTTATTTTTTATTTAAACTGGACATGATAGTCACAAATTTTGTCATGCTTATTTGAGTTAAGAGAACTGATGGGGTTGTTCTTTTAATTGTTATTCAAGCAATGTATGTATCGTGACGAACTCAATGAGTGTTGCCAACAGGGACGGTGTAGAGTGCCCTCTGGTGGACAAACTATACAACTCCAACACTCATGACATGGTTCAAGCGTGTTTCGTCCGTTTTTATTTTATTTTTGAAATATTCATTTATCGGCCATTATAACTGCCGATACCGATAGTTTGGAAAATGCCTAATATCGGCCGATAATATCGGTCTGCCAATATATCGGTCTGGCTCTAGTACCTAGTCAATCGCTCTTTGAGATTTGTCATGATAATCGAATGTAAAGATTTTATCTCTAAAAACTGTTTAGTGTATAATGCTAGTACTGGGGGCATTTACTAAGTAAAAAGAAACCACTAGTTAATACGCCTAACAAGGCTCAAAATAACCCCACACTAACACAGTAACATAATGAGGGTCCCTACATGCAAAACGAAGCATTGAGAACTTTGTAAGTGTACAGAACGTTTAATAAGAAGATACTTTATAAAGACAGTTCACTTCGTGTAAACAGACAGGAGCCATCTTGGGAAAACAGTCATGACAAGTCGATCCACGAACGCCGTTCATACAGTTCAGAAGTTCGCTGCACGATGTTCGTGGTTTGGCATGTCGTCGTAACCCTAACCCTAACCATATTTGATCTTATTTCAGTTAATGTTTTTCAAGTAATGAAATATTTATTTATGGTATGGACAGAAAGAAGTGCTCAAGTGCATGTGGGACTCATCTCTCTCAAATCCTTCAGCCTTACACACTCGCCCTTGTCGTTTATAATCCTGTAACTAAGTCAGGATTCCCGCTGATCACCATCCCATCAGCTGGCCTGCCACTTTTCCATACACTGCCCTAATGAAATGTTCAATTGTCCATCTAGAGGCCACTATGACTAAATCGCTCCTGCTCTTCCTCTCCTAGTTTTCAGGACGTCTGCTTGCCTCATCAGAACGACGGCAAAGTTTATTTTAGCCATTGTCAACATGCACCAAACCCAGGACTCTGACTGCGTGTGTAAACATTAGGATCAACAGGCAGATAAATATTTCCTTTAAGTGACACAGGTCATAAATTTGCACCCTCATAAATTTCAGAATATATTTCCTTGGCCTAATGTTCTGTGAATTGCTGATATGGTTGTAAGCATGTTCGTTCCCTCCATTGTATGAAGAGATGTTGAAGGTTAAACTGGACAAACAGAAAGTATGAGGAGTACAGCTTTATAACCCACCTGAAAAACAACCCAAGTGTCCCACGGGTACCTTATATTATCCTGAAGTTCATAAGTCATAGAAATGGGAGTCAGTGGAGTCTTTTTAAATGTGGAGGGTTAAGAAACGGCTGACTACGGTACAGTTCCAAATGCTCTTTCTTTTGTCAAAAATATTGCTTTTTCAATTTGAATAGCAAAACTTGAGCCAAGTGACTTAGTGGAATATTCAAAGTCAGACTTGGCTTCCTCACTGTTTATATAATGATAATTCTCATCAGTTTTCCGTTTCCTTCAATGTCTCACAGGATTCTGAAAATGAAACAATTGACAAGAGTTTTAGGGAGTCAGTGTATACAGAACATAACACACTCCGGCTACCAGGTGTGCGTATCAATCAGCTCCCAAGTTCACTAGTCAGGCATTGGTTCAGGGAGTCGACAATTTTCAGGGCTGTCTCAATCGAAAAATCCTTCCAGTGCACTGAAACGTTTGCTCCTTAAAAAGTCCCACAATGCACCGTGAAAACCAGAGGTTCTGAAGAGTGAATTATAAATAACGTCAACTTGAGTAGGTCCTTATTTTAAATAAGTAAATACTTCACAACCGCTAAAAATGTACGTTCTGTATAATATGAATGTGTTATAGTATGAATATAATCTGGCATACTACATTCGCCATGTTGTCATTATCATGTGACCTACCAGCATCAGTTGGGTCGCTTCACTGCCATTCATAAATAGGCTACTCTCCCGTGGCCTTGTGGGATAGTAAATCATCCATCATATGCACACTTCAGAATCTCGCTGGAAGAAGTAGATCATCCAGGAACTTTTTGCCTGCAATGAGAACTGTGAATTCGGACATTATTTTGTTACATACTGTTTTTCGCCTACTAAATATAGTAGGGATGTATGTGATTTTGAATACAGCCAAAGTGTAGTGGGTCCTTGCTTACTGTCCTTTCCAGTGCCCGAATTCATGTACATGATACACTTATTCGCGACCTAGGGAGCAAGGAGGGCACGCCAGATTTTTGCTCAAAAGACACATGGTGAAGAACTTCACTTTTATGTCTATAAGAGAATCCTTACAAGGGAATTAAGTATTAAAAGTGTGACCTTTGGTAAGGGCCTTTTGGGGGGACACTGGACAGGACACTCCACCTAATCTTTTCACTTTGCGAAGCACCTTCTATTCCCATGCGAAACATTTCTCAAGGTTGCCTGTTTTACAGATCATGCCTCCTGTAGCTCGCGGGACACATTCCTGATCTGCTCACAAAACCATTTCTCCTCTGAAGAGCTACATCACTCAGCATTTTTTTTTTCATGTGACAGGATGATCTGAATTTATAGCTCCAAATGTTCCATGAATCTTCTCCGGTCCTTATTTATTTATTTTTTTCCAGTATTTGTTTGATCAATTTCAGGGAATCTGATCAATAAAAAAATTCAACCTAAACTTGATTTATAAGTCTAAAGTAATCTTCTGAAAATAACTTTGTGATGGTAAGCCAAACCGTACACAATAATTTATATTTTATGCAGGCGTACATGTAAAAAACACTTATTTTGTGTGATAAACAATCTCTTATACTCACTAAGGCTGCTGCATTTATTTCATTGGCGATAAATGTATTATGTTTATTCTCGTTTCATGGATTAGATGATTTAAATGACGGTGGGGATGATTTTTTTTTTGAATTAGATGTTGCTTTGATTTTTTTTTCATTCTTTTTTACTGTATGATGTTTAAATATGTTATTAATAGATGAAGAAATCACGCGCAGGAAACAAGATCCGTCCAGTTGTGTTGACTTCCGCTTCAGAGCCGAGCGAGAGGCGTCATCACCATCATTCAGGACCTGTCACTTCGTTCGGGTTCAGATCAGACACTGTCAGCGGGATTAACAACACACAGACTCGGTTCTTCCAAATAGGAATCGACAAAAGAGAGATCTCTGAGGTAGACTGTCCGGGGATGTGACTTGAGGCCTTTGTACGTGTGTTTGTGTGTCTGTCAAGCGGTCAGTGATTTATCCAGAGGTGTTAGCTGTTATGCTAACTGTCATTCCAACTGCTTTCACTTCAGTCTTTCCATTCTTCCTCAAATCTTCATGTCAACACGATCATTTGAATCCATGCTTGTTATTTTCTCCAAAGCCTGTCTTCTAATTCGTGTCAATATTTTAGCGCCCTGTAGGTTATGTTTACATGGTTGTGATGATTAGCATAAAGCTCTGTTAGGAACATCAGCTGTTTTAGATATGATCGGTAACGTCTGGTCTGTTGAACGTTTGCTTGAAAACTAACGTTAGTACATTTAGGAGTTGTTTGGTGTCTTAATCTTAACATTTTGTGTATTCTTAATCTCATATGCACATAACATCCTGATCTCACTAAGTTGAATAATGTAAAAGTCCTGTAAAATTAGTGTATTTTGATGATAAGCGAAGGACTCGTTATTTTCTTCTGAATATTCAGTCTGCCAGTTTCTGTTTAATTGTTTTTTCTGCTCAGTGATTATGTGAGTGCCATTGATTTTAGTCTCAGTTATTCAAACAGTCTCTGATTAATCCACTGTTGATAGAAAGTCAAGGCTACCCTGAATTATATAAGTCCCATCATCTGTTAGTGATTTCAGTGTTCTTTTAGCCGTCCCCTGACCCGTGTGTGTTTCTGAAGCGTTTAGATTCAGTGATGAGAGAGCACAGAATAATGCCTAACCTGTTAGTTTTGTTTGTGAGATATCTGTCATCATGAAGCTGTTCCGTAACAATGTGACGCATGTGAAGGTCTAATCAGTGTAATCACGTTTGTAGTCTGCAAACATTTTGCTATCAGAATGTCCATTGTGGGTTTGGTGGTTTGTATTTGTTATCATTGCCAGATTTCTGCTTACAACCCATCCATCCATCCTGTTTTCATATCAATATTTCCATCCATCCATCCTGTTTTCATATCAATATTTCCATCCATCCATCCAGATTTCATATCATTATTTCCATCCATCCATCTAGAGATTTCATATCACTATTTTCCAACCATCCATCCATATTTCATATCATTATTTCCATCCATCCATCCATCTAGAGATTTCATATCACTATTTCCATCCAGATTTCATATCATTATTTCCGATCCAACCATCCATCCAGATTTCATATCACTATTTCCATCCATCTATCTAGAGATTTCATATCACTATTTCCATCCATCCATCCATCCATCCATCCATCCATCCATCCATATCACTATTTCCATCCAGATTTCATATCATTATTTCCATCCATCCATCATCTAGATTTCATATCACTATTTCCAACCATCCATCCAGATTTCATATCACTATTTTCATCCATCCATCCATCCATCCATCCATCCATCCATCCATCCATCCATCCATCCATCCATCCATCCATCCATCCATCCATCCATCCAGATGTCATATTACTATTTCCATCCATCCATCCATCCATCCATCCATCCATCCATCCATCCATCCATCCATCCATCCATCCATCCTATCACTATTTCTATCCATCCATCCAGATTTCATTTCACTATTTACTTCCACTATTTCCATTTTTCCTTCATTCCATCTATCCATCCATCCTTTCAGATTTCAAATCACTATTTCCATCCATCTATCATTTTAATATTCCAGTCCAATTTGTTGTTCCAAATTTGCATGCTGTTATTTTTTAAGCTTTAAAACAAAAATAAATCCACCTATCCATCATCTCACTATTTCCGTCCATCCAATTCATTTTGTTTAGTTTCCAATCAAACAAAAAATACATTTTTAAAAATCTTCTTGTAGTTATATTCCACACACTTGAAAGTTCAAGATAACCACGTTTGTCAAGCTTCAAAAAGTGGACCATATGACTTATGCACTATATTCCACGTCGTTTTAAGCTCGTTTGTGTGAGAAACAGACCAAAGTCGCATTGTTATTTGCTGGAAATCATCCTCTCCACCTCGCAAACGTACCATAAAGATGTGTTGCACCATTTTTGACATTGGTTAAGGTGCGTTCAAGTTAGCAAAAATTCTCCAAAATTTCATAGGCAAAAAAGGTTAATTGTCTATCGTCAATATAATGACTTGTGAAGAACAGTGGACACATAAGTCACTTTCAAACCAAACAACTTTCTGTTGGTCAATGCAGCAAATCAGCCTGACCAGTTTGAACCCGTCGCAAAATCTGCTTGGGGGGGTCTTTCTGCAATCACGCGAAATTCCTGATTGCATGGATTCCTATTGAAGCTTGCACATCATCGATTCTCTGGTGTAACATATAATTGATTGGGAATCACCAAGTTTGAATTAGAAGCGCAAATGGAGTTTTAAGAGCTAAGACAATATAGTCAACAATGAGTAACTAATATTTCAGTCTGTTCCTCACACAAAAGGGAGGTTGAGTAAATGATGACAGTCTTTAAGACACCATGGTAAGGTTAAGTTTTGGCTTATCTGCACATTTAAATATTTTTGCACTGAAGTTAAAGACAGGTAAATATATCTACATGGTCTCAGTGGATGGTGGTTCAATTCTATGTCCTTATTTCTCTGTCTTGGCATCTTTTATTTACCTTTTCATGCTCTTTCTCTCAAACCCCATGTCTTTTTCCTCTTCCCTTCCTCTCGTTCCCTTCCCTGTCCCCAGCCTCTCTTTTCCCTTATCCTGCTTTCTGGAACGCTCTGCTGTACTCCTGGATAAAGGAGAAGCCGTTTTCCTACAGCTCTTCCAGCAAGAGAAGCAGAGAGCAGTCAGAGAGCAGAGGACAGTGGACTCAATGGTACTAGACTTGGAGTTTGGGTTCAGAGTTGTCCAGTGGGTGGAGGAAGGAAGCAGCTTTAGTTTGCCTGTTAATGAAAAAAATAATAAAATTTCTCAATAACAGCAAGAATTCATTGTTGTTGTTTTTTTGGGTTTTTTTTAAGTACAATTGAGACACATCCATGTCATTTATTATTTACAGAGGCACATTTACCACATGTTCTTCATTCAATAACTGTGTGTTATGGAGTAACTAACTAAAACTAGTGAAGCCGTCACATTTAGCTACAACCTAACTACATTTATGACTAGCATGAGAGTAGATTGGCTGTTAAGATAATTTGCTTTTCCAGTGTAGCATGACACTATTACATTAGTCTATTATGTCACATTGTGTTTTACATTAGACAGACATACTCTCTTAGCTGTGCCAAGAAATCTGATTCATTTTAGCAAGTTCAATGCTTCACTGATTCATTTGAGTCATCAATCAATAGAGCGCTGCAGGAATGAGTGCTAATACCTAGAAATGACTGAGTTAGCATTTTTGCACTTTCATTTCCATCCGTCATGTCTCTGGTTACAAGGACTCCTTTTTGATTATCATTTTGTTTAGTTTGTTCCTCCTAGTTTATCTGTGTTTATTTCCTGTTTCCTTGGTGTATAATTATGTTCTTCTCATTTGTTTCTATGGTTACTGATTATGTTGCTCACCTGTGTCTAGTTTAGTTAATTATCCTTTGTATATCTACTCAGTTTTTTGTTGGTTGTTGTCTTAGTTTTGTTTGCAAAGCTGTCATGTTTGTGGTTTCCGCATTAGATTATTAGTTTGTTATCATAACATATTTCTTGTTTTGTTTATTTAAAATAAAAGACATAGTTGCTTAGAGATCCTTGTAGGAATGAGCCTGCTGTTACCGGTTTCAAGGATTACTGCGGTTTGAAAAAGTCACGATTTCAAAACCTCTAAAATTTTCCGTTACACCGTTTCCGCGGTATGAATTTCAAAGGAAAAAAGTGCAGGAATCCAGGTTTCCTTCTTTTTTGTCTTTAGCTGATTACATGTTTGCCTCACTTAAAAGGATAGTTCACTTTGAAATTAATTTTGACATGTTTCAGCTTACCTCAAGGGCATCCAAGATGTAGGTTCCGCAGTAGTTTCAATTTTGATATTTTAGGTCAAACCGTTCTTGTCCTTCATATAATGCAGGTCTATGGTCATCACCTCTAAGAGCAAATTAAACATGATTTAATGACTCATAAGTGTAAGTACACAGTAGCCGTGTTTGCATTACCCTTCAAATTGCGCAAATTGAAATTGCGAATTGAAAATATGCACAATGGAAACGTTTCCATTTCGCAAAAACTTCCGTTTATCGTAAAAAAGTTTTTACGCTCGCATGAGGAGGTTTTTCGAAAAAGGAATATTTCGCAAAACTGCAATGGAAACATTTACATTTTTGCACATTTACAGTCACCTGACTTTTCATAAAAAAGTCATTAATAAAATAAGAACAAATTGCAAACAACTGCACAAATTAAATGCAATAGTAAAAACACAGATAACACTGGTCTTCATCGTACAGTTTGCTGCATTATCACAATTTATCAAGGGTACATAAGTGTAGGCTAGCTACAATTTCAAAATGAGTTTCCTTTTAATTGGACTGACTCTAGATCTGCACATGTTTAGTGGTGAGAAACTGTCAATCAGAGGGACTGTTTGAGAACCAGTCATTGTTATTCCATAGGTAAAGTTTATATGTCTGGTAGTTTCTAGATGAAAACCTGCTGTGGACTTCAAAGCTATAGGCTACATGTTTGTAAAATAATGACCAAATGGTTTAACCATAAATGAACTGCCGTGTGAATATAAAGCAAATACACATTGAGGAACGTTATGACTTGGACATCATCTGCAGGAGCTTGTCTTTAACTGCTCTGTTTGATGTTTGCAAGCATCACATTACAGTCGGCGTGACTAGATTGATCCCCTTCGCTAAACTAGTTAAATATAACAGGGTGGTCTATGCCCAAGTCTGAATTACGATGGATTTACTTAAAAGTAGTTCAGCTTTTATGGTTTAAAGTTCAGTCAAATGAACTAACTAACAGACCACTGCGCAGATATATGGTCAGTAGTTGAGCTTTCACTTTTGGTCACAGTCTGGTCTGAATTAAGACATAGAGAACAAAGAGTTCCAGCTTAAAAATCTGATTAGATGAGTCACATTCAAAGGCATTGTAAAACAGCTGATAAATGCACGCTTGTTGTATGAATGCACAGATTGGTGAAGAGCAAAATTCAAACAAATTAGAAGCTAATGAACTGTATTGCATTAAATTATGAATCAATTTGTAAGTGATAATGTACAGTCCTGTAGTCATAATGTTAAAATAAGCACAAAATAGAATAATTTTGCTATAATTCCTGGCTGACTGGACATCAAATGGATATGAAATATTATTTGAGCTGAAATATGAGAAAAATGAGACAGTGAGTGACACAAGATGACATAAATCTAGTCAATAACTGCTGTGCTTTCTGTGTTTGCCTGCAGAGGGAGCCAGAGAGGGAGGAGCAGCTCGACCCCAGCATGCCCCCCAAATTCAAACGGCATCTGAACGATGAAGAGGTTACCGGGTCTATTCGCAGTGAGCGGGTATGTAGATTAACTAGAGCTGATAGAAACTGACCAGAGCCAGACCTGCACTTTTACAACCCCATTGTGCCCTATGATCTGTTTATGCTGTTAGTGTTTACAAGAGTAAACAGCTCCCCCTCATGTTCCTCTGTGTCTGCAGAACTTACATAATCCATCAACAACTACAGCTTTTATGCTATCACACACACACACTTCATTTCAACTCCTGTGTTGTAAAACCCTTCAGAGAGCAATTTGTTCTTATCGAATGTCACGCAGTTACCACATGTCTTAATAGCAGTGGATACACTGAGGTGGATGAAAAATTAAACAGATGGGGAGCAAAATAAACAGAAAAACTCAAATAAAATGGAACAAGATTTTCCAGAAATAAACAGACGTATGTAAACTTACTAAACTATATTATTTAAATGAACAAATTAGTTGGGTTTTTTTTTGGCTTATACGAATCAATGCTGCAATTCTGTTTTACTTTCAAGCAGTCAAAATAATTAAGATTGTTCATATTATTTTGAAAGAAATACATATTTTTATATAGCAAGGATGCAGTAAATTGAGCAAAAGTGACGGTAAAGACATTTATAATGGTAAAAATGTTTATACTTCAAATAAACACTGTCCTTTTGAATTTTCTATTCTTAAAGCTACACTGTAACTCTTTTAGTTTATTCTTGGCTAAAACACTTAGTTCTTTCAAAAATATATATGCACATTAATGTATATTTACATCGTTCAAGTAATAAAGTATTCTCGTGAGTGTATAATACGCCATTGAAAACACATACGGGTAAGGGGTTCTAATGTCGGTCGCCATGTTGCCCCTCCATCTCCATGTCCCAAAGAGGGACATACCGTTAATTCAAGCTTCGCCTTTCGCGTTTACGTTCGAGTTAACACTCATGGACGAGGTCGAACTGGAAGCCATGTTAATCTTGGACTACATTGGCCACCGTAGGAGTTAAAACGAAATCGGAATTGAGAGGAACAGTAACTAATATTTACTGGATGGCCATATACCTTTTCACCACTAGATGGGGGTAAAAAAAAAAAAAAAAAAAAAAATCACACAGTGTAGCTTTAAAAGAATCCTGAAAATAAGTATTACAGTTTACACAAAATATTAAGCAGCACAAGTGTTAAACATTGATGGTAATAATTAGAAATAATTATTGAGCAGTAAATCAACATGTTCGAATGGGATTATGTGACACTGAAGACTGTTGTAATTTTCAGATTTGCATCACAGGAATATATATATTTTAAATATATTACAATAGAAAACAGTTATTAAATTGTTATAATATTTAACAATGCTACTGTGAGCAGAAGAGACTTCTTTCAAAAACCTTTGAATGGTAGTGTAAGTCAAATGGACAGAGCAAATACCAGTAATGCATCTCTATTTAAATAACAAAAACAAGCAGTGAACGGAAAAGTCGACAAAGTGAAGGCTAATGCCGACATTAGCTCACGCAGGGGGTTATAAACTAGCAGAGCCCTTCCCAAGAATCTGTCAGTGCCAATCTCATTATTGACATTCAGTGTTTCCATCTTCTGCCACTCCTAGAGAATCACTAAAAACCTTGCCAGAAGGGTCAAAAGCCTGTAAATCAATGTCAGGATTTGATAACCTTGTGTATTTTACTTGGGTACAACTCCCGACTGATGTATGATTGGGAGAAACTGTTGGATGGCTGAGACATTAGCACATCCAAAGAAAAGCCTCCTCTAATTGGCCTCTGCAGCAGTGAGAGAGCAAGAATGTGTAAAAGAGCTAAGATGAGTGTGGCTTTCCACGTGCCCGTTATGTAACACCGCTGACCATGACAAGACCCAGTTCTTGTTTTTAAATATTCCCTAGTAAAGGAAGGGCCAATTGGATATGAGCAAGTGTAGTGTTATTTGCAGTCATAACATGACATGTAAGGTCAGTTACTCATTTCCTGTATACTGAATCATTTGTATGAATTTTCCTAAAACCCTGCCGAAAAATCATAGTTCCAATACAGCTACATTTATTCGAAAATTAGAAAAAATTCTAAAATTGCTTTGAAACTGCCAGACTTTGAGATACTGGTATGTCTCATGAACTACCCTAGATGTTGGGCAGCAATATGAAATGTTAAATATTGTCATATTTTAGTTCTAAACTATTATTTTCTATCAAATTGTATGGCTTGCTAAATAGATTTCAGTCATATTTATTGCAAATGAATCATGATTCAGTGTAAAATGATTCAAAAGAGTGATGCCTACATGAAGTGAATCTGTAGGACAATATACTTTATACAAATCAAACCTTAATGGTTTTAGAAGGCATTCTTTTCAAAAACATTGGCTATGATTTAATTTGAGCTTGTAGCAGGTCACAGATGACAATGATAGTGATTCGTGTCTCTTTACTACTCATTCATACACAAACATCACACGAGTAATTGATTATAAGTCTAGTTCTTTGTGTAAAACGCTTTGTATTTCCTTGGTACGGTTGACATTAGCATGGAATTGTCCAGATGGAATTTTAGAGGAGTGTCACAGGTCTTGGATGCTGTTTTGGAAAGTTATATAACATTAGTCATCGGGATGTTGAAATGATCTGGTGAGGTATTTGTTCAAATTTGTGCAGTCATGGACTTTACAACAAAACTAATGGAAGGTCAACTAGATGCCTCCTGATCTGTGATTCATTGCACCAGAGATCAGATGGCACAAATGCAGACCACATGGACTTCTATGCACCAGTTCTAACTAGCCTGACACCCTGATCTTCTTAACTTGCAGAGGAACCTACTGGAGGAAGACTCAGATGAAGAGGAAGACTTCTTCCTGTAAGTCTGTGGTTTTGTATAATCAGCATCGACAAATAAACGGATCTTTGAGCATTTATTACTGTTTGCACACAGCTTTAATGGCTGGTTCAGATTACATGATTTTAGCCCGATTTTGGCACGATCCGTTTGACGTAGGGTGTCGTGGGGATTCGTAAACGACAACGGGCGTCGGGACGCAAGATTCGATCGTATCATCTCGTATAGTGTCATAGTGGGCGACAACCTACATCACGTCTGCGATGCTTCACGACAAAAAGACTAGCATGTTTAATTTTTTTAACGGTCGTCCACAACGGATCCGTCACATGTATGAGGTTGACCAATAGGAGCACAGAAGCTTTTCCGTACACAACTTTCAAAAATGGCGAAATGAAAGAGACACGATGGTGCTAACGTTAAAACTGAAAGTAAAATATAAGAAAACAATATTTTACCTCAAGTTCTCTTTGGAGGATTGATAGCTCATACTGTCTGACGTGTGTCTTGTCCACGATACGGCATGATTTTAGGAGTCGAAATCGCGTAATCTGACACAGTGACTATCGTAACAGACAAAAAAATTGTGTAATCTGAACCAGGCATAACAGGAAAGCGTTTTGTGACAGTGTTTTTGGTTATTGAAATTGATTTTTTTACAGGCGAGGACCTTCAGGACCAAGATTTGGAGGCCAAAATGACAAAATTAGACAGTGCGTATGACTTTTTAGGACTTTTTTGTTGTTGTTTGCTGGCCTGCTTTTTACTTTCCTTGCAAGGAATTAAAATTTTTCTTTTACCAACTCCATGTGTGAACTCCATACATTCATAAACACAATAGTAATGGAAAAAGATGAACATGCGATGCAAAACAATACGGATTGGTAAAAAACTACAAACTAGGCCTGCCCCCGAACAAAGATTTCTCTAGTCAACTAGTAGTCATTCATTTAAGCCATTAGTCGACTAATTTCACGTTTATATTAATTCAATTACTTAAATATATACTGGGGGAAT
Source organism: Cyprinella venusta (assembly GCA_038021265.1). NCBI lineage: Eukaryota > Metazoa > Chordata > Actinopteri > Cypriniformes > Leuciscidae > Cyprinella > Cyprinella venusta. The sequence continues at coordinate 14,043,010 of CM075876.1, read as the reverse complement.
AGTTGGTTTGTCTAAAAGTACACATTTCAAGCTTGCTATAGTTATATTTCTCATGTCTGTGAGGCAAGTAGCCTATAGGCTACGTGCACAAGCATAGTGACGAATTTCCGCTATTGTCGGAAGTCGGCATATCAGTTTCCGGTCTACGACTGTTCATCCGCTTCCGCTAATAAACAAACAAGATACAAAAATGCTGCTGTTGTATGAAAAAAAGAGTTCTTAAAAATATCTTAAGTTTCTAAGTACTGTTGGTGGATCCAACACTCGTTTCACACATACCCCGTTTGCAGTGCGTGTTGCGGTGCAGAAGTATGTGTTTGTGGAGTGTTTAAGAACTCTTTTTTTTTCGTACAACAGCAGCACTCATCGTGTTTGTTTATTAGTAGATGCGGATGAACAGTCATAAACCGGAAACTGATATGCCGACTTCTGACGATAGCGGAAGTTTATGACTACGCTTTGTTTGTTTTTTCATTTTGTTCTTATTGTAAGTTTACACAAATAAAAGTACCAAAACCCATATTTATAACCAAAAATGACGGAGTATATTAAGTTGTTTTATGCAGTAGTAATGGTAATGTATAATACTTTAGCTTCCACACTCCGAACAAACACTTGGATATGCTGCTAACGATAGCGCACAATAATCTTGGCTAACATTAGAGCGAACGGCCAAGGAAAGTTGCAACTACTTACATGTTTTATATGATAAGCTTTACTACAAACACATTCTTACAGATACTTCCAAGACTGTCATACATCCAACATATATCCATAGAGCGGTTGTCAGTTTTGTAGTTGAGATAGGCTCATTCGAGTCTGAGTCAAGGGCAAGACCAAGAGTGTCTAATCTGAGTTTAGACCAAGACTATGAAAATATGGTCTTTAACAAGGACTTGAGGACCAAGATCCAGAAAATGTGGTCTTGAGTTCGAATTCGAACAAGTCGGTTTTGGCTACAACTCTTGTAGCTGTAAGTAAAATGAGTCCCGGGGATGGTTACCGGTGTGCTGTTTACTGGCTGAGGTCCAAAAGAGCCCACCGCCAAGTGTTTATGATGTTCTGCTGTCTAGATATAGCTCAGGTCCTTCCTTCAATGTGGATCTGTGGGATTTTTACTGTTTTATCATTTCGCAAGTGAATATAGCTTTCAACAAGCCACACAAATTGACGTCTAGCATAACCCGTGTGAGACACTAAGGGGTACAAAATTGAACAATCATGAATTCCGAAATTTCCAAATAGTAGAAACGGTTCAGTTTAGGAATGTGGACGGATATCTAATAACTTCCACTGGCAGGGTGTTGTAGAAATCGCATTATTGACTGCTCAAGCACTGCCCGTGTCGTTGTGTTTTGCAGAATTTATATAACTCCTTGTAACGGCATCTGTGAAAACACCCACCCACAAACACACCTCCCGTACGAGAAGAAGGGAAGCACTGTAACCATCTGGGTTTCTATGACACAACATAATATTTGCAGGCGAAAGTAAACGGCTACTCCCAATCTTCTAAAATCCTCGGTTCCTGACGTAGCTGTAGTAGCTGGACTGTGGGCTTTTCTTTGTTCTTTGTTATAAAGTTTGGTACATACTAACATGCTGCAGTAATTCTCCCAAAGGAAACCCTGCAGAGCTTCGCCCCATGTGAGCAGCCATTGGTTTACATAACCACCGCGGAGTAACATATAAAACAATGACATTTAATAGGGAAAACTTGGAGGGTGAAATTTCCCTAATGTTTTTTTCGGAACTTTTCCGTGAACGTCTTGGACTCTGTTGCTTTCATTTGTATCTGTGCAAGAGTTTACTCCCAGGTGCAAGAGAGGAGCGAGTTCCTGTGCGATTGGCCATTTGGTGTGTATTAGATGGGCATCCAAGCATAGAAGCAAGGGGCAAAACATCCTGTTCTCAGTTCATTCGCAGTCTCCAAAAGCCATGCCAGCCCCTTGTGCCAGGTGTACGAGAGGAGCTAAATACCTCACAAGCTATTTAGTGCGTATTTGCGTGTCACGTCTACGAGTTCAAATAGTTCAAACTATTTAGATGTGTCTAGACCACGTCTAGCAAAACGTTCTCACCTCCTCTCAACACTGCAGGGTCAACAGATCGTAGTCATAATGATATGTTGTTTAATCTCGAGCGGTTTACAGAAGAAGAGAGGGTTCTCTTCGAAATATTAGAAACACAGACACGAACATGTGCACCTGAGCTGTTAAAATGTTCTGTTGAGTTAAATGGACGTACCAGATTGTTCTCTGATTGTTGTCTTCTCTGTCTTGGTGGCCTCCAGTGTGCAGTCTCAAGTTGATGAGGTCATTGACGTCATGCAGGAGAACATCTCCAAAGTGATAGAACGTGGGGAACGTCTGGATGAGTTGCAGGATAAATCTGGTAAGATGGACGTGGAAAGATCATTATGAATCGTCAGGCACTTTGCAATTCCATTGGATTCAAGGGATAAACATGATTAAAATACTCTCAGATCTTCTGTTGCTCAAAAAACACGCTCATGTTCCTTTTTCTTTTTGATGTGTGGGTGGAAATATGCAATTTTTGGAACGTTAGCTCCCAAATATTTAAGTGCAATTTAATTCAAGATTCGCAAAGCATATGTGAATCATTTCAAGGCTACGCTTATATCAGCACATGAATAGATTGGGAAGCCGTATGTAAACAAATTATTATTTCCAATCAAACATATTCAACGGCTCACTACACTAACTGTGGGAAAGTGTATTGAATCCCAATGTCACATGAATAAACCCCTTTGTTAGTTTCAGATTTCATTATACCTGATCCTAGTGAGTCATGTCCCATTTCGGTTATTTGGTTTGGGAGCTGCTTGGGACAAATGTGCAGGAGAGTGGTTAAAATATCCCCTGTCCCACAGAGTGATGTGGTATTTTTCTTATTTCAGGCCAAGACGTGAAAAATAAAGCTTGCCCCATAACAAAGGCACATGTTTGGTCCTGTTTTTGTATGTTATATGAAAGCACTTCTTGAAATGTGCATGTTGATTAACCTCTGTGGTAAAAGGAGCCATTGTGTTCAGAGTTTTAAAGTATGAGCAGATGTTGTAGTGTTGCATTTATTTGACTTTAAAGAGAAATAAAGATGAAGTGTGTATTCCCACACCTCAGAGTTATGATGGTTTCCATTGGTTGAGCCAGTGCGGCTGTTTTTGCTGCTATGGATGCTCAGATATCTTAATACGCACATAATATTACGTAATATGAAATAATTTTATGATAATGCCACGTTACTCAATTCAGTGGAACAAAGTTTCGAGATATGTTATTGTTAACTAAATTAGTAAAAAACATTTTTGTTAATTGTAATACATTTATATATATATATATATATATACAACTTTTAATTTGAATAATAATTAGTAAATGTTGAAATTAATTAACTATGATTAATAAATTCTGTAAATGTATTGTTCATTGTTAGTTAATGTTAACTAAAATAGTTAACAAACGAAACATTATTGTACAGTGCTACCAAGAAATTAGAAATGTTGCCTTGGCAACAAACTAACTAATATATAAGCTTGAAGTGTAAAAGTACTAAAACTTAAACTGAAATAAAACTAAATAAAAGCTAAATTGAAAAATACAAATTGTATAAATAATATTAATTAAATATAAAAATAAAGCTCATTTAAAATACTAATACCTCTGTGCTGCTGAACTTACAAAATGCAGTCAGTTAGTACGGAAAATGTGCATATATCATTACATGTAAGTACGGAAATCAAAACGGGTCTGTTTTGAGCTCAAGTACGTTTTTTTTCTGTTTACTACACTTCCCACATTGCTGAAATTCCAATGCTTTTTATGTGGAGGTCCAAGTGAAGCATGGCGCTTATGTTCACAGGTGCATTGAAGCTCTGGACCGGTTCATGTGAAAAGGACTTGTCTGGATCCATTGTATCCAATTCAAAAACAACACCTCCTTTGTTTGCTAATGGAGAACAACTAGCTTCATAGTGCAGCATCTGGAAGACATTGTCACTCAGAAAGGGGAATGTTTCCATGTGCTGTTGCCCTTGTGCCTCATGCGTAAGGATGGACAAATGATTAAAGAAACAATACTGTTGCCACATTTAGATTGCTTAGCCCTAAAGGTGAATCCATAGACTGTTACATAAGAATGATTTCATGAATTTTTAAGGCTAAATGCAATCTAATGTGTCTGTCTTAGTAGGACCCCTGTGTTCTTTGTATCGTTCTGGCTGTAAACACAGTCATCCTCTATAGAATTTTTGAATGGCTACTGGTTTAAGCTCAGCTTTATTGATTCTTGTTCCTGTATGCTAATAAGACTGAACATGTTTAATTTGGTCACACATGTTGCAGTGTCGTAAAATCCCAAAACGGCATAATGAAATCAACAAGCATCTCTTGAGTCTATGTCATTATATAATAACAATCATGTATGGAAGTATACCTTGGTAATAATGATCCTCTTATGTCACATGACTTTCAGAAAGCCTATCGGACAATGCGTCAGCGTTCAGCAGTAGAGCCAAGCATCTCCACAGAAGGATGTGGTGGAGAGACATGAAGGTGAGCCTCCATCCTGGATGATCTTCCACATCTGAAACCATAAACTTGATTTTATTCCTCTATAACATTCACTTTGGAACATAGTGTGTATAAACAACCCTGAGTGCTTATGATGAGAAACCCCTCCGTAGTTTGGACGCGCTGCTCACTTTAATCTGTAGAAACCGTAAAATGGCGCAATAGCCCTGTTTATCCTATATACCTTGTAATATATTTTTTCTATCCCCAGATGAAAATGATTGTAGCGTTGGTAGTGGTCATCCTTCTCCTTATCATAATCAGTAAGCGTGCACACACACACACTTTTTCAACATGTAAACTGTCAGTACAATCCATTTCCAGACTTTTCTCTCTCTTGAATTTACATCCCACCTTTGTTTTTTTGCAGTTCCTGTGATCTTGCAGTATCGCTAGTGTCTGGCAGGGAGGTTAGAGGCATAGTGTACTCTTCCTCCTTCCTCTCCCTCATCTTTCTGCTGTCATTCCTCCGTACCAGAGGGGGCGCTGCACAGGGTTGGGCTGCCCACTGTTTTTTGCCTATTTTGGCAGGGTCTGGAAACAAAACAAACAGGGGCAGAGTTTATTTTGTGCGTGTACAACCACACAACATATCAAGCTCTCACAACGAAGGCACAACACCGGTGCAGACCAATCTCTTGTATGCGCACAAACACAATGGTTATTTTGTTGTATATGCATTCAGTAAGACTTAAGACGAATTAAAAATTTACTATACACAGAGAAAAATTTTAGCCCTGCATTCTGGTGGTATTTCGATGTCCTCTTTATAGTTAGTTTTACGCTAGAGCCGTTCTGCTTACACCATGATGCGCACGCACATTTAACTATTACAGGGTCCATTTCCCACATATGTAGGTCTATGGAATACGGTCTTCTCATGTGGGCGGGGCCAATTAGGAAACCTGATGATGTCACGCTGCACCATCATCTGTCTCTATAACTTCTGGAAGTTTTAACATGGACAAAACATTGGGTATAATTCAAGTTAGTCTGAAAACAACTAGTAATGTTACTTAATATTTGCTGCTATTACCTGCTGGGCTTTTTTTTTATTTTTTTATTTTCACATTGGGAAGCAGTGTTTTAATTGATGGTGGTAAATTGTATTGAGTTGGTATTATTTTATATTAAGCTTAGTTATCTTCACTGGTGTAATTTGAACAGCTTGTTAATGGTCGGTAATGTAATAGTGTGTGATAATGATTTGGTTGACTATTGCTGAAGGTTACCTGAACTCAACATTAATCCATATCGTTTTACTGACTTGTTTTTTTTTTTCTTTTTTATATTTATTTGTAAATATTTTTGACCAATGTAAGTCAGCATTGACTTCCCATTGGGAGAATGTGAAATAATCTGGCATTTCAATAAAGTGATTTTAAAGGGCATTTTATCTGATTCATTGCATTTCTGTTCTCTCGCAAAACTGTTACTCTACATTGTTACTCTGCAACTGTTACTCCCTGAGGGCCTGTTTACGCTTGTTTAGCATAAAATCATCATATTAGAATGATTTTTGAAGGATCATGTGACACTGAAGACTGGAGTAATGATGCTGAAAATTCATGATGAGGAATAAAATTACATTTGAAAATATTTTAAAATAGAAAAACAGTCATTTTAAATGGTCATAATATTTCACAACATTACTGTGTTTTTAATAAAATGAATGCAGCCTTGGCAAGGACAAGAGACTTATTTTAAAAACTGTATCATTCTAAAACTCTTCACCGGTAGTATGTTCATTTTTAATGTTTTAATGTTACTGTTCTCTGCCCAATAAGAAAATGTGTCCAATATATTAAATCCAATAAATAATGGATTATTTCTTTCAGCTGAGACGCTTCAGATGCGCAATGGTCACCGTGATGGTTTTGAATTGCTTGAAATATGATTGGAATCACTTCTAAATGTGGAAAAAATATAGCTTAGTGCAACATTTGCAGCACAAATCTGTCATATAGGCTACATCAAATTATAATGAGAGCAATAGAGTTGTGTGCACTTTTAATTGTGAGACTTTTGTTTTTGTTATAAGGCTCTCAAATTATGTGCAAATCTGGATTTAGATTTATTGGCCAAAATATCGGTTATCGGCTTTAAATAAAGATTTACCGGTTATCTGTATCCCTAATTATCGGATCACGAGTGGACAACGCACTAATGAAGTTACCAAACGATGCATCCTCGGTAGAATGTGCGTGTCAAGGACACATCCGGGATTTTAAACAGTTCTTGCCAAAATGCAAACTTGTGTATTGGGACAGTACTTGGGCCACAAAAGATGACGTTTCACAAGAACACAAGTACAGACAAGAACACAGATTGAGAAAGACCCAAAATGTTGCCTCCCATTGTCATTCTCTGTATCTTTAGGGGCTCCGTAGAATGGCCTATAACTTACAAGACTTGTGTGATACTTCAAAAGACGCAGTGCATTTCATGGTTTATTTGAGAAACTTGACTTATTTTTTTCTTCTAATAATATATAATGTTTCTCAACAGTAATTTCTCCTGACTCAGGTTTGGCCATTAATAAACATAAGCAGCAGCATGTCACTTCAATGGATGTATATACCTCCATAAATGGCGTATAGATAACTCACTGAACTATACTTCATAGGTCTCATCTTCAGTAATAGTTTTTGTTTCGCATGGATGGTTTATTAAGTCTTTTTATAGAACTAAGTACTATTTCCTTCTTTACCACTGAAATTCAACTCCCTGGGCAGCACTTATAGTGGAATAAAAACAGATCTAAAGAAGTAAAACTCAGGAGCTGGTGTTTGAATCAGACCTTTAAGTATCATTACGACACTGAATGACTTTACTTTCAGCCATTTATCCTTCTTTTTCTGCATTTTTATATATTTGTCTGTTCTTCTCATCTCAGTCCTGCACTCTGGTTCCCATGTGTTAACGGCAGACGGCTTTACTCCATCTGTAGCTACCCATTTTGGACAAAGAGAGTTCAGAATCAGTCTGAATGAATGTCCAGGTCTTGCCAAAGTCTATATGATATTCTGGTCTCTAGCTAGGTCCCTATGGTAAGACGTTTATAAATTGATCCAAGCAAATGACTTAAGGTGTTATAATGCTTTGTACATGTGGATTGAACTATGTCATGCTGTTCTGTTTTGCGTTAGCAAATTCTCCAATCATTTTTTTAATATCTGCCATGAAGAATGTCTCTCATTAGTTACATAACTAAGGTTCTTCCGCTCTCTCCCCAGGCAGCATGTCTTTAATGTGTGTTTGTGTGTGCCATTCACAACAGTCTTTGGTCTTTCATAAAAATAAGACATTTTAAAGTAATTTTGGATGTTTATATATACGTATATATATACACACACACACACACACATATATAATATGTAAAGTTTGTCAGCTTATAAATGCTATTGAAGTTTTGTTGCAGATTTGCAGTTCTGAACTTGCTGGAATCTGTTCAATACTGAAAACAAAAGGTCACATTTATGTGTGACATATCATATATCAGAATCCGATGTTTGTATGGAACTTTGTAAATGGCATGAATAGGATTGCAGATATTAACTGATAGACTGAGGGAATTGACTGAACGAATGTAAGCCTTGATTATACACAACATCCTTCATTGTCAGCGTCTCATGTTATAGAACGACTATTATAGAATGAGTGTTTGACATTACGGATTTAGTTGGATATAATTTGCAGGCATGGTCTTGTAAATAATGTTTCTGCTAAATGTCTCTTCAATATCCCATAAATCTGATGTGGTAATAGATTAAATGAAGCCTGCAAGGTGAAATTTAAGAGCTCTGATGGTGGTCCTGAAGAACGACCTGAAGATGCCAGCAGAGGTGTTGAAAACTTAAGTAAGATGTTAGAACTTCCAGCCCCAAAATGTATTTGGCCACATTTAAGATGTACCGATGGCGTTACATTATATAACAAAATATTAAACTAAGTGAGATTTATTTTAAGACCTCAAGCACATTTTATTTCCAAGCAAAACATAAAGAAACAAGTTTGATCGATTGTAAAACAATAAATATTTAAATAAAATAAAAAAACACTTTGGGCACTTTGCGAATGTCAAATGTTATCGAAAAATTTGATGAACTATTCCTGTGGTTATTCTGTTAGGACAGCTGTCCGAACTTGAGGAGAACTGACATCTACTACAAATCACTTAAAAGTTAAGTCATTGCAAAATTGCTCAAAAAAAGTTAGAAAGAAATGATCTGGCGTCATTTGTTTGCAGATGTGATGTGGTTTCATATTTTGTCATCCATACAGTGAAATTCATTTCTTTTTAAATGTGATGTGTTTATATACTTTTTGGGACCATTATAAAACATTATCACATCAACATTGGGAAGAAATTGCCTGTCAAGGTGTGTCCTTAGTTGCATGTCAGTAACTTTAAAGCCTCCAGGAAATGTTGTAGTAGTTATTATTATGCAAATCATGACTGAAATTATTAATTGGTAATCCTGTTAACTGAGTAGAATAAATAAATCTGAATTTATAGCCATTTTTGTTATGACATCCCTGTTTTGAAAATTAATTTAAGGACTAAGGTGTACAATATGTTCGCCAATATATTTATTAATTTCCACTAATAATGTATTTGTCGTTTACTTGCTAAACTAGAAATGCATCATATGTAAATGAAGGCCATCTTACCTTTTTTTGATAGAATGTGTGACAAAACATATCCACCGTTTAACATTTCACCTGCACACAAAGAAAACAAGTAAAGGTGAACATCTTGGCAGTGTCAGAAGCAAGGAATAGTCCGTACTAGGTATTTGCATTACTAAATTTCTCCGAAGACTTAGCTGGGCAAGAAATTCGGACATCTCATGCACATTCAAACAAAACAAAAAACGAATGGCCACCATGAAGAGAGATTCCAGTCCTGAACCATCTGGGCCGCATTATAGATAAAAGAGTGTGAAAGGGTTTTAAGCCAATGTTTAGTGAGTAAACTAACAAAAACAGACCTATTGAAAGAGTGAGGTGATGAACTGTGGAGGGGAGGGTGGTGGAAATGACATTGGGATGCCATAAGTAAATGAGAAAGAAGGAAACTAAATAGCGAGGGATTGTGAAGGTTGGTGACAGAGCGAGAAATGGGCAAGGGAGCATGATTCTGAGGATTGAAGCTTTTATTAGTGTTGTGTTAAACCGTTACAAATGCCATCAACAAGATCACTAACACCTCAAACATGCATTGACCTCTGCTACTGTTTGCATCACATTCTGACCCCTTTAGCTAAGCTCAACATGTAAACCAACACTGAAGAACTCTCCCATGGACTGTCAGGGTTAGGGTAACTCTATCCAAATCTACCCCCTCTTAACAGCCAGTCTTGGGTTCCCCACAGCGAGATCCTCTGGCTGTGAATCACCAGCAGCAAACCAATAGGGACCACATACACCACAACACCCAAATTAGAAAGCAGCAGAAAGGCATGTTCTCCCCATGTACTCCTAAAGGATTAGTTCACTTTTAAAAAAACTTTCGCTCATAATTTACTCACCCCCATGTCATCCAAGATGTCCATGTCTTTCTTTCTTCAGTCGAAAAGAAATTAAGGTTTTTGATGAAAACATTTCAGAATTTTACTCCATATAATGGACTTCAATGAGAACCAAACGGTTCAAGGTTTCGGTGCAAACTGCAAAGAGTTCAAAGGGCTTTAAACGATTCCAGATTATGATTAAGGGTCTTATCAAGCGAAACGATCGCTCATTTAAAAAAAAAAAAGTTTAAGTTTTATAAGCTCAAATGCCCGCCTTGCTCCTTTCTGTGATGCACATTCGTGACTCTCCTGTTCGAACTCGTTTATCAAAATGAACAAATCTTTTTTCGTGTCATATGGTTTATTCAACAAACGAAATGAACGAGTTGACTCGGGAAAAGATTCATACATTTTGATGTTACGAGTTCGAACAGAAGTCACAAACGTGCATCACAGAACAGAGAAAGGCGAGCATTTGAGCTTATAAAACAAACTTTTTTTTTTTTTTTTTAAATGAGCGATCGTTTCGCTTGATAAGACCCTGATTCATCGTCTGGAATCGTTTAAAGCCCTTTGAACAGTTTGCAGTTAGCACTGAAACTGTCTTTTGGACCTTGAACCTTTGGTTCCCAATGAAGTCCTTTATATGGAGAAAAATCCTGGAATGTTTTCATCAAAAACCTTAATTTTGTTTCGACTGAAGAAAGAAAGACATGGACGACATGGGGGTGAGTAAATTATCAGCAAAACTTTTTTGAAAAGTGAATTACTCCTTTAAAACTCTCTCACAAATACCTAGCTAGTTGGGTTAGGCACATTACATAAGTAATTACTACAATACCAGAGGGAAAATGCCTGAGCATACAAACCATTAAATGACACTTGGACTTACTGTGAACAAACACTGTGTTCACCTGTGGTTGCCCCTGCATTCCTGCACACAAAGCTAAACAAACAGCACACACATGCTCCGATATGCCCTCCAAGAGGAGGTGGCAAAGAAAGAACTCTGGAAGGATCTTTTTGTTGTGGAAATCACTCAAGCACACAGCATCCCTCCTTTTCTTCCGTCCCTCTCCCTTCTTCCGTCCCTCCCTCCCTTTCCTCCCTGACTGTATAAATAAGTCCCAGCGTAATGTGCCTCAGACAAACTGAGGGATCACAGACATCGACCACCAATCCAAACAAGACACTCTGACCAGCCCCTCAAAGGCAATCTTTTGCACAAGCGAAAGGGAGTCAGTGGTAGCGAAAGATTGAGAAGACTCAGGTGAGAGGTCATTAGTGGAACGCCAGAGAAGTGAGCGGCGCCGTTTACGCTTGGAAGGGATAGATTAGAGCCGGAGCTAAAGAGGTAAGGGAAAGACCTCAGCGTAAACCTTTCCGAAAGAAGAGCATCAGATTAAAAAGATTCCACGTATCTGAGGTCCACCTCAATATGAGGTTTTTGGCCGTGTTGTGCGTTTCCTGCCTTCTCGTGGGCACCCAGGCTCAGAGCAGTGCTAGTTTTCGTCGGGCGAATGCCGGCAACGGCCGTTGTCAGTACAGCTTCACAGTGGACAGCCCTACAGAGGCCAGTTGTCCATCATCAGGTTCAAGTCCTGAGATGGAGGCCCTGAAGTCCCGCCTGGGGCTGCTAGAGGCGCTGGTCACCCGTCTCGTAGGGGGTGAATCTGTGTCAGAGACATCAGTGGGTTCTGGATCTCAGTCAGGCCTCCAGGACGCTTACAACCAGGTGATGGGGGAGAAGGCTCAGATCCAGAGAGAAAAGCAAAGACTGGAAAAACAGGTTCAGGACCTGCAGCAGAGGATGGAAGAGCTCCGCCAGGAGGCTGAGAGGTTGAGGAGCAGACCCTGCACGCAAAAACCTCCTCCTAGAGTGCCGGAAATTGACAGCAGCTTCAAACCAGGATCAGGTTAGTGACAACCAAGTCAAAAAAATATTTTAACAAAAAATTGTCAGGGGATGTTATGTTGAGGTTTATCTTGCGCAACCAAAGTTACCTTTTGGCCAAGTGTTCACTACCTTAAGTTATTAACTAATGATCGTTGCGACGTTGACGAAGTGAATCAATCAAAACTAACTTTAGCTGGAAAATAACTTTATTCTAGAAATGCCATAAAGCTAAAACAATCTGTTACTTTAATTTTCTATTATCACTGTAAACAATCTACATTGTTAAAAGCGCTATATAAATGAAGATGACTTTTGTGACGTGCAAAAATTGTGTGTAAAACAGCTTTGCACTGGGACGGTGCCCTCGAAAGGAAACCTTTGTACGTTATTTACTCCAATAGGGTTCACAGTATCATAAAATTTATATTATTACTTTAAAGTGCTAAAACGCATTATTAGGGATAGTACAAAAGTGTTCCTTTAAGGGTCCAGTCCCAGTGACAACCTCTTGTAACCCAAAGGTGCAATGGTTGCGCATTTTTTGACTGTAAATTTACCAAAGCGTGAAAGATCGCCAATACCTTTTTTGTTTTGGAAAATGGAAAATGCTCAAGCAAAAATATACACTAACTTATAATCTTACTTTTGTGGTTACCAACTTGTAAACAGGTGTGGTCTCTGTGAAAGCAGAGTGCGTGGGTATAATATGACATGCTAGAGTTACTGGCACCTTGCAACAGACTCTTACGGTTTAAGTTATAAGTTATACCTGCCTGGAAGTGTGAATCATGTTTCGGGTGGGATGGGTGGGCAGGTCATTGTGTTCATTTTAAAGCAGCAGCGAACAGTATAGATAGATCAGAGCTGAACTAGATGACATCCCCCAGTCATATATTATAAAAGCAGGTCAACATACGAGGGAATGAGGGTGTTGGGGGAAAGCCGCTGAAGCAGTAAAACAGTACTGTGCTAATGCTCGGCAGTAAAGTCTTACTGACAGCTCCCAGCAGACCACCGACTGATGCTGCATGAGGAGGGGTGGAGGTCGGGGGTAACTGACCCCTGCTGGGGTTTGTTAGTGGGGTTGTTGGAGCTTAACACCTTGGAGACCCTCTTTGCAAAAAAGGTGACAAATTCAAGCTTTTTGAGATTAAAGGGATAGTTCACTTTGAAATTAATTTTGATATGTTTTAGCTTACCTCAAGAGTCAAGGGCATCCAAGATGTAGGTGTCTTTGTTTCCACAGCATTTTCAATTTTGACATTTTTCGGTCAAACCGTTGTTGTCTGTCAGTCATATGATGCAGGTTTAGGGGGTCCACCTCAAAGAGCATGCACAGAGAAGTCAAAGTTAAACATGATTTAATGACTCGTAAATGTAAGTACACATTGATGGCCTAAGACACGAAACGAGCGGTTTGTGTGAGAAAACGAACAGTATTTATATTGTACTTACCTCTTGTTAACAGCTGTCGAACTGATCTGAATCAGATGTCCAACTGAACCGAACTGAACCGTGTCCAACGTTATGCCGGAAGTGATCTCTCGCGCGTCTACGTCACGCATTGTTTACAAGTTTTACCGAAAGGTAAAACTTCCGAAATCTCAGTGTAAAATTGAAAAATTTTCAAAATTGAAAATACTGTGGAAACAAGACACCTACATCTTGGATGCCCTAGAGGTAAGCTAAAACATATCAAAAATTAACTTCAAAGTGAACTATCCCTTTAAAAAAAACAAAAAAAAAAACAAAAAACAGGCCATCCGTCTTGTACATCCTCGCCCTCTTGGATTCAGTTTTGCTTTCAGGTTTACAGTTCCTTTGCACCCCAAATATCATACTGTGCAAACATACACAAGCACAGAAAGAGGCTGAATAAATAGTAATTAACCATGGATACAAAACTTTAAGTACTTTGATTAATGCAAGGTGCGTTACTTGTTTATAATCCCCTGGCTGATTTGGCATTCGTTTTGGACTAATACTTGGCAGCAAAAGCAAAGGTTTTCTGCTACCAATGCAATTGCAGAAATGCTCAATTTTCAGTCATTTGTGATTAATGACTACAAATGTTAAATAAAGGGGGTCATTTTTATACTTTAAAACTTTTTGATGAAAAAACATCACTGAGCAGTGAAGACGCGTAACTGAACATGCAAACAGTCCGTCCACAAAAAAAAAAAAAAAAGATCAGGATTCCATTCGGCCATATGAATGTTGTCAGTGTCACCTCATTAAGTATGAACATATGAATGCGTGCCTCTGGAGATCGTTTTGAAATGTTTTGGAAACTTTAAACGAAAGGAATTCTCATTTAGAATTATACTAAGAGTTGGCATCTGCTTCACGGCCTACAGTTGCAAGACCCCAAAGTATTCAAACAGTACAAAACCCCCTCCAAAGGCTCCTGCAAATAAATTAGTCTGCAACACGCTACCAGATGTCCAGAAGGTTCTTGAAGTTCTGCTTGATCTCTCAGGGAACCATTAGGCACGATATACAGATAAAGCATAAACTGCAAACAAACCTTGGGAATTACATGCTTTTGTGGCCTTGTGGTGACGCATAGACCTGTGTCCATGAGCAAGTGTTGATTATAGGGATAAGGGGCAGTAACAACAGACCTTCCCACGGCAGGTCTGAACAAGTTATCATCATTTTAACCCTCGTCACAGCAATCAATCAAAGTCAGATTTCAGATGTTCACGACCATTATTAGAGACTGTAAACATATAAGCACATGATCAGACAGTGATTCAGCCCTTGGGTAATAAAATGGCATAACACTGAAGGAGTGCGGACAATGTGAGTGTAAGTTCTTCAGGTCCTTTCTGTATCATTAGTAGGACCAAAGAAAACTAACTAAAAATTCCCAACAAGGTTTCCAAAACACCCCTTCTCATCCATCTTCAATTTTTTATAACTTTGGACAAACAGGTACTGGTTGAGCCAAAAGTTGGTTACAAGTCAGATCAAAATGTTGCACAAGTTGGGATAAGAAAAGTTAAAATAACACAATGGCTTTTAATTGGGCTTGTTAACCAGGAAGAGTGTATATGCTCTCTGCAGGAGTGCATGTCTGAGTTTCGGATGTGTAATGGGAGGTCTGGAGTCTGGCAGGCACCGGGACAGCTGGGAATCTACTCAGGGCTGTTTATTTCCTTCTGTTAGATTCCTGACTGTCAGTAGAGCTGCCAGTCCCCCAAAACCATGCATCCCAACAAACATACCTCTCTCAGGCAACTCAGGATCAATGCCAAGCCTATAAGCCTGTCCAACTTTACTAATTTAGACTTCCATCATGGTACTCTGGGACATAGCTAAACGTGTGATCTACCAGATAATAAGGGGCAGTAAACATTGCCTAGACAATAACAGCAAATTGATCACTTGGTTTGCCTTTTAGGTCCAGCACTTTCCCACCTGGTATCCAGGCCTGGGAATACACAAGGAGACACCAGCAGTTTAAGAGGTAAAGTAGGGGGTGTAAAAAGGGTATAGTTACTTAGGCAGAGAACAAACTGCACTATCATAAATTATTAAGCCAAATCCATACAGTAAATAAGACAAGTTTTTTAACATTCTTGTTATTGACTGCATGTCATGGTCACTAGTTGCGATTCTGATTGTGAAGGCTTGACAAATGTAGACATCAACACCTTCACATACGTCTCAATTTGAGTATGTGAATTTCTGTCTTTCTGATCTCCTAGATCCAGCATGGCACTCGAGTTCAGGATATCAAGAGCTGACAGCTGTGGTTACTGAGGTGTCTGCCCCAAATCTGGAAGGTCCAGCGGACATCTCAGGTGAGTCTCACGCCCTAACTGGCAATTTCCACCAACAGCGGAACAGCTCCGGATCCTCTCCGGAACGGTGGCAGCCCATTTCGCAGCTCTCCTGAGCAGATACGCAAAGCTTCTATTTGTGCCGGATGCCGGAGAGCTCCGCAGCAATTCGGCACTAGGCAAATAGTTATATCACGTGATCATGCGGGAATTCGCAAGAATTGACTTCACTCGTGACTTCAGCTGTCAGTCATGGCCGCAGCCATTCCGCAATAAATCCGGACCTGATAGATATTGAAGGACGGCGGAGCACAGAGCCGACACACAGCGCAGTGGAAATCTGGGGTAACCCTGGGGTGTCTATCACATATCTAAAGCCGCGTTTCCACCGCAGGAACTTTCCCCAGGAACTAGGAACTTTGGGGTGGTACTCAGTGTGTTAACACCGCAGGAACCAGGGTCTAAATGAAGTTCCGGGTAAAGTTTCCCCCCCAGAAAGTCCCTGCTGGCGAGATTTCAGAGTTCTGGAACTTTCGGGGAAATGACTTGTGCGCTGAACATGCTGATAGGTTCTTCTTACCACTTGTTCTTTCTGCCTGATGGCGCGCGTTCGTCCAATTCATCTCACTGTCAATGTCTGCTGATAGCAAACGTCTGCTTTTATATCTAGCATTACGAGCTTTCGGAATACGCTTTGGGCGCTCGTCTCTTTTCTGCCGTTTTGTTAATAACTTCGTAAGTAAACCAATCACACACAAAAGCAGAACAGCTTGAATCTCCTCCATACAAAACTCAAAACAAACGAGCAGACTGGGAGGAGCAGTCGCACGCATTTCGACGTCACTACATAATCTTCCCGCCCCAAAAAAAGTTCCTGGGACAAATAGTTCCTGGTAATTGTGGTGGAAACACTGGAAAATCTGCCCTTTTTCAGATCCTTCAATATAATGGACGAAATAAGCTCACGCAATTTACATATGAACGCGACTGGAGCCGACACAAAAAAAAAACATATGCAGAGCATCAGCTTTCGTTTCTGCTCTGACAGCCGCAAGACCACGCCGAACACTGCAAGTGTGTTAGAAATCAGGAATGCCGAGTGATCATTGTGCTTGGTACGTTTTTGTCTCCAAACCAAACTTGAGGCTAGCACGCTTCCCATAACGTTTACGCATTTAGTCAGTATAGGTGGTCTTTTGTGGCTGTTATATATATATATATATATATATGCCCCATGCCCCCACATCTGTTCATCTCAGGTGCCTGAAAAATTGATACCATGCACATAGCTTTCATTCCTGCTGACAGCACTTACACAAATTCTGCTATTTTTACCAATTCATTTAAGCCTAAAATAATCTAGCTTATAAAAGGAGTGTGTATGTTTAGTAAGGCGCCAAAATGGTAATGTGAATCACTTGATGCGACCATGTTGCTAAACAAAGACATTAAGGTTCGGGTTTTTCCCAAGAAGTCCTTTGAATTCTGCCAAGCATCCCTTCCCCCAGTACCTCTCTCTTACAGGGTATTTTAGGAAAGGTTAAATATGTTTCTAATCTTTTACACTAGCAGGAATGGTAGGACAAGCTGTCCTCTCTTCCACCTTAAACAGGTTTAGTTTTAATGGTATCTTTCAACCTGTCATTTGCAATCCAATGTTTCCAACAAGTGTCCAATCTCTTGTTTTTTTTTTCAGGCTGTGGTGACCTGGTGTGGGTGGATCAGCCTGAGATGCACCGTAAGGCTGACAGTATTGCAGGTAAATATGGTGTCTGGATGCAAGACCCAGAAGCTAAGGAACCTTATGGTCCAGAAATGGTATGGCGCATCGATGCCGTAGGGTCTGAAGTGCGTCAACTCTTTGGGTATGAAAACATGGACCAGCTGTCACGTGGGTTTCCTACCAAAGTCCTACTCTTGCCAGAATCTGTGGAGAGCACAGGTGCTACCATGTACAAAGGCTCCTTGTACTACCAACGGAGGCTTAGTCGCACCCTTCTAAGATACGATCTACTCTCCGAGAGCATTGCTGCTCGCCGTGACCTTCCCCATGCTGGCTTCCATGGTCAATTCCCCTACTCCTGGGGTGGTTACACAGACATTGACCTGGCAATCGATGAGAATGGTCTATGGGCCATATACAGTACCAACAAAGCCAAGGGGGCTATTGTGCTCTCCCAGCTGGACCCTCACAACTTGGAGGTGAAAGGCACCTGGGAGACTAAAATTCGCAAGACTTCTGTGGCCAATGCTTTTATGATCTGTGGCAAGCTGTACACGGTTGCTAGTTACATCTTGCCAAACACCACCATAAATTACATGTATGACACCGCAACCAGCCAGGGTAAAACAATCTCAGTGCCATTCAAAAACCGCTATCGCTACAACAGCATGATAGACTACAACCCAGGGCAGAGAAAGCTTCTAGCTTGGGATAACTATTACATCGTATCTTATAAAGTGAGACTAGGCAAGCAGCCGTAAAGCAAAGCTATCAGCATAAATGTCCATATCACCCCAGCTTATAGACGCAATTTGCAATGTTTTAATATTTTAACATCTAGTGGGACGGCTATCGTTGGGTTTACTGATATTCAAAGACAATCTAGCATAAAAAAGCAACTGGGCAATTCAACCACAATTATGCTGGGGACATAAATAATAGCACCAAGAGTACGTATATATAACGAATACAGAAAATATAAAATTTTCCTGATAATATTGAAGCACCAACAATTGTATATAGGCTGTTATTTTCAAGACCACAATAAAAAGAAATTAAGTGTACCAGTGACTACATTGCACAACTGCACACTAAGTGGACGTATCTTTGTTCATGATAAACGTAAAAAAAAAGAAGTTCCTTTGACCAACACGTTACCAAATGGATAAAGTTTCTAATCATGTATCATGATATCAGTTTTTTAATAAATTGAGGCCACATTTAATTCCTCAGTGATTTTGTCCACTTATGTTAATAGAGAAATTATTTTTCTACCTTTGTAAGTAATGTCTTGTCTTTTGTGTTTAAGGCACTGAATAAATTCAAGGGGGGAATATGTAAATGGCATACAATTACAGTAAGCCTACCTTTTGTTTTGACTGACAGATTGTAGAGGTACGCAACTTTAAAAACCACAACAAAACCTTTGCTAGTGTACATGCTGTAATCCTCATGCAATCATACTATCCTATCTCTGTATATGCTGAATATTTTCCCTACTCTCTTTTTAATATGCCTCGAGACTCTGTGCTGCTTGAGATGTTAAGATTGGGATCTTGTGGCTATAAGTGTATTAACTTATGAGAATAAAGATTTAGTGTTAATCTGTTTGCCTCTCTTTTTAATTTAGTGGCATTTGCTTGTTTTGCATGCATTAAGGTATTTTACTGAATTCAGCACCACAAAACAAACATGACCACAGCTCATTTTTTTTTACAGCATATTATTTTATTAGTTTCTGTAACCAAACCAGGAGAATGTAAATAAGACCTTACATATTTTAATACAGCGATTTAACCCCTGTACAAGTAAAACAAAACAGAAATCAAAAAAAAAAAAGAAAGAAAAACAAATCAATTCCCTCTCCTCCCCTTCTGTTTGTAGTTTCTCATATCTACTAAAACAAGAAATGGGGGGCCATACTGAAACCCTTGTTCAACTGTATGCCCCTTTGCAATAGCAACCCAAGAGGAGTGGTTTGGAGAAAGACCTTGTATACTCAGGCCTGTGGTCACCATAACAGGGTAGTCCAAAACATCTACGAACCTGTTCAAGACTTGCATCACTCCTGCCCCAAACCCCCCATTGGGTTTGGCTGCCATACGCTCAACATTCCTCTTTCTAAACTTGCAGCTCGTTACCATTGAACCTAAAATGCTAGACCACTAACCCCAACCCAAACCCCACCCCCTCTGCAGTGATTGGTCAGGAGAGTCAGAGTTGGTCAGCAGCATGGTTGGGAGCTGTGTGGAGAGGCTGGAAGGTGAAAGAATGGAGTTATAGAAATGGGCGTGTCACCATCTGTCATCGGTCACAGAAAAGGGGAGGGGCTTAAGCTTAGGACATATCAAACATAGGCCTGGTCTGGAGGAACCGTTTACAAAAAAAAAAGGAAAATATTCCATCATAATTCTACTATAAGTTGACCAAGCTGAGCCATCTTTGTCAAAATCATATTCATCTAAAAGGATTCATGTCTCCTGACGCCTAACCTTTGGCTAAAGATTCAAGGTTATTTTTGCGCACACACGCAAACGCACAATCTTCAATTCTCGCAGGCGTAGACTACTGACTGAGAAGGCAAGAGGGAAGGCTCACAGTGGAGACTGTAATTATCGATGAATTAATCAGATATGTTGGTAATCAATTCCTAATCTGCTGAAATGACTTTCTATGTATTGTTAAGGCCAATACACATGGTTGAAGTGAAGTGAAAGAATGAGAAAGCAGGAAACGTTGAGAGGTGTACACACAAACACAATAATTATATGCAAGTGTGTGTAGACATTTCATTGTATCTTTATCGCCATAACCTCAACATTGTTTCTCGAGAACATCAAGAACAAAAATTGGAGAAAACATCTTCAATAAAAAAAAGAGATATTCGCCTTCCTAAAACGTGTTTTCTTTACATGCGGAAATGTGAAAGTGAAAAGTAAATCATATTGCTATTAAAAAATGGCATTCTCACTGTAACTTTTGTTGATGTCTACCTTCATTGTTCACTGGGGATGTACAGTTCACACAATGGAGGGGCGCTTTCTCTGTAATGCCAACCACAGCAGAGAGAAAGGATGGACTGATAAAAGGATGAGGAAAAAGGGCACAGTAAGTGTGAGAAATGCACATCACCTCGTAAAATTAACCTCCATCACTCTACTTCCCTACACTTCTCTGCTGCTTTCAGGTGCTATAGGACGTCACCCCCCTCCCCTCTCCCAAGCCTCCGGCCTCTCAGTCCATCCTTCCATCCATGTGCCCTTTCTGAAGCAACTGAACGGCTACTTGCTCTCCTCTGGTTTAATGGCCTGCGGTTTGATCGGACCCGTCCGTATGGGTTTGGTTGTTGCTAGAGCAGGTTTGTCGGACTCAGCGCGGTCGGATGGCGCCCCCTGGTGATTTGAAGTGATGCTGTCGGTGGGTTTGCCTGCTCCTTCCATGCGGGTGGGCTTGCTTACTGGAGCCTTGAGTTGTTGCTGCTCAGAAAAAAACTTGTGGGTAGACTGTAATACCTCAGCTCTCTGTTTAGCCTGAGAGAGAGAGAGAGAGAGAAAGGGAAAAAGAGAGAAGGAGAAAAGAGAGAGGAAGATAGAAAGATTTAAAGGCAATAGAGAAAGTGAAATATAGAAATAGAAAACCTCTAAAGCATGTCCACATGTAATGATCGACCCATAATCGTTTTTTCCCCCTGATTTAAGCATTTTCTAATAACCGGGTATCGGTTTCGTTTTACCGAAAAATATAAAATAACCTCTCTTAGTAAACTTTAACATAACAGCCATTAATGCACAAATAAATGTTAAATGCTTGATATGTAATTTAAACGAGGCACTAAAAAAATAGAGAATCTCACAGAGTCATGTAATCCATGTCACCATAAAGACGTAATATTACATGAATTAAAACATGAATGCATTGATTTCTTGATTTTAATCGATTCTCGTTTTGATTAACCTGTATTGATTCTTTAATACCAAGAATCTACTAGACAGTTTAAGTTGATGCGTGAACAAAACTTAACATGCATTCCACCCAATATATATATAGTCCTTGCATTCTTTCTTGACACACCTGAATGAAAGGCTCATTATGCAGGTCATTGTCTTCTCAGTTGCGAATCAGAGAATTAGTCATGATCCTTCACGCATATTGCCTTTCCAAACAAAAAGTGTTTTACATAATTAATCAATCTATAGTTTTATGTGATATGTGAATGATTGGGCAGGATGATTTGAGAAAAAAAAATCTAGGAGACAACATCCATAAGTCAACAGTATTGTGGACACATATTTAGTGCGTGTTTGTAACCTTATTTCCGAAACATTAGTTTTTTTTTTTTTTCCAATAACGATGCATATACATTCTCAAAAATGTACATACTTCTTGCTCACATATTGTGGTAGCCCTGTTTGTAGTGAATGGAGTGTAATGACACCTTTGTAATTAATATGTTTAAGCAACTAAAAAAGCACAAATGTCAGGGCATGTAAAAACATCACAGACCCCAAAAATCCCTTAGATTACAAAGGGTTCAATTCCTAAGCTTATTTTGGATTTCATTCTGATATTAAAAAAAACGTTGAAGCCTCCCCTTACCCACATAAAGTTAAGTAAATAAACAAATGGTGTCATATTAAAAATATTGTCCAAAATATTATAAAACCCTGGACAATGTGTTTTTGAATCTTGTCTTTGAAAGTGCCGACCATGGTACCAGGTTAACGACCTTAAGAGGTTAACCCCTTCAACATGAGGTGTTTTTTTATCCAGATGCAACTCACATGTAGAGGGACTATACAAAAATATAACATTTCATTTTTGAGTTATTCTGTCAAATAAGAAAAATATGCAAAATCAAAAAATGTATATTCATTTATAATGACTTTTATTAGCGTTTGTTTTTTTATAAATGCCTTCCAAATGTGTGAGGACTAAACAAAAAGGCTACCTTTGTTACAAATGCTGTAACTTTTGATTACTTTATGCTATCACCTCACCACAAAATTTGGAGGAACTTCCCCAAAAAAGATTTGTCCCCTACCATATTTCCTGTCAAACAAGATAGATATAAAAAACCGTAACAGAAATGATATACATTTGTTTGTCTTTTATCAGCAGTTTCACAGCATGAGAATGTCCACATGTAATGTAATTTATATTGTCCAGTTTTGAAAAGTGTTCAGTCAAATGAAACTTACCTTTTGACTCACCTTGCTATAGTTTTGGAGTTATGAATCTTTAGTTTTGTGTCACTCAGAAAAAAAAAAAAAAAAAAATCTAAAAATGCACTCAGGGCTTAAATTATTTTAAATGAGGCCCCCGGGTTGAGAACCAATGTCGTTGAGACGTCATGAAATCAAAACCACACTTTTACCTTAATAAATGTATTCACAACGCTCACCTTAAGGTCCTGTTCTGCTTTTAGGGCAGCCTGTGTTCCACGGGGTACTAACGGAGGACCAGAAGGTCCACGTGGAGGGTGCTGGGGTCTGGGATGAGGCATCAGACCACCGCTCAGGTTAGGGGACATGGGTGGACCCATGGGTGAACGCTGTACACCTCCAGGAAAGGAATTTCCATGGGGTGGACGTACCAATGGAGACACCATGTTGGCCTGAGACAACATCTGTAAGCATGACAGAGACGAGAAACAGTTAATCCTCCAGAAGCGTTATTAAATTAAGATTTCCCAAAAACTTACTTGGTGTCTGTAGTGGCTGACCTGTGGGTTGAACTGTCCTGGGAAGTGCTGGGCAATGCGCATTCCTGCAGATGCCGACTGGAACTGTTTGGGATACAGCATGCTGTTCATCTTGCTAGACTGACTACTGGGGCTTGTAGAGCTCGCCCTGAGAGCACAAACAAAGATGTCAGAAAACATTCAAAATATGCTTACGGCATAAAACGGATATGCATCCAGTACACAAAAAAGCTCCAAGCTAAAGGTTATTTTCCAGCCAATGAGCTGTAATTGAGCATCTGTCGGTTGGTCTAGTTTTTGCTCTGGTGTGTTCTGCACCATTGACACTAATCAGACCCCATCAGTGGCTTTTCAGCCAATTGAGCATGTTCAATTGTCAGGAGAGTTTACTAAAACAAACCATGAGAGGAAAAAAAAAGTAACAAATGCAAGCAAACGAAAAAGTCAAGAGGGAAAAACAGCAAGCAAATGCTACTTTGCTTTTTAAGATTTGAACCAGTCAAAAGTTTGGACTAATCTCATATCCTCAACAATGCTTCATTCATTTAATCAGAAATACAGTAAAATTGTGAAATATTATTACAATTTAAAATAACTTACTATGCTGATTTGGTGCTGCTCACTTATCAATTACTGGTGCTCAATTAACACTGGTTCTTATCAATGGTTAAGTTTTTGCTACTTAATATTTTTTATGAGAAATGTGATACAAAAATGTGTACCTTGAAATGCAATTTAAGTCGCTTTGGAAATCTGCCAAATGCATAAATGTAAATGTCGCACTCATTCTTTGATTTCGGTTTGGGGTGTCTGGGCCTTAAGCTGGATGGATTTGCATGCATACACACTCACCTATAAGGGCTAGATGTGGGGGTAGTGCTTCTGGCGCTGATAGGTGGTGTTCCAGGCTTCATATCCATTCCACCACTGAAGAGCTTCAGATCCATCTCGCACATCTACAACAGATAAAAAGCATGCATGCTTCAAGTGCGCAGGAAATAATCTACCACAGGGTCTACAATGAAAACTCACCAAGCAGCAAACATGATTAAATATCCCAGGTAAATTACTAAATTACTATTGCAAGTAAATCAAACCACTTATGATGTACAATACAATTTAAAATAAACAAGTGTAAAGAATAGTAATTAATAGAGGTGCGTTTGTGCACAAACCTTATTGGAAGGCTGCATCATACTGTGTGTATTCTGGCCAATTAGGCCACGGTAGGGCGGATTGCTGGGGGGCTGGCGGTTGAGGCTGGGAGGCGGGCCTTGGGGAGGGGTCGGAGGAAGGGACTGAGGCAAAGCCAAGAGCGGCTGTCCACCACCAGAGCCGAAGTTGGGCAAAGACAACTGTGAACCTGGCACAGGAACGGTCACCTGCTGTAGGGCAGAGCTGGGACTGTGTGTTGAGCTGTAGTAGCTGCTCTGCTGCTGGACTTGTCCAGAGTACAGGTTGGAGTGCTGACTCATTCCCTGACGCTGCAGATCATCAAACATGGACAAAACAGAGTTTAGATCAAGGTCATGGCAGACTGAAAAAGTGAGAAGGAGGAAATTTGAATTGGCCACAAGCACTTGGAATTAAATTCTGACCTGCAGTAGGTGCGTGTCTATCAGCTGTGATCCTCCCATGCCAGAGGGCTGATTCATTTGGGGTTCGAACAGGATTGGGATGTGTTGGGTGTTTGAGGTCTGTTGAAAGGCCAGGTTGGACTGAGGCTTGCCCAAATCTGGGGGCTGCACTCCAGGGTAACTATGCAGTGGTGTCCCAGAGAGCATCATGGCAGATGTCTGGGAGAGGCTGTTCTGCATGAATGCCTGCTGAGACCTGTGAAGGGAAGAGCACACAATAAAAATATAGAAGAATAATTTATTACATATAAAATTGTTGGATGCAAAAGAGTTAAAAGCAGTCTGCAGTGCCTGTAGGTTTGTAAGGAGGAGCTGAAGAGATCTTGCTGTTGAGACACCGGCGGTCCAGTGTTGAGGCTCAGCTGGGCCTGGTGCTGATGCTGGTGTTGGTGTTGATGCTGCCCTTGAAGAGGAGCGTAGATGGGGATGGGGATCTGCTGCACCCCTGTGGGCTATATGGAACAAATCATTACAGGGTGTCAACCAAACTCAATTTCAGGAAAATAGGACTACTGGAAACATTCTTCCAAGATAATGAATTGACAGGCTGATCCTGCTGGAGGAAGACACCGTTGGTGGGTGATACCTGTGAAAGTCCAGGCTGATAGCCTTGCTGTTGGGCTAAAGTAGGAGGAGCCAAGCGAGGGTGGGGCGCACTGAACAAGTGACTTGTGTCCATGTAAAAGGCCGGGATTTGAGTTGCAGTACCTACACGATTAGAAAAAAAAATTCAGTTGATCACTAATTCAAAAGACTTGCATACAGATGAAGATAATGCCATATCAATTAGAAACGGTTCAATTTTTAAATAAATGCTGCTTTTTTGAACTTTCTATTCAACAAATAATCTTGAAGAAAAAAGTAGTCTCCACAAAACAATTAAGCAGAATTGAAAGGTTTTCAATTCTAATGAAATTTCCAAATATTACATTTTTTACAGCTTTTTTAATCAAATGAATGCAGCCTTGGTGAGCATAGACTTCTTTTAAAAGTCTTACCAAGACCTTTTCGATCTTTTGAACAATAAATATATTAAATCAAATGAACATTAATGAGCATTAAAAAGACAATATTCAAAATGAATAAAACAAATATTCATATGGGCTGCATGAGGGTGTTGTGATCTATGAATAAAAGTACCTGCTGCAGACTGGGATACGAACACCTGTGGGGTCTGTTGCTGCGGTAACAGAGAAGGCGCACAGCCCAGTTGGGAAAAGTTAGTGTTGGACATAACTGAACTCTGCAGCTGCTGAGGCTTCACCTTACAGATGTTGGGAGGGTCAGAGGCAGATGTGCTCTTCGTGCTTAGAGAGGACGTTGTGTAGGTCGCAGATCCTGTTTAATAGAGGACCGATATTAAAATTGCCAATGCCTGTTTAAAACGCTTCTACCAGCACACCCCATGAAAGGGTCAAAGCATAAAGTGTAAACTCCTACCAGACAATGAGGTGCTGGGGGTGACAGAGGCCACAGGTATCTGAGGCACTGAAGCACTGGAGAAGGAGCTGAAAGAGGCACTGCCTGATCCTCCTCCACTGGTGATGGGGGAAGCAGAGGAGGTGACAGGAGAGCTCTTTTCCCCCAGACTAGGCGAGTTCTCCCAAGCCTTGCGTGCTGATTCCATCTGCAGGAAAAAGGTGAGAAGCAGTTTTGGTAGCATCTGCCTTCACATACTTGTATAAAGTATGTTTTGTGATTATTTATGACTGATGATACTATAACAAACAACAAAAACCTGGCCTAAACTTCTTGAGTTTTGCAGCCTTTGATTAGTGGATCAGTATTCGTAAAACGAATGAATGAATTCAGTGCGACAAATGAATCATTCAGTGCGCGTCTTACTTTGAGTGTGAGGTCCACAGTAGCAGGAGAGACTGTGGCAAGGCTAGAGCTTTGCTGCAGGGCTTCTCTTCGCTGAATAGGTAACGGGTGCGGAAGAGCCACCTGAACCAACAACCAAGAAAAGGATCAGAACAGACAGGAAATACTACACACACAAATACAAAGATCGATTAAAGCACTGAAGCACTTACAGGGGTCACGAGGCTCTCCTCCATCTTTGTCCCGGGAGTGGGGACGTTGTCAGCTAAAGAGGATGACGGGATTGTGTAATCAGTCACCGATTCCTGCACAATAAATAGACACTGTCAGGGAAAAATAAACTCTACATTTAGTTTTTCTTTGCGCTTAGAAAAGTCTCTTACTCTCAACAGGGCTGCATTTATTTGATTGTAATAGACAATTTAAAAAATTAATTAAATATTCTTGAGCATAACTGTTGAAAACAGCTGTGCCATAAAATATGTTTGTGGAAAGTGATTTTTTTTCTTTTTTTCTTTTCTTTTGAATTTTTTTGTAACATAAAATGTCTTTACTGACACTTATGATCAATTTAATGCAACCTTTCTGTAGAAAAACTAATTTTCCAAACCCACTGAATGGTAGTTTACAAAGGAAAGAATTGAGGCAGTAGGATATTATGTTGCACCTTCGAGCTGCTGGAGTATTCTGCTGATGGAGCAGTGATCATGCCCTCAATATCTCCGCCCAGCTCAGGAACGTTGTCTTTAGTAGGTGAGCTGGAGTCTCTGTCTCGACTGCCTCCAGTCCCACTTTTATCCAGTCCCTCTCCGTCGGACTGACGCACATCTTTGGCAGCCTTGCGGTTCTTGAGCGAACGCTCTTTACCAATGGGTCCAGGTTTATATTCCTTGTGCTCCAGAGGAGGGATGTCAGGTAACTGCAGAGGAGAAATTGATTTTTAAATGTTCATTATTCACCTATATACACAAAAGTCTGAAACCACAAATGAAAATGTCTCTATTTTGCATATCAGCACAACAATTTGTCCCGCTTTTGCTTACAAGAGCTAATTTCACAGCCGTGCCGCATATCTCCCAAACATACAAAAATTCTGCTGCATTATGTGATGCAAATACTGTTGCACATTCTACACACAAAAGCAGGGACTACCTTCTGAGGTTTGACAGGTCCAGCACGGGGCTGTTTTTGTCTCTGCTCTTTGGGTTCGGGTAGTTTATTATCAGAGGTTTTCTCTAGCAGGGTGGGCACTCCATCACTCTCAGTGCTGCCTGCTGAAGAGGGGGCACCAAACTGGATGCTGTCCATACCCAGCTCAACCCCAGTGTCTGTGACAGCTTTCACACCCTAAAAACACAAATACAGCACCACTTACTAAAGTTCAGAATCTCAAAATGGTGCGTCAGCCCGTTACAATTTCAACCCTGGTTTAATTCTTATTCAATTCAAATACCCTCCACACACCTCAGGTGTAACAGTCCCAGTAAATGAAGTAAGGGGTTTGTTCCAGGCACTGACAGAGGGAGGCTGGGGAGGGCTGATAGGTCCAACTACAATAGAATGAGAAACGAGTTAACCATCAGATACAGAACTGTTGTTAAAATTAAAACACAGAAAACCTGCTCTTAATTTATTTTTTTCGTTTTTATCAAGAAACTATTCATGTAAACATTAATAAAGGCAGTATGCGGTGTAAGTAAACATGGGTTTAAGTTGAGACACTTACGCTTCTTGACGTCAGAGAGAACAGTGGAGCCAGCCACCTTGTTCTCCCACAGTTCAGTACCCAGGGTGTTGTGCGTCTGACTCTTGGCAGAGAAGTCTACCGGTGCAGGAGACAGAGGTGCAACAGCACCCTCAAGAGGCTGGGGCGGGCTAGTGCTCTGACTAGAGGCAGGCAGATTGTGCTGAGACACAGAGATGGCTTGCTGTGGTTGAGGCTGCGGCAGGACAGACTGG
This sequence comes from Cyprinella venusta, assembly GCA_038021265.1. NCBI lineage: Eukaryota > Metazoa > Chordata > Actinopteri > Cypriniformes > Leuciscidae > Cyprinella > Cyprinella venusta. Next base: position 14,014,373 of record CM075876.1, on the reverse strand, counting down.
GGCTGTGGAGCAGGGGCTGATGGTTGCTGCTGCTGCTGCCCTGCTGCCATTCCTTGCTGCTGTTGCTGCTGTTGTTTTTTGGCAAACCGCGGAGGAAGTTTAGAACCGCCACCTCCTCTGCCCTTCTCTCCAGAGCCCTTTTTACTCCAGTTCTGCAAAGCATTTGGACAGACATAGAAGATATTGGACGAAATTTTGCCATTGCACTAACTGCCATGGTTCAATGCATGAAATACATGAATGCAAACAGCCAATACTAAATTCTTTCCACACCTGTGAAGTCTGCTCTTCCTTCTTCCTTCGTTCCTCATCCTGCAAGCGTTTCTGCTGTTTCCGTGAAACAACCTCTGTGAACCCATCATCGGTAGTGTTCGACTGAGGGTCCTCCAGCGTTGTGACTTCTGGGTGGTCATCAATGATCACTACACCTGTGGAAGAGAAAAAAGGACAAATGAGTTTCAAACCCTTTTATTCAGTTTACCAATATTAAGACTTATACTATAATACAACCCCAAATTTGTAAAATGGATATAAAATAAATTAGGATTTGAGGAATGCGATTAGTTCATTTATTTACTTATTAAACTGACAAAAGAAAGAAAAAATCCAATATTTTCACTGACCAAATTAATTGTATTTTGTCAATTTAAACAAATATTGATTTTGATTGCTGCAACGCACCACAAAAAAATTAAGGCAGACCAAATAAAAGAGAAAAGACTAGAATATCCAACTTAATATCCAGGAGTTTTAAAAGTTCAATAACCAGGCAAACTGGTAATAGGTTAGAAAACCAGTTATTGTTTAAGAAAAAGGTATCAAATCGGTACAGGGGTAGATGTACTCGCCAAAAGTTATAGGTGACTTGCATTTGTGCGAAGGTACCATTGTGATTTGGTGGCACAGAGACGTATACCGCCATCAAGACGACATCTTTTCTAGGAAGCAAGACAATGCCAGGCCTAATTCTGTGGTTTCTAGACACTCACCATAGAAGTGACGTGGTTCACTGCCTGCAGTCTAGATTTGTCTCATCATAAAAAGGAGACAACGATGACCAGACTGTTTAGAAGCGGTCATGTATTAGTCGAGATTCGGGAAAAATTCCACTTGCAGTTATTATTCCTCAAATCCCAAACATCAAAAAAGTGTAATTAAAATGAAAGGTGATGTGCCAGAGGAAAACATGCCACTGTCCCAACTTTGAGTGTGTGTTACTGCCATCACAATCAATGTATTTTCACTTAAATACACTTAAGTTGGTCAGTGAAAACTGAAAATCTTAATTTTATTGCATTCTACAAAATGTTCCAACATTTCTGGATTTGGGGTTGTAATATTAAAACTTGTTGCTTGGAGCGAATCAGCTAGCTAAAACCTCAGGGATAGAGTCACTAAAAACTATAAAAAAAAGGTTGCTACTAGGTGTAACTACTGCTATGTAGACAGAAGTCTTGAATACTCACTGGCATAATTGTTGAGATCGAACTGAGACAAAGCATTTTCTTTCTCTTTGGGTTTTTTGACTGCTTGTTTTGCTTCCTCTTTCCGCCGACTGGGTGCTTGATCTTTCCCAGCCTTTTGACCTGTACCAGCCTGAGCGGCCTCTGCATTCTGAGCAGCAGCACTACAAGAAATAGAGAGAAAATATTAGCTCATCAGAAAATCAGAGCAAGGAAGATTCAAATATGTTTCCAATAATGATTTAATAAAGCAGGAAACCATGAAAGGCAGAAGTATACTCAGAGCATCTTTAAATTTAAGCAACTGAATAGTTGGTCTAAGCGATGTCACATATTTTTTAGGCCAAAACATTTTGTCATATACTGGAAACATCTCACTATCTGCAAGCTGCCTGTCCCCTGAACAAACCTTCAAAAAAATCTGTAGACTTCAGGCTCCACAAACGGCAGCAAAAACAAACTGGTCCAACCTGGACCACGAAAAATAATCAGTGTTCCAGCCAATAACCGACAAGAATGATTTGGGGGTTGGGGAGGTTAGTGCGCGTGCAATGGAAGGGAGGGATGAGCCTTCGTTTTGTTTGACAAAACTTTGAACGTCAACAAGTGACGTCACCCAACAACGCTTAGAGCACATTTAAATTGGTGCTGCACGAGTTTTGTTCTGAACTGCAATTCTTAACATAGGCAGGGTGTACAATTCTGCTTATGGAGGGCCAACATCTTGTATAGCTCCAACTAGCCTCAACACACCTGCCTGGATGTTTCATGTATTATTGAAGACTTGATTAACTGGTTTAATTTAGGGTTGGCGCTAAACTAAAGAACAGTGGTTGTCCTGGATTGAATTTGAAGTATAAGCAAAGTAACAATGATGCTTGCATTAAAGCATAACAGATAGATTATAAACTGCTATATATAAACTAAGAATGCCTACTTCCTGGTACAACGCAGTTCAGGACTCACCCCCTGCGTCCCGATTTGGCTCCAGATCCTCCCCTTCTCTCGGTCTTGCCTCCAGGGTAGCCTCGACCTGTTTTAGGTCCACTATTTCCACGGCGGTTCTGTCGATCAACAGGCCGCTGGCTGGAGAAGCTCCTCTTGGCTGCTGAGGCCAACTCCCGTTTTGGGATTGCCACGCTTTCTGTGGGGGATTTGCTCTGTCCCCCAGAGATCAGTGTGGGCACGGAGGAGGAAACAGTGGCGGTCATGGCCGCTTCAAGTTGCTTCTTGTCCTCTCGCTCTCTCCGTTCATTGAAGTCACTACTCTCGGAGGCAGTCTCCCACTCCTCATTGGCCTGGTCAGATGAATTCTGATTGGACAAGTCTGGTGATTTGCTGCCAGCAGCAACTACAGTAATGGCTCCCATTTCAGGAACAACCGTTTCTGTGACAGGAAGTTCAGGCGAAGTCACATCAGGAGTAAGAGAAGGTGCTGTAGTTGCATCAACCAATCTCTCGGGCAAAGTGACCAGAGTTCCAGGAGCTTTAGAACGTGTTGGGGAGACAGACGTAGGTACTGGCATTCCAGGAGTAGCTTCACCAGCGAAAACTGCTGCTTCACGTTCTTTAAGCCTCCGAAATCGTGGGGGCTTGTCCTGTCTGGGTGGACGGGCTGCCCTTGGTCTCCGGGGCCTCTCCCTCATGCTTTGTCCACCCTCTCCAATCTTCTTGTTATCATACTTGGCGTGACGTCGTTCGGAGGGTGTGCTATCAGTACGCGAGATCTCAGCTTCCTCTGGTCGAAATGTCTCCATGGGCTTTGAGGGCCACTGTGAGCCCTCTTTGACAGCAGCCCGACGGAAAGGAGCAGGTCTGTGGCCACCCCGTTCCCTGCCACCCCCTCGCCTGCTGTGCAAACTACCCTTTCCCCGGCGTGCAACCTCACCCTTTAACAGAAAACCTGGTTTAGGTCGCCCATCCTCATCGCGAGACCCAGGTTTTTCCGAAATAGGTCCAGCAGCAAATCCGGAGGCAGATTTAGATAATCGTGATTCCGTCAGCTCGCGACGAATCGGTTTGCTTGGTTTTGCGCTAGCCTCGCGATCTGATGCTCCGGTGTCACTGGCAGATTCTCTACCTTCACTTTCAGAATCTGTGTCCGAGCCTCGTCTACGTCTGCGCTTGGGCAAGACTTCGAAATCTGAGCTCTCACTACGGGTTTCACTCTCTTCCCGGCAGCGGAACCCAGCAGTCCCCGTAGCACTTAATGGTAAGTCTGAGCGTGACCGCGGCTCTCTGTATGGGTAGTCCCCTCGACTCCGGCCACGGCTACCTCGTCCCCTCCCACCATAGCTACCTCTGTAACTGCGGCCACGGGAATAGTACTCTCCTCGACCGCGGCCTTTATAATCAGATGGCCAGTCCTTCTCTCTATCTGCTTCTCTGTCCCTCTCTCGGTCGCGTTCTCTCTCTCGCTCCCTCTCGTCTCTGCGATAAGATCTGGGAGGGAGGTTGGACTCTTTGCGAGATGGTAGTTTGGGTTCAGGACGTTTGTCATTAGTTGGAGGCATGTCTGACTTTTCCTCAGGAGCAGTTGAGACTGTAGAAACTACAGTTGTCTGAAGATCTCTGGATTTCGCTCCACCAGTCATTACTCCCACTTCAGGTTCTACCACTACTTTCTTCCCATCACCAGATGGCTTCAATCCCTCTTTTAGTCCTGCTTCTACAGCAGCTGAAGAAACACCTTTGTAAGTAGCACCCTCTTTTTTAGATCGTTCACCTCGCTGCTCTTCTTTCTCTCTTCTCTGTTCCCTCTCTTCCTTCATGTCTCGTAGTACAGGTTTCTTAATAGGTCCAGATCTCCTGACTGGCCGCTCCCCTCCTGGACCCTCTCTCCTCCCGGATCCAGATCCTCGGGATCCCCAGCGCATTTCTGACTTCTGCTTGCTGGGCGCAGGTAAAATAAGCTTTTCAGTTTTGTGCATACCATCATTAGACACAGGAGGAGTGGAACGGCTGTTGTTCACAGACCCTTGACCAAAAGGCTCCTTTCTGGACTTGTCCTCGGGTCTTTCTACAGTATCAGGGAGCTCCAGGGTTTTCTGTGCTATGATAAGTCCTTCAAATCTGGGCTCTTCCAGTTTCAAAGAGTGACTGGAGCCTTGAGAGATACTCCGTTTCAATACAGCCTGTCCAATGGCTTCAACCTCATCTGCACCGGAGAGGTTAACCTCCTCAGGTTCAAAGGAAGGGATGACTGGTGTTCTGTCAGTCTGTAAGAGACCTGGTACCTCTTCGGTAATACGACTAAAAGCAGATAAGGTTTCAGATGAATCCCTGAAGAAGTCACTTTTGCCCCGGGGCTCCAGTGGGCTATGGTCCTGAGGGTAGACACCTGATAAACCTCTATCCAGCTCCAGACCAGCATCCAATCTAAGAGGAGACGAGGAAAACAACATCTTAGCACTTGATCAACAGGCTATTTCTAACAGTAGGGGAAATTGGATAACTACATTTTTGTTCTAAAACACTGCAGTCTCTCACCTTGGCTCCTTGCCATCTTCTCGTCCTTTGACAGTGGCAGAGGAAGGCAGAGGCTCTGTTGGGGGATATGGGTCAGAACCCCAAACCATTCGAGGCTCACTGGGAACTCCGTGTTCTCTAATTGGTCTAGTCAGATGATCAAAAGTGTCTGATCCAGAGCTGCTGTTGTCTGCGGGCTCTCGTCGTACCAGCTGCTTAGGAGGCATTCTCCCTGATGATGAAAAATTGTTACCACGACTGTATTTATAGAGAGCAGCAAAACAATTTCTCCATAACAAAATGTCAGAAACAATGTTTTTCACAATGCTAAAACTGAAGATGTATTTTTAAAAGAAAAGTGAAAGAGCATAAGATGAAAACGAGGATATTTGTTACTGTACATTTTAAATAATTTACAGTGATTGGGTTTGTTACCTAGTAACTAGGAAAGGAAACAATTTCAGTTTGCAAGAAATACCGGGGTGCATAGGAGGCATGTCTATTGGTGGCCGTCCAGACATCATACGAGGATCCATATAAGATTGCATCATTAGCCAGCGTGGGTCAAAGCCCATTGAGGCCAGGTGTTGGTGGTGGGGGCCAAGAGGTTGGTATAAGGATCTGTGTTGAGGGGGAACAGAAGCCCCTGAGGGAGAGACTGGACCCCCTCCACCTTGCTGCTGCTGCTGCTGTTGCTGCTGCCACTGTTGTTGTTTAAGCTGTTCCTAAAGAATTTAAGAGGGAAAACAATTAACTACATTAGAGCAGGAATTACTACAAAGAGCTTTAGTTCAAATAATATCTGACAGGTGACCTGAACAATATTTTTATCTTTACAGGGTTCAAACTAAAATTGGTGCTTAAAAAGGAAGCAGGCATCAAACAAAGCCAGGACAGTGTGTAAGCACCTGTTGTCTAAGGAACCTGGGTGGCAAAGACTTCTGGAACTGTTTTGAGTACCCAGAGGTGACAGAAGGGCGTACAGCAGTCCCAGTCTCCCCCTCATTTTCCAGTTGAGATGGAAGAGGTGTATCTTCATTAACAGAATGATCCAGTCTGGACAAAGACAACTGAGGCTCCTCAACTGAAACAAAAAAAATAGACAATTTTAAATCAAAAACTAGCACACTCTATAAGAATTGTTACACATCAGGCAGAAGATTTTGAAGAAGAACTAATGACCTTGGCGTTCCTAGTGCCATGTGCTATTTTTGAGCTACAGTAAAAGAAAAGTCCATCCCAATTTATTTTATGCATCAAACCAGGTGAGCGTAATTAAGTATCTTGTCATACTTGCTTTGTTTTGTCCAAACAAGATTAAACCTAGATTAAATTAGATTTACAATTAAACCTTCACTGCAATAGAAAGCCATTTGAGTTAATATGCAGAAAATGTATTGCTATACATGTAAAAGGTACATTTTTGGAGACAAACCTCTATGTGAAATGCACTCTATGTATAATAACAGTGATGGGAGCATCTAAACATGCTAATCAAATATCAATGAGGATGCACTGCTTTTATCCTGATGGTGAACTGTACCAGCAAAATCACATCAGCCGCATATGATGTTTTCGATCCATTTACCTCTGGTCTCCTCAGCACTGAAGTAGTCTCTCGTTGGTTGTCTATCCACTTGTCTATGCTCCTCCTCACTAGAAGCAGTATCAACTTTGCTTTGGGGTTCTGGGGCAGTCCTATGAACAGGAGGGCTAGGTTGCCGAGTAAGAAATTGTGGCACCTCCTCCACAGTGGGCTCTGTCCTTTGATGGTTTGGCATGGGAAGGCAGGGTTGCTGTGCAGGGGGAGGTGGTGCAGGCTGAGGGGGTGGAGTATCAGCAGGTTGTTTAGGCACAGTTTCAGTCACTTCCTGGTGGTCATCATGGGCTTGCGTAGTTGGTTTAGAAGTTTCTGTAGTCGAAGGTCGACGTTTCTCCTCCAGTTGTTTGAGTTTCTCTTTGCAGGCAGCAAGTCTCTGTTCTTCCATGCGCCGTTCCTCCTCCTCACGCCGTCTGCGAGCTCGCTCTACTGCTTCTGAGAGCTCTGACTGCTTCTTCCGTTTCTGTCGCCATGCTTCTGTTTCCTCCTCACCAGTAGGGGGTGCTGAAGTGGGCAGCTTTGTAACACGTGGGCCACTACTTCCCACAGAGCGTCCAACAGTCTGTCCCTGCACAATTATAAATATTTTTGGAAATTAGACAAAAAGAAAACAAGTTTTCAGCTAACTTTGTCAAATCAGAGAATGGCCCCAGTGCACGGCATACCTGTTGTTCCATCTTGCTATAATGGACAAGATTGCCAGGGGAGGGAGCCCTGGGATCTCCACTTTCTACCCATGAACTCTTGCCATCACTCCTCTCCTCTGCTCCTTCTTTCCATCCCTCCTGGACATCAATTTTTCTTGTTCGCATACGATCAACTTTGGTCATCCACTCCCTGTGTTTTAGCAAGAAAGTTTTATAGGACAAATTTTGAAAATACGTTCAGCAATTTTTCTTCCATACAAATATGAGTGCTTACCAGCCATCGCCTTTCTCCTTAGCTGAATGGTTCTCCTCATCATCACTAAAGTTCAGTTTCTCAGTATAGTCAACTTCCATCTGGGCACCTAAATAGACCAGAAATGGTGACTCAATGGATAATGATTTGAATATGAAATAAAATGTGACGATACCTAATAAGCCTGGGAAATAAAAACTTCATAATCATTTAATCTGATTATTTACACTTATCTTCTGGTACGCACCCATGACCTTCCAAATGTAAGACCACTCATAACATGAAGTATAAACATTGATAAAAAAATGGATGCTTTGCATTACAAGTAAAAAAGAATGACAACAGGTATTGATTATAAATTTACATTTATTAATTTTAGCTGACGCTTTTATCCAAAGCGACTTCTAATTGCTATATATGTCAGAAGTCGCACATCTCTGGTGCAACTAGGGGTTAAGTGTCTTGCTCAGGGACACATTGATGTCTCAAAGTGGATTCGAACCTGAGTCTCTCACACCAAAGGCATGTGTATTATCCACTGCGCCATCACCACATCTATATACTGAATTCTGAATTCAGTAATTCCCGTTTTATGTCATGTTGGTAACTATATATATGTTATAGCAACCTCTAACAACGGAGGCATTTCTTCTGTTGCACTGTACATCCCCACCTAACCCTACCACACACAAAAAAAACACTATCTAACGGAGGTTCTCACCTGCCCAACCCTCATCAGCATCAGTGTCCAGATTGTCTAGCTCCTTTAATTCAGTGGCACTAACAATTGATGGCCTGTCTGGATCCTGATGCCATGGCTGAGAGGGAGGTTGTGCGGGTCTTCCAGACCGTGGACCCCTAAGTGGAGAAGAGAAAAAAACGTGAGAAGGCGAGATTTTACAAAGCTCCTAATGTCCTGTAAGTTTCCAAAAATTCCAAATTGTCTTGTTTAATAAAAACTGTCTTTCAAATGCTTCAAATTTCAAGTTTTCCATCAAAAACCAATTAAGTTTTGTTTCAGACCTTATGGGACCACTTACTTAGACATCTCCGGTGGTCCAGGGTATCTAAAGCTGCCTTGTACAGGAGGAAAAGACCCTCGAGGGTACGCATTAAACATCTGAAAAGATGCACACATTAAATTATCACCGCCAAATAATTATATTCAGGAGGTAGAAGAAATAATAAACAATGGTTAAATAACAATCACTCACATATGGCGGCATCATGCTCCTGAACTGGGCAGCATGGAACTGCGATGACATCCCTCCTGGTGGTTGCTGGCCACCGTTAAGTTTATGCTGAGGGGCAGTAGGTGGGAGCCTGTCCCTTGCATCCCTCTTTTCTCTGCCCTCACCAGCAGAGGGTTTTCCTGACTCATCAGAGTCCCCAGAGGGAGATGGTGTGCCTCTACCTATGCCCGACTCCTCAGAGGGCTTACTGTCAGTCTCTGAGGGGCTGGGAGCAACATTTAAGTTCCTGCCTCCACCTTCTCGCCAGCTACCTACATCTAGTTGGTAATAGGCATTAAAGACCAGAAAAAAAAATTATCAATAAGAAATTGTTGAATATTATTTAAAACAGCTGTATCAAGGATGTTACAAAAAGCTTGTGAGTGAAAGGGGAGGACAATTACTCTGAGGCCTGAGGCTGGGGCCCGGTCCATAGGGCTCATCTTCCTGATCGCCTGATTTATCCACCTCACCAGCCGCCTGCAGACTCGGAAACTCCTGATGGAACTGACTGCTCATCCGAGGAGCTCCTGCACATACAGCGCCATTGAAGCACTTGGCTTTTAAACTCATAATTTTGATAATTCTGCTCCTTAAATTTGCTTAGATAAGGATTTAAATTTCACAGAGAAGTATTTTGAGAAAACGCTTACAACAAATGAAAGGGTTTACAGAAGAAAAGGCTTACCATCCAGCTGCCCAGGCTGTTTGCTGTTGGCCCAGGAGCGGCTGCCACCCAGAGGGGCATCAGGGGCCTGGGGCACAGTTGGCTTGGGTTGTGGTGGAGGGGTCTCTTGCTGCCTATAATTATAAGAAGTATCAATGGAACACCGAAATCTAAAGAAGTATGTTTGGAACAAGAGTGTTATACCTTCCAAAACTAATCTTGTAACAGGCAATACCACCATCATTTAAAATGTAGTGTTACCGTTCGTCTCCTGGTTGATCCTGTCTGGAGGCCCATCCGCTGCCGTCTTTGGGTACGATGCTGACGTTGGGATCGTTGCCTTTGTTCTCAGCTTTCAAGCTGGGCAGGTTAGCTGGAGGGGGCATGCGACGACTAACGGCAACTTTACCCAAACTTTGGAGCCCATGTCTGGCGGCAACTGAGGAGGAAAAAAAAAACATTTCATTAGCCTTAATTACTCAATGATCTTTTGATTTCGACAAAAGGAAATATAGTTTTTAGACCAAAATTTAACAAGAACATCATTAATTGTAGTTATAACCTTATAACAAACGTTTTGGGCACTCTCTTTCTGCTAAAGCTTATAGGAATTCATAGCGGGTACTAAGAGGACAAAGGCTGCTTATTTAATCCAGCGACGCAGAGGAGGGTGATTGGGGAGCTCAATAAAAGACAATTCAACAACTTTATTACATCACTTGACAGTTGACATTCTTCTCAATAAACAATTCTAATACTAAGAGTAGGTTGGAGTGCAAATTATCATGAGCTACACTTAATTTTGGCACCTTTTGAGACATTTCACCACAAAATAAAGATAGTTCATTGTCTGTATTGAAAGCTATTGCATTAATTATTGTATTTAAAATCAAATGTAAATGTTCGACCGTTTGCTTATTTTTCTCTAATGCAAAATATAGCCTACAGTTTACTGCTTTCAATTTTGAGGGGAAATGTTCTTAACAGGTTAAGAGAGATTCACTCCACTACCAAGATCTTGGTAATTAACAACATGTAAGAATGGTCAGTTGACTCACCTGCAGTTTTCTGGGTCTCCAGAGACTTGCCCTTATACGTGTTGAAAAGGCTAAGGGTTGCATACTTTGTTTTGCCATCCTTTGCCTTGGTGCTCTGCCCTGACTTCTCGGACATTTCGCTGGAAACTCATTGAGTCTGGTCCTGCGGCCTCACCCCTCAGAACCAGCCCCTAAGAAAGAGACCAAGAAACGAAAGACTGAGTAGGCTGACAGTAAAACCAGATTCTTTCTCTAAAGCCCGGAACACACCAAGGCGACCCCAACGAAAAAGCGCTGACGAAAGCCAACTGTGTTGTCGCCTCTCGTCCGCAGCTGCACTTGAACACACCGAGAGAACTACAGCCGACTGTCAGCTAGAATGTGCGTTCTGCACCAGCGTGTAATGAGCCAACTGTCTATTTCTGCAGATATATTAGTCTATATTCGTCAATCAAAAAGGAAAACCGATGCTGCCGGCTGCAGATACACATAACGTAAACAAAGCAACGCGTGCTTACCGTTTTGAATATCAATCCTGTTAAACCCTTTCTTAATTCCACTCCACTCATGTTAATATTGAAATATTTGCCAAGAATCACTCAGGTAAGAAGACGTAACATAAGAACAGCCTTCTATCTTTACCGTTTTGACTTCTTTGCTTTTATTCTCATGCACTGACTCTTTCACTAATAACAGCCAATCAGAGTTCTCTCTTTCCCCAACGCCTGATGCAGATTCAACATGTCGAATCGGGAGAAACAAAGCTGAAGAGGACTATTTTCAGCCAACGGCACGGAACCGTGCGTATCACACCGAGGAAACTTAGATGGCCAACGCACAAAATCTGCCAGACGGCCGACCGTCGGCTTGGTGTGTTCCGGGATTAAGATCTATCTGCACCCTCTGTGTTTCAAGCTATATTTCCTGAGCAAGCTACAATGCAATAACCTGGAGACTAGGGCTGTCACGAAAACGGCAATATTGCAGTACCACGCTACAGACAGGCCAACCGCAGAGGAATACAAGTAACCGGAGCAACCGCGATTTTATCCGATTTGAAAACAGGGCATATAAATTATGAAAACAGAAACATCAAATTCTTCGATGCACATCAAAAGATGAGACTTTGCGATGGGTTGGTATAACTGGACCAACCAGCAGACTGATCTCGTTGAACAGCATGCTGTTTTGGTTGATTTAAAATACTTGAGCAAAGTCCTTTGTCAAAGTGATTTAGTATAGTAATTAGGCTACCTCCCAAAATTGCCTTACACAAATGTGTTGCCAGAGAGCAGCACCTGCCTCTGAAAGCAAGATAACCGTGTTGTCTGCGCACTCTGAGGTGCAAGTAAAGTATAAAATTGTTAAATACAGTGACTACTGCAGCAACTTCCGTTTGTCTTAATGATCTCCAACACCGGTTTTTCAAGAAGTGACAATTTCATTATCTTCAACACAGTGGATGGAAACAATGCTTTATTCACAATTTTTTATGCGATGTTTCAATTTTGTGCACAAGTTAAATTCACAACTTTGGATGGAAAAAGCTAGGCTGTTGAGCAACTACAGAGAGAAACCGACAAATGTGCACGTGAGCAAGCAATTCTCCCTAAACACAGCATTTGCAAATGATAGCCTTTATACTTGTTTCACAATATTACATTTCATTTAGTGCTTCAAACTGGGAGGTTTATTTAAGGCCAAGGCCCTAACTTGCAGAAAATAACTAAAAGATTAAGTGCACAACCAGTCTTTTATCAAACTTTCCAACTTCCTGCTTGAGGCAGAATATTATGTGCTGAATATATTTTAAACACACTAAAGATTTCAAAATATCGACCAAATAGTTTGCCTTGTAAACATAAAGTATCTATCTTGTCTATTACTAGTTGCGTGTCTTTGAAGCAGATGGACTGCAAAGGGAGTCAGAACTCTTCATATTTAAATCTCGGTGGTTTAAATCAATGATGCATATCATGTTGCCATGCTAATGTCAGTGTAGATAGTGAATTGACAGTAAAGGAGGGGGTGCAGAAATCTACAGTGAGCCACATGGGGCTCCATTCATAATTGATGTGTTGAGAGTCCTTATGCCAAGACAGCACAGTGAAAGCAACAGGGTCCCCTCAATATGTCTACACAATTAGATTCACCGCAACCACAATACTGGTCTGCTCACTAAGAAATGTGAATGCCACAATATATCTTCATAACTATATGTACATTGTGCTATCCAGAACAGAATAAATGAACACTAAAATCTTTAGATGCTATAAGAAATTCAATATGAAATAAACAATGAATGCTGAAGCAAAGAGTCTCAATTTTTAAACGGTTGATCACCTCTAGGACAGAGTTAAAAGGCAACAATCACAACAAATAAAATTAGGAGTGCGATATGTATATCTATGCTGCTAACATTGTAATATTGTTTCAACGATGTGTGATGTGACATCATCAAGTAGCCTATGTACCTCAGTTTACAAACACATCTGATGTAGTCTAAGACTATATCTATAAATAGTAACGCTTCTGGGTTGCACGTTACACGTTCTACAACCTAGAAGTTTACGTAGTTTCAATTTCATTTTTGTGAAATTGAGGCCAACAGAGAAGGAAATTAATAGTTGAATAAAGTTGTTATTTTTGTGCACAAAACGTATTCTCGTCACTTGATAAACTCAAGATTGAGCCACTATAGTCACTCAGAATATTTTAACGATGTCTTTCATAACTTTTGGGCCGCTATTTTTAATTCCTTAAAGGAGTATCCCTTTAAAAAGCCTAAGGAGGAGGGATCCAGTTCTCAGATTTAATCAAAACAGGACAGTTCACAAAAACATTTATTCTGTCATTAATTACTCACCCATGTCGTTTTAAACCATGACTTTGTCTGACCATGTTCATCTTCACAACACAAATTAAGATCTTTTTGATCAAATCTGAGAGCTTTATTCAGAAAGTTCATAAAAAATAAAATAAATACATATTCATAAAGAGGTTTTGCCCAAATTTTCTGAAGAAACTTGATTACTTTATAAGATTCACATATAAACAATCATCTTACGCATCAGTTGTGGTAAATGCAAGCATGCTCGCTTGACGCGCGAGAACCAACCAGGTTCATTCTCATGTTATGCAGCACGTTTGAGCTTCTACAAGAACCAACGAGGAATGTTCTCACGCGTCAAGCAAGCCATTGAGTTTCTGTTTGCTGATCAATATAATAAATTACTAATGACTAAATTAAATCTGTTCATTATATAAAGAGATCAAGTTTTACTATCACTTAACTTTTTGAAGCAAAGCGGTAGTTGCATAGTTGTCAACAGAGGGACAAAAAGCTCTCAGATTTACTAGCCATTAGCTTATTAAAGACATGTTTTAGTTTTGAAACTCAATGAATCACATTAACAGTGAATTACAGTCACCTACTCGTGGTTATAAAATTTCACATTTAGAAAGTATCTTAGTATTGATTTATAATTATAATAACTTACAATTTCGTATAATCATTTTTAAATAATTTCAAAATGTAAATTTAATATTTTAGGTTTAAAACAAAATATAAATATATATGCCTTTGTAGGTTAAATACATTAATTTCCCTCTGAGCTACACTACTTCACATGCAGCTTCAGTCTTTCCTCTGCATACGCCTTATTCACGGCAGCGCCGTCTTTGATTTTTAATGAGAATGAAAGCGAGGCTGTGAGGGATAGACTTGCATCTCTTCAATGGGCTGTACTGTTATTTAATGTGTTTTCGGATTGTTCTGCTCATGAAACACTGGAAAAATATATTTTCAAGAAATATCAGTTGACAAGAAACTCCCGACAATGTAAACTGTGGAAAATTGTAAGTAATCTAGGAGCTTTATTCAACTTTTTACAGCGGATGCCATTGGAAACACGGTAAGTCTATCCCTCCCAGCCTCACTTTCATACCCGTCATGGCGCTGCTCTGAATAAGGTCTATTGCAAAGATGAATTTTGCTGATACTGATTTCATTTGATTGGTAACAGCACTATTGTGTCTTATTACTCAGATTACATTTATTGATTAAACATAATAAAGAATTTGACAAAAGACGTATGAGGTAGGCCTACATTTACATTTAATTAGGTTAATTTATAATAAAAAAAAGTATTTAATAAAGGTAAAATTTTATTTAAACTTATTGGAAAAGAGAATGTCATTGCTGCAAGCTAACCACAGAATATGAAAAATATCAAAAACTTTAGGTAAAGGTACCAACATACAGCAAAAAAAAGTATTATCGAGAAGATAATTTTGTTCATATCGCACACTCCTAATATGTACATACTAGTGCATAAAACTAAACATATAATGCAAACAAGCTCAACAAAAAGGAAACGTCACATCACGATAAGACAGGAGTAATGAAAGACAAGGTAAAATGAAAGTGAAAGTAGTCATCGTACTTTAGATTAGCAAACACTTCAATGAGGAATAATTGTGCACAGCTTCACCAGCTAAATACCAAATTCCCTTCAATCCAGACCTCAAAAGCCATCATCAATACAGCTGTCTGGTTTGTAGCAGGAAGAAAGTTGACAGGTATACTGTCGCTAAACCCAACGAAGGGACCATGCAAAGTCTAAGGTATCATTCAATTGCCTTTTTATTCCATACTGCCAGGAGCCAGAGACAGACGGATGAATGGATAAAACCCCCCAAGATTGTGAGTCATTTTTGGATGTTTAAGACCAAAAAAATGAGACACCCCTCGCTGCAGCCTGTAGCACGATGACGTAGCTGGATGGTCCAATACGTGTTGGACGCTGTAACGCGCGCATGCGCACTAGTCAAGTCAAGTCATCTTCATTTATATATCGCTTTTAACAATTTAGATTGTTTCAAAGCAGCTTTACATAGATACGCATATAATTTAATGTAACAGATTGTTTTGGCTTTATAGCGGTTCATGAATAATGTTGTTTTCCAGCTAAAGTTAGTTTTGATTCTGTCGAAATGATAATTTGTTGTTAAATTAGAGGATGACACCGTTTTCTCTAAACAGACTTTAAACGCGATCCGGTGATAAACGCTGATGGCACATGCACATTAAGAATTTAGTGTAGAGAGTTGGTGAACAATCGTTGATCTTCCAAGAATAGAAATATGCACGAGCGAAGCTCTTATTTTCAGAGCTTTCAGAATAAAACATTTTTTAAAAATAATTGCGACTTTTTCCTTACAATTGCGAGTATACTTTTCGCATACTGACTTTATTTCTCAGAATTGTGAGATATAAAGTTGCGTGAAATAAAGCGTGTTAGACATAATTGCCTCAATCGCATATTATAAAGACAGAATTATGTGAAAGCCTCAATCGCGTGTTATAAAGACAGAATTAGGTGAAATAAAGCCTTAATCGCGTGTTATAGAGACAGAAGTAGGTTAAATAAAGCCTTAATCGCATGTTATAGAGACAGAAGTAGGTGAAATAAAGCCTTATCGCATGATATAAAGACAGAAGTAGGTGAAATAAAGCCTTAATCGCATGTTATAAAGACAGAATTGCGTGAGATAAAGCCTTAATCGCGTGTTATAGAGACAGAAGTAGGTTAAATAAAGCCTTATCGCATGTTTTAGAGACAGAAGTAGGTGAAATAAAGCCTTAATCGCATGTTATAAAGACAGAATTAGGTGAAATAAAGCCTCAATCGCATATTATAAAGACAGAATTGGGTGAAATAAAGCCTCAATCGCATGTTATAAAGACAGAATTGCGTGAGATAAAGCCTTAATCGCGTGTTATAGAGACAGAAGTAGGTGAAATAAAGCCTTATCGCATGTTATAAAGACAGAATTGCGTGAAATAAAGTCGCAATTGTGTGCTATAAAGTCAGAATTCTGACCTTTTTTCTCGCAATTCTGAATGTATAACATAAATGCGAGTTTATTATTACAAGATTTATTTTCCCCATGCTGTTCTTATTTTTGCATTTTCCTTACTTGTTCATCAATAATTACTTATAATTATTTAACAGTATTATACTACACAGTTTGAACATCATCTCAGTACAATATTGAGTTTAGATATCACTTAAAACCAATGCATTCGAATTATAATCCAGAGATCGGCACTGCGCATGCGTAAATGACGTCATTAAAACACACATCCATCAACTACGTATTGGACCATCCAGCTACGTCATCGTGCTACAGACTGCAGCGAGGACCTCTTGAAAAAAATGGCTAAGACCAAAATGGTTAAGGCATTCCAGGCTTGTGACACATTTTACTTGTGCTGTAAACAGAGGAACAGGCACTAACATACTAACATACAGCAAGGTATTGGCCTAGTTGTATTAGATAATGAAGAACTTGGTCTGAGATGGTGAAATTACTTAAGGTTTCAATTAAAACATCTTTATTCTTCCACCCCCAATCTTCGACATCCAATCACACCCCCATCACCAGGCCATCTGCCTCCCAAATACATAAGCCAATTGCTGCTTTCCTTTGATATTCCCAAATGAGCATCCAAGCAATCACTGCACTGAGCCGCAACCCCTGAGGGATGAGTTAAGTCAATATCTTTTCAATAAATTAAAGGGGGGCATTCTTAAAGCAATGAAGAAAGCACTCTTATATGATACCTCACAGCTCAAAACAGATCCACGGCTACTAGGAAGCTTCAAAACGTTCACTTGATCTGATGTTCCTGCAGCTTCATTCCTTTCTTTGTTAACACCCATCAAGGCTGGTCTTGTTTAAACCAATGGTGTCCTTGATGGCATTTCCTCTTCAGGGTATGTAATGTTCTTTTAAGTGGGAATTAAATGATCAAGTCTTCCTCCACTGATGCTCAAGTATCTATCTGCTTCTGTTGAAGGACTGTTGTGCTTTGGCCCCAAAAGCTTCTGACTTGCTCAGTTTAATGCCGTTTTCACAAAATCTCATGGATCTACGGTTTCAAGGCCCACAAAACATCATGCTTAGAGAAGGAATGAGTAATTTGTGATGTGGATCACAAAAGAATGAAGTATCCTTTAAGAGAGCTGCTGATGGCCAGTTGTAAGTTTAACCCTTAAAGCCTGACATGAACATTTAGTCAGAACATTTACAATACAAATCCTGATAGAGAAATGTAGAGATAAATGTTCCTTAAAAACACTCATATTTCATACATTTCAACAAGTTTTTTTCTAAAAAAATTACATAGGATAATCAAGCAAACCTAAGCTGGTTTAGTCCAGTAAATGCTCATCTTGAAATATTACTATCATAAGTTGTATACTTCACTCAATATTTCAGAGCAAAAAGACAAGTACACGACCTAAGGGGAGACATTTTTACAATTATACTAAAAGGACTTTTTACTTGCTATTATCAATCAGCATCTAGAAGATTGTTTCAAAAAGCATTGTTGATAATTTAGCACCTTTCATGCATCAAATATAACAGAATGTAATTAAAGGGTTAAATCACAAGCATCTGCTTGATAAGTCAACATGGTGGGAAATAAGCATGCGTGTATCTTGCATGTGGTAAAGTGGAAGTTGTGGCTCCTCGTTTGCATGCCCTGATTTTAATGTTTTGTTTGATGTACTGTAATAATCATGTGAGCCATCACCTTTGGCTAACCTACCTCTGCACAACCAAGAATAGGACACTGGGTAACTAGTGTCTTCCTCATGACTGGGACCTTGCCTTTCAGCTTTAAAATGCAACATTATAACTACCAAGTTGAGGTCGTGTGGATGAAACAAACATATTATTGACCAAGTCGAACCATTTCCCAAATTCCACCGATTTTACCGACAAAATTAGTCATTTATTGAAATGGACTGGTCAAGTGGGCCCAGTGAGGTGGCCTCCAAACCCCCATTCTTTCTCAAATTCTGCCTCAGGCAATCATCTTTCCGCAATTTCAACACTAAACCTGCTCATATTAATGCTGACCTGTGTGAGAGAACAAAAACAGGTTTTGTTTGCGTGATTTTTCGTTGCTCATAGCAGTGTTACCATTAGCTAGACTGTTCTTTTCTCTTCATACACTAACCTTAACGTTACAGCAGCAGCACATTGATTAACCGTTAACATACCTGTCTCCGCCGGTCCCGTCGCTCTCTTCAGGAATATCGTTTATTCTGTCCAGAAGGTCTGAGTCCTGGTCCTTTGTATTGTGTTGGAGCGTGTGTGTGTGTGTATGTGTGTGAGAGAGAGGCCGGCTGTGGATTACAAAAGCTCGTGCTATGCTAGTCCCAACTAGCCGAGCGGTTAGCGACTAACAAAACCTCCTCCACAAAAGAGAGAGAAGCCCTTTTATCCCTCTCTTTGTCGTTTTCGTTGCGTTTATCTCTGTCTGGTCGCGCGGCCGGTGTGAGGTGAGCAGTATCGGGCGGTTGGCGGTGTCTCGTGCGCTCGAGAGAGGGCCCCGCTCGCGCCGCGGCCTGTCGCACAATCAAAGATGGCAGAGCGCCAATCCACGAGAGCCTGACGTCACCGCGTACAGGCGCTGCGAAGCGTCAGCGACCACAGACGCAACTTTAACATGTAGACCATGTAGACACGGCAGATGGCGCCCTGTTTGCAGTTCTAACCATTTCTAACCTAACTACTCAAAAATTATCAAGCTATTTTCTCTTTCCTGTAATAATAAAAATATCAGATTTTTCAATCCAATCATAAAATCTCTCCTTGAGGGAATTATTTTTGGAATGCACAAATCACTGGTATGGTTAAATCCATATAGCTGCATTTAGTCAGGTGAATAAAGTCAAAGAGGTACACTTTTAAAATATTCCTTCTCAAAATTCATGGACATTGACAACACATGCTCTTTTTGTAGTGTAGCCTACACGAGGAAGATTTTTGTTTTGCAACTGTGATTATATTTAACATTGGTCTGATGTTTGTTCTTTTCTTTTTGCCTAGTTTCACCTATAATCTATCTCTGGTTATTTGCAGTATGTTGTTCAAGGAATAGCTCTCCATAAATAATTCTGTCAAGTCCATATGATTTATTTTTTTACTGTGGAACACAAAATGTATTTGGCAGAATGATGGAACAGCTAACAAGGACATTTCACAAGATTTATTTTTCTTATCAATACTTATCAATTTTTCTACAACAAAAGATATGGAAACTTGTTCATAATAGTACAGTAACATTTTTATATTAATTTTATAAAATTGAGTACGCTCAATGGTTAAAATAGCTTGTGTAGAGCTAAAAAAGTATATTCATACATTTCTTTTAATGATCAAAAAGTTTTCATTTATTACTGTTATATTTGTTATATTTGTTATATCTTTTGAATTTTAAATGCAATGATAGCTAGAAGTTATACAGCTATAATTTAAAGAATTTAAGAATCCCACATACTTTTTCTCAGTTACAATTTACCCTTATTGCTTCTTAAAATGTTAGATTTCATAGAAAGTATATCTATGATCACTGTGTGATCACTGGCAATGGTACAAAAGCCCTGATCTTATCGAGGAGCGACGAAGGGTCTGCTATGAGAGAGTGCAGACTGGCCCTGCTGTAATACAGAGCAGACAGCAGCGCTGCAACAGACACTGAGAATAAGAGTGAATAAGAGGAGCGCTGTGATTGCGGCTCTGGTGCACAGCGTGTTTTCAGGGGCTCTGTGACTCGATCCCACTGAGTCAGGATGGCCTGCCGTGCACCTTCCCATCGGCCTGGTCCGTGCAAGCGAAATTGGTACGGGGTGCAGGGCCCAAAGATGATGTTCAGAGCCAGTCTTGGGTCTGTCAGGAGCAGCTTCGGGATAGATGGACGGACACCCACTTGTTTAGCCAACTCATCCATGTAGGGGATGTAGTCCACCTGGATGGTGTGTCTTTGGGCGGCCACATACCTGCATGACAGTATGATTAAGAGTCATCAAGATTCACTTAAATTACATTTCTACATAACTTTAAAAATAGTGTAAATTCTGTGTTATGTAGTCATGTGAGGTGAAGTGTGGAGAACCTTTTAGTCATTTCGTTCTCTTTTGCTTTAATGTCCTTCATCATTGCACTCATTGAAGGCAGTTTGCACCGTCCTAGTGAACATATCAGTTTGTTACTTACAAAACACTGTGTAAATGTTCTGACATGTTCAGTTATTACTTTAAAGTAAAACTGAAAGAATAATCATATCATCCAAAATATTTTTAAGTACCATGTCATCATACTGTAACTTTTAGAACTTAAAACCAGCACAAAAGGACGAAGACAAGACCATAAACAAGAAAAAGCCAATGTCTAATTGTCAAAAGTCTTTGCTTGATTAAGAGAAAATGCTCATGAAAAACTACATTTTGAATAATAGTATAAGTAGACATTTTTGTTATTCTGAACATTATTCTGAACACAGCCCTTAATTTTCTGTGTAGAGAATCAGCATTGTGTTTGATACCTTTAAAAACACGTGTGGCCCAGCGCGCTTGCATCTCAGAGATTGGCATAATGGCTCCGAGAGGCTGGATCAGACCAATCACGGCTAACGTTGGGCGCTCTAGTGCTGGGGGATACATATATTTGTACAGGGATACCTTGTTATTTGAGACAGGAATTACATGTGAAGACAGGAAGGGGAATGAGAAAGTGTATCCTGTGGCAAACACCACCAGATCAATGTCATCCTCAACTGTGCCATCCTCAAAAACCACACTTGATCCACGAAACTCTTGCACATTCGGCTTGACCGAGACGGTACCGGAGAGGATACGATTTGGTAAATCATCATTGACCATGGGATGTTGGCTGAAAACTCTGGGGAAATAAACAAAATCCATTATATAGACAATTTCATGGACCAAAGTCAGCAGAGTCTTGTTTCCTTCAGTGTTCACAGTACCTGTGCGCAGGCTGCAGCCCATAGAGCTTGTGGTTGAACCGTGTATTGAGTCGTTTCTCACCCATATTGTTGATAAAACCAACAGGCAACATTTGAATAAGCCAACTAAGCATTCTGTTATTAAACATCATGTCTGATGGAACACCATTGTCTCCAACGCGATTTAGTATCCAAGATCCCTTTCGGGTGCTCAGATAAACCTAGAATTAAAGGAAAGTAAGTAAAGGAAACAATGTGGAATGCAGAGGCTTTAAGAAAAGTATAATAATTCATATACTATAATTATTCAAATCACCTGTTTGGCCATTCTGCTCAGTTCTACAGCAATATCGCCTCCAGAGTTTCCAATGCCAATCACAACTATCCTCTTCCCACGCCAATCTTCAGGGTTTTTGTAGTCGCGGCTGTGGAAGAATTTCCCCTTAAACGTGTCTATTCCTGTAATACAATATATAGCTTATCTACATAATTCCTTATGTATGCCATTGCATATACATTTTGTATATCATTGTAAACAGCAAAATTAACAAACTAGTAAAATCATTAACTTATTGAATAATTTTAAAAGCTTGTTGAATCATTCTTTGCAAAACCTTGCAAACTTACTAATTATAAACAATATTTCTGCCTGAGATTCTGCTTAATGCTACAACAGTTATACAAGAGCAGTGAGAAGGCATAATAACTCTTGTACAACTAAAGTTCACTATGAGTGTCCCAGTTTGGCTTTTATTGACTTTATGTTGTTGCACTTTGCACATAGACTGTGTTTGCTTAATCATCACATGTACTGCACCTGGGAAGTCCTTTAGAGGGAGGTGAGGGTCACAGTGGTGACCGGTGCAGACCATCACAGCATCAAACACCTGTTTCTCTCTCCGACCATCCTTGGACTCCGTCTCTACATCCCACTGACCAGAGTGAGGGAAGTCTGGCCTTGGGGTCACATGAAGGACTTTTGTCTAAGAAACACAAAACAGGAATTTGTGAACCTTTAGAAAACCCCCAAAACCTAAGATATATATGAGGTACAGTATATTCCTAACTTCACAGTTCACATAAGCTTTCAGGCCAGACCTGGAAACGGATGTGCCGTTTGAGCTGGAAGTGCTCAGCGTACATTCGGAAGTAGTCCATGATGAGGGAGTTGTGCATGTAGTTTGGGAAGTGGGCAGGGATGGGGAAATCACTGTAGCACATCATCTCCTTTGAAGTGTTGATAATCAATGAGTAGTAAATGCTAGCACGGTCTGGATCTGGATTTTCCTAAGATGGAAAGACAAGAAGCAAACTGCATCAGTTTCTCACAGCCTTGTGTTTATTGATGGTCTGCATGCAATGAACTGTGCCTCAGGGTTCAGTACTTGAACATCTTTTCTTCATATGTACAGTTTCAGTGGGCTCAATCATATAGACATATCTCACCTTAAACCTCCAAAGACCTCCAATGTCATCACTGGTCTCAAAACACACTGGCTCCAGGCCTTCATCCAGGCAGCATTTGACGCAGGTCAGCCCAGAGGTTCCTCCTCCAATCACAGCAACACGTTTGGCCATGATGATCCACAAATGTTAGACTTTTGGCAGACACAGAGGATATTTAAAAATTCGATTTTTGTCATTTTTCCAAAGCATGAAACTATATATATATATGTACATTTATAGTGCAAACGCTGCTTTCGGACTGGGCAACCGAAGTAACAATAGATAGCACCCGTACGTCTGCAAGATGTCTGTTAAAGATCACTTCATCTGGAAAGCATCTGCTGTTAACTAACATCTGATAGACATCTTAAAGACATATTCTAAGCGCCTATTTGACATCTACCAGGAAACGTCCTACAGATGAATAGTAGATCAGCAAACACTCTAAAAAATACGTCTTCCAGATGTAAACACACACATCAAATAGACGTCTCTGTGATGTACGTGTGCTATCAGGTTAAAGTCTATTCCCAGCAAACACTAAAAGTTGGCACAACGTACCCAACCTTCTAACACCGTTTTAACAACATGGTCAAAAGGTTGCTATAACTACTTATAGCAACCTTTTGACCATGTTGTTAAAACGGTGTTAGAAGGTTGGGTACGTTGTACCAACTTTTAGTGTTTGCTGGGAATAAACTTTGTGTGGTGAAGGCTGTTACGGCATTGTCACAAAGTTGAAATTGAACTACCGTCCAGGGTCATTGCTTAAGGTTGTTCCTAGGGTATCTGGACAACCACTGGATGACATATGGCTACTCATCACTGCCCTGAAGCCCGGAAATTTAAATTTCAACTGCCCATTGGGCTCACTGTGTTGTTTCATTTTTCATTGAGGAAGGATACAAGATAATTGTGTTTAATTTACCCCAGCTTATTAAGATACGTAATTAATTATTCAAACACAAATTACAGTAACTTATGTTACCATCCAAAATCCAAAAGTACTGAACATCTTCTGGTCAGGTATCACACATATTTTAACTTTATGACAAAAGTTATATAAGCCACAGTGAAGCCCAAATGACTTTAATGATGAGTGATTTACATTTCAGCACTCCTTGAACAGAGAGCGACTTAGTACGCAACTTATAGTTGCAAGTTAATGGTTTTTCCTGTTTTGAAAATGCTAAGAGATAAAAAAAATTTACTGCACGCACACCTGTTTATTTTTTCCTTTGATTTGTCTGCTATTTATGAGGTTGTCAGTTAATGCTATAGGCTCCCTGTATAGTCCTGTCCTGTGAAGCTCCAATTTGCTTTGTTCTCTGCCAAGTTTACCTTTGCCTGTTCATTAAACGTTGTTCTGATCAGCCTTTGCTTCTTAAGTTGTTTTTTTTATTACACTTAAAAGAAATTTCTGTATTCATATATTTATTTTCTGTATTCATATATTTATTTATTTATTTATTTACTTATCTTTTCACATGTATGACTTTTGGAAGTTCAATTTGATTATATGCAGTTTTAATACATTTGAATTAGCTAATGTAGCTGTGTGTTAACTGCGTTATCTACACTAACCCCTGTCATTTTTACTCTTCAAAGTGAACACTTGAATTAGCTAATGTAGCGGTGTGTTATCTGTGTTATCTACACTAACCCCTGTCATTTTTACTCTTCAAAGCTGCACACTTGCAGGTGTTGATTATAATAAATTTAACGTTACTGTTAGGCCCAATAATATGGACAAACAATCTTTAAAATGTTTATAGGTAGCCTACCTAACAATTGTCAGAACGTCATCTCAGTTGCTGAATGTCGCACAACATGATACAGACCTGTTCCCTCCTACGATTCTACATTGTTACACTTTATGGACGTAAATATGTTACCTTGGTTGAACTTGTCACTTTTGACATTTTTTAAAGATTGACATTAATCACATCCAGCGCCCTTCGGTTTTATAAACATTGGTAATCTGTGTTTCAAACCCGTTCAAACCACACACAACAACCATCTTTTAGGCAACTACAGTGTGTAACCGTCTGTATTTGTGAAATCGACTAGCTAAAGGTCTTACAACACGAACATACTGTAGCCTCCGGACCAGTAAATCGAGTCAGATTCAGACAAACAGCTCATTACGTAAACGCCCCTGTCCCGTAAAAACGACAATGTAGTGATATTATATTAGTGTCAATAAAAAGTTTGTGGAGAACCATCTTACCGAGCGTGAAGCAGTTGAAGCAGTGACCACAGAAGTTTATAGATGTTGTTCACTCGGATCACTCCACACACAAACACTTGTCACCACACCCCTGCATACTGTAGTAAAAGAGGCGGGGATTCATGGCCGTTAATGTGGTCAGTATCGTTGAATTAGTTAAATAAGGTTAACAAATGTTGGATGGTAGACGATGATGTAGACTACTGTTTTGTGTGTGTGAGTGTGCATAGCTGCATGAACATACTGCCTATTGGACAGAAATTATATTTGGGTATGTCCCAAGGAATACATTTTATTCCTTGCTCCTTCCTATCTCTCTGACGAGATTTCGTCTTTCATTTATGGGTGGTGGGTCTTTTTCGTTATAGCCCCCTGGCTCTTAGAACTTAAAGGTCCAATATGTAATAAATTTGTAATAAAATACCCCAAAATCACGACAGATATATTCCCTGCAGTTGTGTACTTACAATATCCCGAAAATCTCCAAAGTTCTTTTATTTCCGAGAAATTCCAATTTTAAATAAATGGCCGTCCCGGAAAAAAAATGTCGCCTGTCAATGACGCAATATCCGCGCTATCCTCGTTTCCGCTCATACTGCCATAGCCATGACGTAAGCATGGCGACAGACGTGGACAACTACGTAGTGAGTAATGTTTAGCGGCACCCAGTTCTTGTTTCGTTCGAACACAGACCATGGCAAGCAGACTTTGGGACAAACAAGGAGAACTAAAATGAGGATCAATATCAGCGTGGCGTTTTTGAGATGCCGATCGCGTCCGAGACTGACTTCCACTCGACCGAGAGCTAGCGTCCGTGACTAACTTGGACTTGACAGAACTTCACGAGTCACGACTTTACAGCTTTATAAGACAGGTGAGCAGATATACATAAACCAAAACAATGTTATAACGATAGCTTGACATGATGAAATGTTAGAATATGGTCAGTATGTTATTCTTATTTTGATCTAGCTGCTAGTTTCGTATAGCAAACGAACTAACACATAGAATAACATTACAACTTTCAACACACATTTAAATGGCGTTTAGTGTGATAGTGTAAATAATGCAGAGCCATTATTCCCGCATATTATTTCTTTGTAGATTACACAGAAAACAACGGTTCAACTAACAAACAGAACACAGCAATGCAAGGGCTGGGGCTGCCTCCTCCAGGGACAGGGCTTGCAAGTTCACCACCTGGTCCCTGAAAGAGGTGGTGGGAAATGTGGGCACGCATCTAGCCCGGGGGCTCGGGATGACGTGAGAATCAGTTGGCCTGAATTTCCAGGCACCCTTCAATAAATGAAAATGCCTGCAGGTCCCCTACCTAGATGTGAGCGCAGTCAGGAGCAATGTCTTGAGAGATAGGAGCTTAGTCTCTACTGACTGCAAGGATTTAAAGGGTGCTCTCTGTAGGGAGAGATCCTGAAAGAGGATGAGGCGTGGCTGAGGAGGATTCAACCTCCTAGTGCCTCTCAGGAACCTGATGACCAAGTCGTGTTTTCCAAGAGACTTACCGTCTTCTGTATTTTGGTTAGGCAACAGCGGCAACATACTTTTTCAAAGTAGAGGAGAAGCCTTCGCTTCTTGGGGGAGGGGGGGGGGGTCTTACTTGCGGGAAGAACACCAATCAATGAAGAGGTTCCACTTTAAAGCGATGAACGAAGGTCTTACGGGGTTGGTACAGCATGGGGGTGAGTAATTAATGACTTAATTTTTATTTTTTTGGGTGAACTAACCCTTTAAGGCACCTTGTGAGTATCAAGAATTTTATGCAAGTAATGTGTCATTTACAACATTTTCATGATGTTGACAACAATTTACCCTAATCGAAGTACACTTGTTATGATAGATTTCATAAAAAGTATGTTAAGTTTATGATATCTATGATCACTGTGTGATCACTGGCAATGGTACAAAAGCCCTGATCTTATCGAGGAGCGATGAAGGGTCTGCTATGAGAGAGTGCAGACTGGCCCTGCTGTAATACAGAGCAGACAGCAGCGCTGCAACAGACACTGAGAATAAGAGTGAATAAGAGGAGCGCTGTGACTGCGGCTCTGGTGCACAACGTGTTTTCAGGGGCTCTGTGACTCGATCCCACTGAGTCAGGATGGCCTGCCGTGCACCTTCCCATTGGCCTGGTCCGTGCAAGCGAAACTGATACGGGGTGCAGGGCCCAAAGATGATGTTCAGAGCCAGTCTTGGGTCTGTCAAGAGCAGCTTCGGGATAGATGGACGGACACCCACTTGTGTAGCCAACTCATCCATGTAGGGGATGTAGTTCACCTGGATGGTGTGTCTCTGGGCGGCCACATACCTGCATGACAGTATGATTAAGAGTCATGAAGATTCACTTAAATTACATTTTAACTGTAGAAATTGTGTAAATGCTGTGCTATATAGTAAACCTTTGAGCCATTGCTTCCTCTTTTGCTTTAATGTCCTTCATCATTGCACTCATTGGAGGCAGTTTGCAAAGTCCTATTGAGCATATCACAGATTAAGTACAAAATCTGGAAACTGGAAATGAGGCAGGACAAGAAGAGCACACGGCCAAAACAAACAAAGACAGAGCCATGTGTTTAAGCACAACACAAACAAAGAGCACTGAACAACAACACGACAAACAGAACCGCCAGAGGAGAACCCTGACAACTTATTAATAAAGTAGACCTTTCTTTGTTCTGAATTGTATGAATATGAACATATATTTTAAGAACAGCCCTTAGTTTTTTTGTGCAGAAGATCAGCATTGTTTTTGATACCTTTAAAAACACGTGTGGCCCAGCGCGCTTGCATCTCAGAGATTGGCATAATGGCTCCGAGAGGCTGGATCAGACCAATCACGGCTAAAGTTGGGCGCTCTAGTGCTGGGGGATACATATATTTGTACAGGGATACCTTGTTCTTTAAGACAGGAATTACATGTGAAGACAGGAAGGGGAATGAGAAAGTGTATCCTGTGGCAAACACCACGAGATCAATGTCATCCTCAACTGTGCCATCCTCAAAAACCACACTTGATCCACGAAACTCTTGCACATTCGGCTTGACCGAGACGGTACCGGAGAGGATCCGGTTTGGTAAATCATCATTGACCATGGGATGTTGGCTGAAAACTCTGGGAAATAATCAAAGACATTATATAGTACACTATGAAAAGGGTTAAAGGGTTAACCATGGACGAAAGTCAGCAGAGTCTTGTTTCCTTAGTACCTGTGCTCAGGCTGAAGCCCATAGAGTTTGTGGTTGAACCGTTTATTGAGTTGTTTCTCTTTCAAATTGTTGATTAATCCAACAGGTAATATTTGATTAAGCAAACCGTGCATTCTGTTAAATATCATATCTAATGGAACACCGTTTTCTCCAACGCGATTTAGTATCCAAGATCCCTTTCGGGTGCTCAGATAAACCTAGAATTAAGGGAAAGTAAGTAAGGGAAACAATGTGGAATGCAGAGGCTTTATAATTCATAGACTATTATTATTTATACAGTGTATGTGGCATATTACCTGTTTGGCCATTCTGCTCAGTTCTACAGCAATATCGCCTCCAGAGTTTCCAATGCCAATCACAACTATCCTCTTCCCACGCCAATCTTCAGGGTTTTTGTAGTCGCGGCTGTGGAAGAATTTCCCCTTAAATGCGTCTATTCCTAAGAGAGATTTAAGCAATTAGCCACTGCAGTATAGAAAGGAAATAGCTGTTTAAGTTATATGTAGTGCATTACTGTATATCACATCTATATAAATAATTAAAGTCCCCCTGTAGTCAATTATTTTATTTCTTAAATAAAACTTTATTCCTTGAAAACACTTTCTTCATGCCTTAAAATCGATTGACTGTAACTCTACAACCTTGCCTCATTTAGTATACGAGCTTTTATAATTATGCAAATTAGCCCCATCTCCACTCACTCGTACCAGCTCCGAGATCCTCTCGTTGATGATCGCACATGGACGTGATTGGTTACAAGGTAGTTTGTGATGTCAGAAACACCAGCGATTTCAAACCATGTTTTTGAGACTGTCTTT